>JACEFZ010002741.1:85000-122297 GCA_014155875.1 Cepaea nemoralis | reverse complement strand
TTTGGTGAGAGGACTAAAGGGTACATTTTATTGGCCGTTGGCTCTTTACAATTACAAAACAGTCGCTATCAAATCACACACAAAGCCACAGAATTGCCTATCAACTAGTTTTCCTAACCCTATTGCTAATCTCTATCTATTTGGTTACACAAAAACTCCTATCGACACTAAACGATCTGCTCTCTACGAAGTCAGTCCCCAGTCTGACTTTTGCTACACGCGTGACTACACAGCACGCGGAAGGACCTTGTTGCGTCCTTCGGCTTTTTGCGTGCTGTTACACTAAACACGCTTGTAGCAGCCGTTCTCCTATTGAGTAGCACTCTTCTCCGTGGCTATCACGTAGGCGTGATTCTGTCGTGACCAGAGTACTAACTAACTGGTCGTTGCCTCCGTGTCTCATGAGAGAACTAGTTAATAGTCCCCCATTCTATCATCTACCCTGCCCTTATATCGGGGCACTGTATTACCTCTAATCTACTTGAGGTTGACCACTCTTCCCGGTGGTCTTCTATCTTTAGGCATACCTCCTGCCTTTGTATTTCAGTCTTTGACAATGATGATGATGATGATGATGATGATGATGATGATGATGATGATGATGATGATGATGATGATGATGATGATGACGACGACGATGATGATGATGATGATGATGATGATGATGATGATGATGATGATGATGATGATGATGATGATGATGATGATGATGATGATGATGATGATGATATGCCACATATATTTGGAACCACTACTTGGATGTAGCGGTAACGCAGTGGCAAGCATGCATACCTGCCAGACTCCCTGGTCATGTGTTCCAAACTCCACTGAGGCGGAATTTGTTAATTGACCTGACCTCCCTGCATTGACCCAGCCAAAAGTGGATCAGAGGAAATGTTCTGGAGTTTGGTTAGTATCACCATCATACTTGGGTACACACTCCATTGCTCTTCAATATTCGTCTACTGGCACAAAATCATGCTTTGTTTGTACATCCACTGCGATTGCTTAGATACCATTGTCAGACTACCATCACAGGTTGCCGTCCTACCTTCCTCTTCCTGCATCCGCCCCCCCCCCCCTTTTCTGTCAAGTGCTCACTGAACCGTTACACCCACCACTCCGTCATCATTCTATAGTGCATTCACATTTGTTTGCCTCAATATAAACATCCATATCTCAGTAACCAACTGAGGGAAAATTATGAGATTTAGTATATAACTTTATCATTATGTCCACCCAACAAAAACAATTTTTGTTCTGGAGATTTTACAACAGATTTCAAAGTTTGTTTATATGCGGTATATAATTTACGAGTCTGAGATGAAATTCATATTTTTAAATGTATTACAGCGTAGCTAAACAATAAGCGCTCAATGTTGAATATTTTCACGGGATTGGCCTTATGCCAACTCCCCGCGTTGTTTAAACTAGGACTGTTCAGAGGTGTCTCAAAATGTGGGTTATTTCATGAAACCTGATTAATATGTTTTTTTTTTTTTTAAATCTTACCACTTATCGCTAACATTGAAATGTGTGAATATTTTTCAATGGGATTGAATGCGAAATTGTGTATACACTTCAAAGAATCGCTATGAAGTTGTACACATATTTTTGTCAAGAAGCTGATCGCAGGAAACTGTTTTATACTATTACAAATTCCGAAAAAAGAACAGTGCATGCATTGGGTTTGAGTAAACGGTCATTTCGTCGATGGGTGCAAGAATCTGGAATTAAACCACCACGCAATAACCAAACGGTAGGTAGAAAGATTATTGTAGACAGCTTTGACAAAGATGTCATAAGGCGAGCTATTATAAAAATGCTTTAAAAAGTCGCTTAAAATTCGACAGGGTCGACTTCATTGCACCGGGTTCTATCCCATATGGCTCGGTCTCTTTCCGCAGCGCGGAAAGCATCGCACAAAGCACGAACTCCGCAGCTCTAGCGACGACCCACAGAAGTCTCCGAAAAATTTAACTCGTGAACCGAAGGATGCGGCCCGGAATCGAACCCACGACCTTTGGAGCCCGAGTCAAAAGGCTTGACCACTTCGCCACGGAGACTCCTAAAATTATAAAAATTTTGGATTTTATATCCAGGATTATCCAGCATTATAAAAATGCTGGATGCCAAAGAAACAGTGACTGTAAGAAAACTTAGGGTTTGGTTGAGAAAGAACAATAACATAGAGCTATCCAAAACAACTTTGTGGAAAATTATAAGGACATTATCTTCACTTTTTGAAAGTACAAGGGCGGTAGAAATATTCTTTGCGAGCAACCGCATTTAGGAGCCATGAGAAGCAGATACCTACGTGAAATAAGGGAAATGCGCAAAGAAAATTATGGCATAGTGTGTTTGGATGAAATGTGGATCAATGCGCACCACACAAGTGATAAGGAATGGCAATCAGTGGATGGACAGATAAAGCGATATGTGCCCAGTAGTATAGGACAGCTTTTGGTCATGGCCCATGCTGGTAATACGCATAATGGCTTACAACAGAATGCTGGGCTCGTGTTCGTATCAAAGCATACAGACAATAGGGATTATCATAATAAGATGAATGGTAATGTATTTAGAGATTGGCTCGAGAATACTGTGCTTCCATCCCTAGATAGACCGTCGTGTCCAATTATGGACAATGCATGATATCAATGTTGTTGCCCAAGAAGACAAAATACCTACAGCATCGAGCACAAAGGGAGCAATAAAGATATGACTCCGAATGGAAAACATACCATTTCCAGAAACGTATTTCTAGCTAGAATTGTTGTCCCTTGTAAAACAGACGCCAAAAAGCAAGAAATATCAAATCGACAAGTTGATAGAAGAGCATCGTCATGGGTGCTTGAGACTTCCGCCGTACCATTCTCATTTTAACCCTATAGAACTTGTGTGGGCTAAAATTAAAGGACAGGTGGCAGCTGACAATACTATATTCAAATTGTCTGACGTCAAGATACTAATCCAGTCCGCGCTATTAAATATTGATAAAAGTTACTGGAAAAATGTGAGGACCATGTGTTGAAAGAGGAAGAGGATTATTGGAGAAAGGATGGATTGAATTTTATGCAACCGAGAGCAGTCATCAACCTACTGGAATCGTCCGACACAGATTAAGGTCTGAGCAGATCGCAGACCTTAATCCACGTGCACACCAACTGGGATATTTTGCTACAAATATTCAGAAGAATTGCAGGCCCTAAACATTACAGCATCAGCATAATGTCAATGGCAACAGTTTGTATTCCACAGTGATGAATTTTCAATTCCGCAAGCCCTCAGCGGTGACAAACAACTGTATTGAAGAAAAAAACACACACACACACACACACTAAACGCATTGAATACCAACAGAAGAGTAATATTGCGGTGGAAACTGACATATTGTGGCATAACAAGAAACGTGAGAGCAAACACGTTGTCAAATTAGGGGACAACACACGTGCATACGAATCAATCTATAAACTTCAATGAAAAGAGGACCAACATCTTGGTCGTTAAGAAGAAAGCCCACTACAGAGACACTGACAACTATTTTCATAGTGCAAAACAGGTAATCATGTTCCGTCTCTGAACGGTAAACAGCAGAGTAGACAATCTTTCACGAAGACTCAAAGCGGGTCTGTCACCCATGTGTACGTGTGAACAAACTACACAGACAGCTGAACAGATCCTTAAAAATGGAAACATGATGACTAAATTGCGGTATCATTTCTGGTCACTCCATACGCACTTTAACGCACAGCTATTTGGAAGCTTTCACGAACTCAATATAAAAAGCTAACATGAATACTTGTGTACACATTATTAACCAGCAGCTGAAGAAACAAGAAGGAAATGAAAAATAAGGTAAGAAATATATTCCTTCTACTTTCCTGTCAATTTACAAATTATTTACCCCATGCCTCTGTAAATTCTCTGTCTTTACTAATATTACACATTGCACCCCTCTCGGGATTCTCCGTGGTGAAGTGGTCAAGCCGTCTGACTCGGGCTCCGAAGGTTGTATGTTCGATTCCGGGCCGCGTCCTTCATTTCACGAGTGCATTTTTTCGGAGACTCCCGAGGGTCGTCGCTGGAGCTACGGAGTTCGTGCTTTGTGCGACGCTTTCCGCGCTGCGGAAAGAAACGGAGCCATATGGGATAAAAACCCGGTGCAATGCAGCCGACCCTGTCGACTTTTAAGCTACTTCTTTTATTGCACCCACTCCCATACGAATCCGGATACGCCTTGTGTCGTCATGTGAATTGGCGGGGCGTTCCTTACTGTAAAAACAAGTTTGTTAGCGAGAAATCACTAGTTTTTCAGCAAAATATCAAAGAAATGTCGCCGCTTTCGATGATTTAAGTTGCTTTTGGACCTATAAAAGACATATTCCTTGGGTGGGGGTAAATATAAGACGGCAGGAAAAATTCCATAACGATGCAACAGACAGTTTTCAAAATAATTCATCGTGAATGACGGCATTCGTTTGTGGACATACTATACATCCCCTCGGTTGGGTATAAAAAGGAGACATCGGGGATATTTGGGGTTATACACAGCTCGGAATTCTGAGGTAAGTATGAACATTTTTTCATATTTTCATTTTCTCTTCATTGCTTTCATTTTTTCATCTTTTTATTCTTCTCGTCCTGTCGTCACGTTTTGATGTAGTCATAGGAGATCTCCTTGACTATATGTTGTGTTTTGTGAATGTGTTTGTTTGCTGATGAAGACTAATCGCCGCAACATCCTGTATGTGTCGTAATTCTGTAATGTAAAGCTGCACTACCTGGAAAGTATAGACCACCGGCTGGATGTTGATCACATCACTCATAGAGTACCATTGGACCTATAACAATATAACACTAGTGTCATGTACACACTAGTCCCTATATGTCTGTAAAACGGTCCTTTACTTCATTTACTGTATTTATTCTAAATATTGAGCACAACCCACTACTGGCAACGCTGATCGTATTCTGGTACGAACCTAAGGTCTATCCACGTCAATATGGATATGATATATTCCAGAGTCTGCCTGGCATGCAAGGCATAATGCGAGCGATGGTTATTTAAAGCCGACAATAAGACATGGGAACTGTCAATCGACATCTTACAAAGAGTAAAAGTGAATGACATGCTTATCTGTGTGACTAATATGTCAAAACAATTACGGGAGAAACATAAAACAGACGGCGACCGTCGCTGCAAATATAATACGGCAGTTTGTAGCTCTCACGCCAACAACTGGGTGTAAGAGTGGACCCTGGTGAAAGGTTAAAGGCCTTCCCACGGCAGATACTGCCTTTGGGGCGTGACGTGTTCAGTCTTCATATATTCTATGTTAATGGGATAATGGAATTATGGGAACTAGTCTCTCCATCCTCGTTTTTTTTTCATTTTAGTTTATTGTCTAAACCGGCTCTGTGGCGAAGGAGTTACGCAATCCCGCATACCGCGTTCGAAACACAGCTGCGGCCGATTTGGAAGCAGACTCCCTTGCGCTGATTTTCATACAATGATATGAGTGTCGGTCGTTCAGAAAGCAGTGGTAAACTATCGAAAGTAAATTTGCCAAGAAATCACGAACAGCAAAAACATACTTGGGTTGACTGCGACGTCCTGTCAATGATATGCAACTAACTATAGGCAAGTCTCGCGTTGATAACGTTTATTGTCCTAAGCACATAGGCTGGTATGCACCCGGTTGCGTGAGAGCCCGATTAGGTTACGCTCTTTGTGCACTAAGACAGTCCATAAATAAACACACATGTATTATTTGACGGTCCTCGAAGTTTCAATTAACATTTACAGCTATAGTTACCGAGCCTGATTCGAACATGTCTCCTCCAAATGGAAATTTTAATTGGGAATTCAAATTGGAAATGACAGGTTTGAATCCCGGTCGGTAACTATAGCTGACACTGTTTACGTTGGCTAGTGCGTCCTCTAACCCCTCCTTCTTGCCTCTACTTCTGTGAGCTCTAAATAATGCACGTGAGTTTATTTATATACAAGAAAGTATAGTCGTGGCATGTGTGATTCTGATACGGACAATTTTAACACCTCAGGAGTCCATACATAATCGCGTGAGTCTCTGAGTGTGATCTATAGGGGGAAGCTGGGGCACTCATAGGGGTACAAGTAGGCAATGAAACTGATCCTCTATCTTCGCTGGCTGTTGAACGAGGGGACGGAGCACGTATGGGAATGTCCATTGTGCAGTGGTGTCGGTTCTTAACTCAACTCAACTCAACTGATCGTCTATATCCCAACCCAAACAGTACGATGCTAAATTCAGTCACATGACATGGATATCATTTTCGGACGGGAGTCGCTGATAATACAACAAACAAGTCCTGTAGAGGACCCTTCAGTAAATGTGTGAAGCGCTAGGACCATGATATTATCTAGGCCTGAGAGCATGGACAATGTCCTATCACTCTACACCACACAAACGTGACTGATATTTTAATACTTCGACTACGGCTCGTGAGACACATGTTCCTGCGATGTCTATATTAAAATTATAACTGCCTTCATATTAGACTGATATGACCTCTGGAAGCAGATTATCTCCAATACCGTGTCTTCATACACAGAGCTTAAAATTAGAGATAAGTTGCTTGGGGATGTTAATGCGCTGAAAACAGAATTCAATTTTATATCCTAAGCCGCACTCCAAGTCTAAGAAAGACAGCAAGAAGAAGAGGAGGGGGAGAGGGAGGAGGTAAATGAAGGTGAGGAACAGAGGAGGAGGAAGAGGAAGAGGAAGAGGAGGATAAGGAGGAAGAAGAAGAAAGTGATAGTAGTAGTAGTAGTAGTAGTAGTAGTAGTAGTAGTAGTAGTAGTAGTAGTAGTAGTAGTAGTAGTAGTAGTAGTAGTAGTAGTAGTAGTAGTAGTAGTAGTAGCAGTTGTAGTAGTAGTAGTAGTAGTAGTAGTAGTAGTAGTAGTAGTAGTAGTAGTAGTAGTTGTAGTAGTAGTAGTAGTAGTAGTAGTAGTAGTAGTAGTAGTAGTAGTAGTAGTAGTAGTAGCAACAGCAGCAGCAGCAGCAGTAGTAGTAGTAGTAGTAGTAGTAGTAGTAGTAGTAGTAGTAGTAGTAGTAGTAGTAGTAGTAGTAGTAGTTGTAGTAGTAGTAGTAGTAGTAGTAGTAGTAGTAGTAGTAGTAGTAGTGAGTGTGGTGGTGGTGGTGCTTTTTGTTGTTGTTGCTGCTGCTGCTGCTGTTGTTGTTGTTGTTGTTGTTGTTGTTGTTGTTGTTGTTGTTGTAGTAATAGCTGTAGCGTCAGCAGCAGTTTTAGTAGCTAACGACACAAATTATCAAAGCCTTGGTGACTGTTTTGCAAGAGAATTCGTTATATAACTGGGTGGCTTTGGCGTCTTGACAAAAAGCATCTACTTCCCTCGTGTGAATGCTTCACGCCACAAAGCCAAATAAATAAATAAATAAATAAAGATACATCATCAAAAACAAAAAGAATACTGTCGAGGGATAAAAATACCCGTCTAAAATAAGTGAAAGAATAGAACCACCTTGCGTTACTGCGATCAATGAAGGGGGCCCAAGTTAATCACTTAGGACACTATGTCCGCGTGGATGAGATTGGAAATTGTTGTCTTCAGAGACAAGGTTTCTACATGAATAAATTCCGGAGTCAAAGGACAGAAAAGCCAGGCAGACAGATTGAGTACCGAATATTAAAAATAGGTAAAGGGAAGTTGTCATGTAAAGTGATGTAGAGCCAAAGGGAGGTCGTCATGTAAAGTTGTGTAGAGTCCAGCTAAGACGTCGGAAAGCTTTACATGACGTCTAGAACATTCGAATTTCTGGTTTGTTTTTCGAATGCTACATTCAACTGCTACTCTCACTGTTTAGGTCTACGTGGAGAAGTGGTTGAGACATCTGCCGTGTGTTCCGAAGTTTGTGGGTTCGATTTCTGACTCAGTCGTTCGGTTCACTGCAACCGTTATACAGAAAGGCAATTCATTTACTATTACCACTTTGAGGAAGTAAAGTATAGGTCGTGAAATATACTAGAGATACATATCATTTTATGTGGAACAATGAATGTTACTTTGACTGAAGTATGATGTCCATCGTCGCTGACCTTGTGTGAATGTGTAGAACATTATGTTCAAGTAAGTCTAAGACTTGGCAGGAAGTCCTTCTGTTTACATAGCTGGAATCGGCTTTGGTAATATATATAATGCACACTGGTATATGTTCGGCTACTCCATTTGCCACATGCTTTTTCGTTGTACCTATATAAGACGCTTGGCACTCACACTGGAATTGATAAATTTAGTTTGATCTGGTATGATGAGACAATTGATCTTTTACAGATGGCTCAGGTATTGATGTGATTTTGTATCTGTAAATTGGTTCAGCAGCAAAGAATGTTCTGTTTACAACTGTTTTAATTCGATCGTATATTTATTTAATTATATAGGCTCCTCAAAAGGTGAGCTGATCAAACACTTGAAGTTTGGGAACCATTGATTCTGTGGAGGTGGATTTGGGTGGCTGGCAGTGCCGTTTCATACACCTCCATAAGTCCTTTTCTTAACCTCTTCTGTCCCAACAGTTGTTAATTAACTCGTCCTATCTTAATTTTTACCATAAAACAACTTGTCCCGCATGGTTATTATGTTATCTCCTTTAACAAACATTCCTCACTTTAAAGTAAACTTTTGGGGACACCTGCTAGAGGGCGGGGGGAGGGGGATGAGGGCAAGAGGATAGACTTCATTGCACCGAGTTCTACCCCATATGGCTCGGCCTTCTTTCCACAGAGAGACCTGTCGTCAGCGTCGCACAGAGCACGAACTCCGTAGCTTCAGTGCTGAACTCAGTTCCCCTCCCCCCCCCTCCCTCTCCTCCTCCCCCCCCCCCCATGGGTTTCCGAAATTATTCCACACGGTAACCGAATGACCGAGTCTGAAAACAAACCCACGACATTCATAACGCGAGGCAGTCGACTTGACCACTTCCCCACGGAAACCCCTCCTCCCACCTTGTGGGCAACGGAAAGAGTTTAAAGAAACAACTGTCTGTGACTAAAGGAGTTACGAGAAAACTAACAACTGACACATGAATCTGCAACAAATAACAATGTCAACTGTTGACATCACGAGACGTCAGTGGTTGTATCATGAATTTAGCCTGCGTGTGCGTGAATAGTCCGTCCGTGCGAATCTAGTTGATCATGCCAGTAGTCATATGCTTGTCTCAAAGATTAAGCCATGCATATCTAAGTTCTTGTAGCTCAATAAGGATGTCTCCGTGTCCGGTCAATGCACTTGAGCCTCATCTCTGACGAATAATGGTGTATTTCAATTTACTAGGCTTACGAGACAAGGAGTATCTAATAGGTAAAGGTACCGTTAAGCAAAGGATCTCATCATGAGTATATTAAACACTACGACACTAATATATTTGATAATTATTTGCAATAGTAAGGAGAGCCTACAAGCAGTATTGTTTTTATGTTTTATTTTTGCGCTCGCTGTGAACTCAAGCGTAGTCCATACACGTTACTTCTAGTAGCACTAGACTACATTTTGCATGCGGATTAGTTTTCCCTATTACCCGTGTTCTTCTCCATCAGGAGAACCCACTCCGAATTCTAAGGTACTTGTAATTTACGTTCCGAAATCAAGGACGAGAAGTCAACATTTTAGTCCAACTGTCTGGTGTAGACTCTACAAACAGTATATAGTCGGCTGTGGACCGGTAAGTAAAAAGTAAGCGACCCCTTTTCAGATCGTGTGGCTCCCTGGGTACATGATACTAGCCCTATATTTCTGACCACTCAACACTCCGTGGGGGACATGGTCAATATCACGCCGATCGCTTTTACTTCCCGGAATATTTTCTGGTACCCATTTTTAGACTGAATCGAATTGGAAATAAAACTTCACTGAAAACAACTCCCACCTCAATGGGGATTGGTTCATATGACCACCAGACAGACAGGCAAGAATGCCAACCACTGCGTGACCGCTGTTCGCTTTCTGGACCAGTTTACCATTATATAGCCAGAGTAACACTTATCCTGGCAATGTAACTATATAGACAATGGGCATAGTCCATCATTCATAAACTCCAAGAAATACAAACTGAAAGCCAAAGATCACCATCAACAATGAAGAAAACTGAATATATCACAAACTTTGAATATCATGGCGTGCTGATGCCGAGGTAGCGGGTTCAACCCTTACCACCGTTCAGCTGGACTAAAATGTTCACATCCCGTCCTTGACTTGGGGACGCAAATTACAAGTTCCTCAGATGTCGGAGTGGGTTGGCTTGATGACGAGGGGAATTGGTAACAGGGAAAGCTAATCCACACGCAAACATCTGTCCAGTGCACCCCCAATAGTGACAACTACTAGAAGTACTGGTAACAGGGAAAGCTAATCCACACGCAAACATCTGTCCAGTGCACCCCCCAATAGTGACAACCACTAGAAGTACTGGTAACAGGGAAAGCTAATCCACACGCAAACATCTGTCCAGTGCACTCCCCAATAGTGACAACTACTAGAAGTACTGGTAACAGGGAAAGCTAATCCACACGCAAACATCTGTCCAGTGCACCCCCCAATAGTGACAACTACTAGAAGTACTGGTAACAGGGAAAGCTAATCCACACGCAAACATCTGTCCAGTGCACTCCCCAATAGTGACAACTACTAGAAGTACTGGTAGCAGGGAAAGCTAATCCACACGAAAACATCTGTCCAGTGCACCCCCCAATAGTGACAACTACTAGAAGTACTGGTAGCAGGGAAAGCTAATCCACACGAAAACATCTGTCCAGTGCACCCCCCAATAGTGACAACTACTAGAAGTACTGGTAACAGGGAAAGCTAATCCACACGCAAACATCTGTCCAGTGCACCCCCCAATAGTGACAACCACTAGAAGTACTGGTAGCAGGGAAAGCTAATCCACACGCAAACATCTGTCCAGTGCACCCCCAATAGTGACAACTACTAGAAGTACTGGTAACAGGGAAAGCTAATCCACACGCAAACATCTGTCCAGTGCACCCCCCAATAGTGACAACCACTAGAAGTACTGGTAGCAGGGAAAGCTAATCCACACGCAAACATCTGTCCAGTGCACCCCCCAATAGTGACAACCACTAGAAGTACTGGTAACAGGGAAAGCTAATCCACACGCAACTATCTGTCCAGTGCACCCCCCAATAGTGACAACCACTAGAAGTACTGGTAGCAGGGAAAGCTAATCCACACGCAAACATCTGTCCAGTGCACCCCCCAATAGTGACAACTACTAGAAGTACTGGTAACAGGGAAAGCTAATCCACACGCAAACATCTGTCCAGTGCACCCCCCAATAGTGACAACCACTAGAAGTACTGGTAACAGGGAAAGCTAATCCACACGCAAACATCTGTCCAGTGCACCCCCCAATAGTGACAACCACTAGAAGTACTGGTAGCAGGGAAAGCTAATCCACACGCAAACATCTGTCCAGTGCACCCCCAATAGTGACAACTACTAGAAGTACTGGTAACAGGGAAAGCTAATCCACACGCAAACATCTGTCCAGTGCACCCCCCAATAGTGACAACTACTAGAAGTACTGGTAGCAGGGAAAGCTAATCCACACGAAAACATCTGTCCAGTGCACCCCCCAATAGTGACAACTACTAGAAGTACTGGTAACAGGGAAAGCTAATCCACACGCAAACATCTGTCCAGTGCACCCCCCAATAGTGACAACTACTAGAAGTACTGGTAACAGGGAAAGCTAATCCACACGCAAACATCTGTCCAGTGCACCCCCCAATAGTGACAACTACTAGAAGTACTGGTAACAGGGAAAGCTAATCCACACGCAAACATCTGTCCAGTGCACCCCCCAATAGTGACAACTACTAGAAGTACTGGTAACAGGGAAAGCTAATCCACACGCAAACATCTGTCCAGTGCACCCCCCAATCGTGACAACCACTAGAAGTACTGGTAACAGGGAAAGCTAATCCACACGCAAACATCTGTCCAGTGCACCCCCCAATAGTGACAACTACTAGAAGTACTGGTAACAGGGAAAGCTAATCCACACGCAAACATCTGTCCAGTGCACCCCCCAATAGTGACAACTACTAGAAGTACTGGTAACAGGGAAAGCTAATCCACACGCAAACATCTGTCCAGTGCACCCCCCAATAGTGACAACTACTAGAAGTACTGGTAACAGGGAAAGCTAATCCACACGCAAACATCTGTCCAGTGCACTCCCCAATAGTGACAACTACTAGAAGTACTAGCACATGTATGGACTACACCTGGGTTCAAAACGAGTAAACACAAAAAGAAAAACATTAAAATTTGTCCAAAATGAACAAAACTGGCGACTGACTGTTCCAAAGGCGTGACACGTAGACTGGCCTTACCAATTGAGAAGTTAAATGTCACAAGTAGACTGTCCTTACCAATGGAGAAGTTAAATGTCACACGTAGACTGTCCTTACCAATAGAGAAGTTAAATGTCACAAGTAGACTGGCCTTACCAATCGAGAAGTTAAATGTCACAAGTAGACTGGCCTTACCAATAGAGAAGTTAAATGTCACAAGTAGACTGGCCTTACCAATCGAGAGGTTAAGTGTCACACGTAGACTGGCCTTATTAAGGACACTATTAACACGGATAAGGTGTGCAAAGCACGGCCCATTTGGTACTATTAACACATGTAAGGTGCACAAAGCACCGTCCATTTGGTACTATTAATACATGTAAAGTTCACAAAGCACCGCCCATTTGGTAGTATTAACACATGTAAGGTTCACAAAGTACCGCCCAATTGGTATTATTAACAATGATAAGGTTCACAAATCACCGCCCATTTTGTACTATTAACACGGGTAAGGTGTACAAAGCACCACCCATTTGGTACTATTAACACGGGTGAGGTGCGTAAATACCGCTCAGTTGGTACTATTAACACGGGTAAGGTACACAAAGCACCGCCCATTTGGTACTATTAACACGGGTGAGGTGCGTAAAGCACCGCCCATTTGTTACTATTATCACGGGTGAAGTGCGTAAAGCACCGCTTATTTGGTACTATTAACACGGGTGAGGTGCGTAAAGCACCGCTCGGTGACTTTGAAAGACCACTGATGGAAGGTATGATCTCTGGTAGACGAGGCAAGGATCGACCAGAAGGACGACAGGCTCAAATCATTGCAGACATCCAGGGCATGAGGGTGAATGCCGCAGGAGAAACAAACGCAAGGTATCCAGAAACTGTCCGTAATTATTGGTTTTCACATCAGTTTTGTCTGTGAACATTACTTATGTGGAGATACATAATGGATAACAGATAGCTCGTTGTGATTCTGAAAAGAATGAAACGAAGAAATCGAAAGAGATGAACCAGCTGAGGGAGAAAGATATTGATAAATGTATGTTTTGAGGACAGTAAAACTCACGGCAAACACTTGAAGTTTGGGAACCATTGATTCTGTGGAGGTGGATTTGGGTGGCTGGCAGTGCCGTTTCATACACCTCCATAAGTCCTTTTCTTAACCTCTTCTGTCCCAACAGTTGTTAATTAACTCGTCCTATCTTAATTTTTACCATAAAACAACTTGTCCCGCATGGTTATTATGTTATCTCCTTTAACAAACATTCCTCACTTTAAAGTAAACTTTTGGGGACACCTGCTAGAGGGCGGGGGGAGGGGGATGAGGGCAAGAGGATAGACTTCATTGCACCGAGTTCTACCCCATATGGCTCGGCCTTCTTTCCACAGAGAGACCTGTCGTCAGCGTCGCACAGAGCACGAACTCCGTAGCTTCAGTGCTGAACTCAGTTCCCCTCCCCCCCACCTCCCTCTCCTCCCCCCCCCCCCCATGGGTTTCCGAAATTATTCCACACGGTAACCGAATGACCGAGTCTGAAAACAAACCCACGACATTCATAACGCGAGGCAGTCGACTTGACCACTTCCCCCACGGAGACCCCTCCTCCCACCTTGTGGGCAACGGAAAGAGTTTAAAGAAACAACTGTCTGTGACTAAAGGAGTTACGAGAAAACTAACAACTGACACATGAATCTGCAACAAATAACAATGTCAACTGTTGACATCACGAGACGTCAGTGGTTGTATCATGAATTTAGCCTGCGTGTGCGTGAATAGTCCGTCCGTGCGAATCTAGTTGATCATGCCAGTAGTCATATGCTTGTCTCAAAGATTAAGCCATGCATATCTAAGTTCTTGTAGCTCAATAAGGATGTCTCCGTGTCCGGTCAATGCACTTGAGCCTCATCTCTGACGAATAATGGTGTATTTCAATTTACTAGGCTTACGAGACAAGGAGTATCTAATAGGTAAGGTACCGTTAAGCAAAGGATCTCATCATGAGTATATTAAACACTACGACACTAATATATTTGATAATTATTTGCAATAGTAAGGAGAGCCTACAAGCAGTATTGTTTTTATGTTTTATTTTTGCGCTCGCTGTGAACTCAAGCGTAGTCCATACACGTTACTTCTAGTAGCACTAGACTACATTTTGCATGCGGATTAGTTTTCCCTATTACCCGTGTTCTTCTCCATCAGGAGAACCCACTCCGAATTCTAAGGTACTTGTAATTTACGTTCCGAAATCAAGGACGAGAAGTCAACATTTTAGTCCAACTGTCTGGTGTAGACTCTACAAACAGTATATAGTCGGCTGTGGACCGGTAAGTAAAAAGTAAGCGACCCCTTTTCAGATCGTGTGGCTCCCTGGGTACATGATACTAGCCCTATATTTCTGACCACTCAACACTCCGTGGGGGACATGGTCAATATCACGCCGATCGCTTTTACTTCCCGGAATATTTTCTGGTACCCATTTTTAGACTGAATCGAATTGGAAATAAAACTTCACTGAAAACAACTCCCACCTCAATGGGGATTGGTTCATATGACCACCAGACAGACAGGCAAGAATGCCAACCACTGCGTGACCGCTGTTCGCTTTCTGGACCAGTTTACCATTATATAGCCAGAGTAACACTTATCCTGGCAATGTAACTATATAGACAATGGGCATAGTCCATCATTCATAAACTCCAAGAAATACAAACTGAAAGCCAAAGATCACCATCAACAATGAAGAAAACTGAATATATCACAAACTTTGAATATCATGGCGTGCTGATGCCGAGGTAGCGGGTTCAACCCTTACCACCGTTCAGCTGGACTAAAATGTTCACATCCCGTCCTTGACTTGGGGACGCAAATTACAAGTTCCTCAGATGTCGGAGTGGGTTGGCTTGATGACGAGGGGAATTGGTAACAGGGAAAGCTAATCCACACGAAAACATCTGTCCAGTGCACCCCCCAATAGTGACAACTACTAGAAGTACTGGTAACAGGGAAAGCTAATCCACACGAAAACATCTGTCCAGTGCACCCCCCAATAGTGACAACTACTAGAAGTACTGGTAGCAGGGAAAGCTAATCCACACGAAAACATCTGTCCAGTGCACCCCCCAATAGTGACAACTACTAGAAGTACTGGTAGCAGGGAAAGCTAATCCACACGCAAACATCTGTCCAGTGCACCCCCCAATAGTGACAACTACTAGAAGTACTGGTAGCAGGGAAAGCTAATCCACACGAAAACATCTGTCCAGTGCACCCCCCAATAGTGACAACTACTAGAAGTACTGGTAGCAGGGAAAGCTAATCCACACGAAAACATCTGTCCAGTGCACCCCCCAATAGTGACAACTACTAGAAGTACTGGTAACAGGGAAAGCTAATCCACACGCAAACATCTGTCCAGTGCACCCCCCAATAGTGACAACGACTAGAAGTACTGGTAACAGGGAAAGCTAATCCACACGCAAACATCTGTCCAGTGCACCCCCCAATAGTGACAACTACTAGAAGTACTGGTAACAGGGAAAGCTAATCCACACGCAAACATCTGTCCAGTGCACCCCCCAATAGTGACAACTACTAGAAGTACTGGTAACAGGGAAAGCTAATCCACACGCAAACATCTGTCCAGTGCACCCCCCAATAGTGACAACTACTAGAAGTACTGGTAGCAGGGAAAGCTAATCCACACGCAAACATCTGTCCAGTGCACTCCCCAATAGTGACAACTACTAGAAGTACTGGTAACAGGGAAAGCTAATCCACACGCAAACATCTGTCCAGTGCACCCCCCAACAGTGACAACCACTAGAAGTACTGGTAACAGGGAAAGCTAATCCACACGAAAACATCTGTCCAGTGCACCCCCCAATAGTGACAACTACTAGAAGTACTGGTAACAGGGAAAGCTAATCCACACGCAAACATCTGTCCAGTGCACCCCCCAATAGTGACAACTACTAGAAGTACTGGTAGCAGGGAAAGCTAATCCACACGCAAACATCTGTCCAGTGCACCCCCCAATAGTGACAACTACTAGAAGTACTGGTAACAGGGAAAGCTAATCCACACGCAAACATCTGTCCAGTGCACCCCCCAATAGTGACAACTACTAGAAGTACTGGTAGCAGGGAAAGCTAATCCACACGAAAACATCTGTCCAGTGCACCCCCCAATAGTGACAACTACTAGAAGTACTGGTAGCAGGGAAAGCTAATCCACACGAAAACATCTGTCCAGTGCACCCCCCAATAGTGACAACTACTAGAAGTACTGGTAACAGGGAAAGCTAATCCACACGCAAACATCTGTCCAGTGCACCCCCCAATAGTGACAACTACTAGAAGTACTGGTAACAGGGAAAGCTAATCCACACGCAAACATCTGTCCAGTGCACTCCCCACTAGTGACAACCACTAGAAGTACTGGTAACAGGGAAAGCTAATACACACGCAAACATCTGTCCAGTGCACCCCCCAATAGTGACAACTACTAGAAGTACTGGTAACAGGGAAAGCTAATCCACACGCAAACATCTGTCCAGTGCACCCCCCAACAGTGACAACTACTAGAAGTACTGGTAGCAGGGAAAGCTAATCCACACGCAAACATCTGTCCAGTGCACCCCCCAACAGTGACAACCACTAGAAGTACTGGTAGCAGGGAAAGCTAATCCACACGCAAACATCTGTCCAGTGCACCCCCCAACAGTGACAACCACTAGAAGTACTGGTAACAGGGAAAGCTAATCCACACGAAAACATCTGTCCAGTGCACCCCCCAATAGTGACAACTACTAGAAGTACTGGTAACAGGGAAAGCTAATCCACACGCAAACATCTGTCCAGTGCACCCCCCAATAGTGACAACTACTAGAAGTACTGGTAACAGGGAAAGCTAATCCACACGCAAACATCTGTCCAGTGCACCCCCCAATCGTGACAACTACTAGAAGTACTGGTAACAGGGAAAGCTAATCCACACGCAAACATCTGTCCAGTGCACCCCCCAATAGTGACAACTACTAGAAGTACTGGTAACAGGGAAAGCTAATCCACACGCAAACATCTGTCCAGTGCACTCCCCACTAGTGACAACCACTAGAAGTACTGGTAACAGGGAAAGCTAATCCACACGCAAACATCTGTCCAGTGCCGTTATCAGTTATCAGTTATCAGTTATCAGTTGGGGTATCTTCGTTGCACTCCGGACATGTCCATAGGTGCTCAGATCCTCCCCCCAGCATATGCATCAGCGTCCGGTGGCTAATAGTGCCAGTTCTGTGTTGGTTGACGAGGCGCTTTGTTTTCCCAATGTACTTCTCGCGTCTGGCTGTGCCGATTCTTACTCCCAGGTCTTTCATCCTGGAAAGCGATGTGGAATCACTGGCGTCAAAATCCTCTGTTCTCGCCATATCTTTAAGGGCGTTAATGACATCGGCACGATCCATGGGCTGGCCATCTACAGGGGGTGCAGAGCCAGCCAATTTATCAGCTCGTTCATTTCCCTCGACTCCCGCATGTCCCGGGACGAAGATGAAGGTGACTTTGCGGACAACAGACTTCCGCAGCGACTCAGTCCACTGTCTACGTACAGATCCAGCTTCGACCTTCTGAATCATGCTCATTGAATCACTTAGTACACACACGTTGGTATAATGCTGTGATTCCAGCCATATGAAAGCCTGTGTAACTGCCATCACCTCCATCGTCATGCTGCTCGTGGTCATAGAGTGGGCACCACTGGATTCTTGAACGGTTCGGCCCGCTGAACGGGCTGTAAATGCCCACGCACTTCTCTGCTGCTTTACAACAGATCCATCTGTATAGATGAGCACTTCGGGGCTATCTGAGTGATCATAGATGAGCGCGTTAACCTCTGCATTGACAGCGGCAGGGTTCTGCTCTCTGCACCGTCTGTCGAGTGTGATAATGCAGGAGAAGGTACACTTAAAAGCTGGAGGCACCGGCACCCATTCCTTGCCGGGGTTGATACTGGTAAGACTGCAGACCTGTCCGACGACATCTTCCGCCCGACCCATCCATGATTTGCCCCTCTTTAGCCTGTCACCCTTTTCTCTGAATACAGCGTCATGCAGAGGGTGCTGCTCATCTGCACTTATTTTTAAGTATGCACGAGCTCTCCAGATCTTGATCCTGTGTTCCATTGTCGGGAAGTCAAGGAGGTATCTCATTGCTACACAGCTGGTGTCTCTCGTGCAGCCCAAAATGATGCGCATGGCTTCGTTTTGTACCTTTTCAAGTCTTCCAATCTGTGTAGGGCTGACAGTGAGGATGGCCAGGGCATACTCGATGCGTGAAAGCACAAGTCCTTGGAACAGAAGTAATAGCAGTCTTTGCTCGATATTGGCAGTCGCCATGACTCTCATTGCTGCCAAACCTTTTCGAGCCTTCGTTATGACATAGTCGACATGATCTTTGAAGGACAGGCTACGATCAAGCCTCACGCCAAGATATGTCATTGACTGGGTTCTACTCAGAATGCTCCCATCCATTCTAACTGCCGGCAGGTCTGTTTTCACAATATGGTTGTTTAGTGAGAACCATGTAACCGTTGCCTTTGCAGGGTTGACAAGGGCATCGGCATCAGCACACCATGAGGAAATTCGATCTAGTTCGCCCTGCATATAGTTGGCAACCGCCTGTCTATCTCGACCCTGTCGATACACGAGGATGTCGTCAACGAATGATAGAGTCCTACCCCTCCCATCCAACTGTTGTTCAGTGATCGGCACCGTATACACGTTGAATAGTACTGGTGACAGTGGTGAACCCTGTGGCAATATAGTGACAACTACTAGAAGTACTGGTAACAGGGAAAGCTAATCCACACGCAAACATCTGTCCAGTGCACCCCCCAATAGTGACAACTACTAGAAGTACTGGTAACAGGGAAAGCTAATCCACACGCAAACATCTGTCCAGTGCACCCCCCAATAGTGACAACTACTAGAAGTACTGGTAACAGGGAAAGCTAATCCACACGCAAACATCTGTCCAGTGCACCCCCCAACAGTGACAACCACTAGAAGTACTGGTAACAGGGAAAGCTAATCCACACGCAAACATCTGTCCAGTGCACCCCCCAATAGTGACAACTACTAGAAGTACTGGTAGCAGGGAAAGCTAATCCACACGCAAACATCTGTCCAGTGCACCCCCCAATAGTGACAACCACTAGAAGTACTGGTAGCAGGGAAAGCTAATCCACACGCAAACATCTGTCCAGTGCACCCCCCAATAGTGACAACTACTAGAAGTACTGGTAACAGGGAAAGCTAATCCACACGCAAACATCTGTCCAGTGCACCCCCCAATAGTGACAACCACTAGAAGTACTGGTAGCAGGGAAAGCTAATCCACACGCAAACATCTGTCCAGTGCACTCCCCAATAGTGACAACTACTAGAAGTACTGGTAACAGGGAAAGCTAATCCACACGCAAACATCTGTCCAGTGCACCCCCCAATAGTGACAACTACTAGAAGTACTGGTAACAGGGAAAGCTAATCCACACGCAAACATCTGTCCAGTGCACTCCCCACTAGTGACAACCACTAGAAGTACTGGTAACAGGGAAAGCTAATCCACACGCAAACATCTGTCCAGTGCACCCCCCAATAGTGACAACTACTAGAAGTACTGGTAACAGGGAAAGCTAATCCACACGCAAACATCTGTCCAGT
Source organism: Cepaea nemoralis (assembly GCA_014155875.1). Lineage (NCBI taxonomy): Eukaryota > Metazoa > Mollusca > Gastropoda > Stylommatophora > Helicidae > Cepaea > Cepaea nemoralis. The sequence continues at coordinate 102,183 of JACEFZ010002741.1, read as the reverse complement.
GCACCCCCCAATAGTGACAACTACTAGAAGTACTGGTAACAGGGAAAGCTAATCCACACGCAAACATCTGTCCAGTGCACCCCCCAATAGTGACAACCACTAGAAGTACTGGTAGCAGGGAAAGCTAATCCACACGAAAACATCTGTCCAGTGCACTCCCCAATAGTGACAACTACTAGAAGTACTGGTAACAGGGAAAGCTAATCCACACGCAAACATCTGTCCAGTGCACCCCCCAATAGTGACAACTACTAGAAGTACTAGCACATGTGTGGACTACACCTGGGTTCAAAACGAGTAAACACAAAAAGAAAAACATTAAAATTTGTCCAAAATGAACAAAAATGGCGACTGACTGTTCCAAAGGCGTGACACGTAGACTGGCCTTACCAATTGAGAAGTTAAATGTCACAAGTAGACTGTCCTTACCAATGGAGAAGTTAAATGTCACAAGTAGACTGGCCTTACCAATGGAGAAGTTAAATGTCACATGTAGACTGGGCTTACCAATGGAGAAGTTAAATGTCACAAGTAGACTGGCCTTACCAATGGAGAAGTTAAATGTCACACGTAGACTGGCCTTATAAAGGACAATATTAACACGGATAAGGTGTGCAAAGCACGGCCCATTTGGTACTATTAACACATGTAAGGTTCACAAAGCACCGCCCATTTGGTATTATTAACACATGTAAGGTTCACAAAGTACCGCCCAATTGGTATTATTAACACTGATAAGGTTCACAAATCACCGCCCATTTTGTACTATTAACACGGGTAAGGGGCACAAAGCACCACCCATGTGGTACTATTAACACGGGTGAGGTGCGTAAACACCGCTCGGTTGGTACTATTAACACGGGTAATGTATACAAAGCACCGCTCAGTTGGTACTATTAACACGGGTAACATACACAAAGCACCGCCCATTTGGTACTATTAACACGGTTGAGGTGCGTAAACACCACTCAGTTGGTACTATTAACACGGGTAACATACACAAAGCACCGCCCATTTGGTACTATTAACACATGTAAGGTTCACAAAGCACCTCCCAATTGGTATTATTAACACTGATAAGGTTCACAAAGCACCGTCCATTTTGTACTATTAACACGGGTAAGGGGCACAAAGCACCACCCATGTGGTACTATTAACACGGGTAAGCGAAACAAACCCCAGCTAAGCGAAACACAACTTGGATTTAGGAAAAACAAAGGATGCACAGATGCAATTTTTGCTCTTAAACAACTTATAGAAAAATCAATCGAATTCAATGAAACACTCTACTTAGCCTTTGTCGACCAAGAAAAGGCATTCGATAGAGTAGATAGAAACAAGTTGTGGCAAATCCTTAAACAATATGGAGTGAGTACACATCTAACAAACCTATGTAAAAGTTTATACAACAACAGTGAATGCATAGTGAGAGCAATTGGAGGACACTCAGAACCCTTCACCATAAGATCTGGAGTACGACAAGGTTGTGTCCTGTCCCCTCTCTTGTTCATAACATATATAGACAACATATGTAAAGAAAACAGCCAAGCAGAGACCGCAAGAATACCACATGATGAGAAGACAGAAGAAGAACCAACTGCAAATCTAACCATTAGAGAACTCCTTTTTGCGGACGACCAAGCACTAATAGCAAAATCAGAAGCTGAATAGTCTAAACGAAATGTGTAGGGAACATAACATGAAAATTAGCACAAGCAAAACAGAGGTAATGACTATAACTAAAGAAGAACAAACAACAACAATTCACCTAAACGAACATCCCTTTAAACAAGTGAAGAGTTTCAAGTACCTAGGAAGTATAATATCATCAAATGGCAGATCAGAGGACGAGATCGAAAATAGGTGCAATAAGGAAAATCAACTTATTGGACAAGTGGCACCAATACTAAAGAACAAACATGTATCAATAACTACTAAGAAAGCACTTTACAACACAATCCTCCTGCCAACTCTATGCTACCAATGCCAAACCTGGACAATGACAGAAAAAGAGAAAAGAAAAATCACAACAACTGAAATGAGGTTCCTGAGAAGAATACTCAACGTATCAAGAAGAGATAAGATCAGAAATTAAGAAATCAGGACTAAAGTGGGGGTTAAAGCAGCACTAGATTTTATCAGAAAACAGCAAGTCAAATGGTTTGGCCATGCAAGTAGGTTACCAGTCAACATCATACCACAGATGGAAACAGAGGAAGAGGCCGACCACGTAAACGTTGGACGGAGGGAATAGCAGAGTCCATGGGAATATCGATATATGAAGCCCATAATCGGGCACTCTCACGAAGTTTATACTTCACCTCGACACCGCAAGGTACAAGAGGAACATGATGAAATGAGATGAGATGAGAACACGGGTAAGATACACAAAGTACCGCCCATTTGGTACTATTAACACATGTAAGGTTCGCAAAGCACCGCCCATTTGGTACTATTAACACATGTAAGGTTCACAAAGCACCGCCCATTTGGTACTTTTAACACGGGTAAGGTACACAAAGCACCGCCCAATTGGTATTATTAACACTGATAAGGTTCACAAATCACCGCCCATTTTGTACTATTAACACGGGTAAGGTGCACAAATCACCACCCATTTGGTACTATTAACATGGGTGAGGTGCGTAAAGCACCGCCCATTTGGTACTATTAACACGGGTGAGGTGCGTAAAGCACCGCTCCGTGACTTTGAAAGACCACTGATGGAAGGCGTGATCTCTGGTAGACGAGGCAAGGGTCGACAAGCAGGAAGACAGGCTCAAATCATTGCAGACATCCAGGGCATGAGGGTGAATGCCGCAGGAGAAACAAACGCTAGGTATCCAGAAACTGTCCGTAATTATTGGTTTTCACATCAGTTTTGTCTGTGAACATTACTTATGTGGAGATACATAATGGATAACAGATAGCTCGTTGTGATCCTGAAAAGAATGAAACGAAGAAATCGAAAGAGATGAACCAGCTGAGGGAGAAAGATATTGATAAATGTATGTTTCGAGGACAGTAAAAATCACGGCAATTTCTCTGTGTTTGCTGTGAGGTTTTTTTCAACATCGAATTTCATGAAAGCATGTTACTTGAGAATAAGAGATTGGCCAGAGGATATGTTTCGTGTATACTCCTGCTTAATGTTGATAAATGTATGTTTGAGGCGATAAAAGACGATAAAAATAACTGAAGTTTCTCACTTTTTGAGTTAAGAAATTTGAAGATTGGAATTTCATGATAGCATGTTACTGTAGAACAGCAAACTATCAGCGGAATACTCAGCTCGGGATCTGTAAAGTAATCCGAATACCTTGCTCCTTGACAGGCGATAGATTTTTACATTGTGCTTCATAAAAGGTGTAATAATTACAACCCATGTAGATAGCGAACGTGACTGATCAGACCAATTCGCAAGGTCCATGTTCGTTCACATAGGATGAGTGTTAACATATGGTCATTTCCACCATCAAGTACCATCTGACGTCTCACGCGCTCAGTGTGTGACCTATCAGCAATCATTTTGTCTTTTGTCTTTATTCCATTTCTGATATTTGCTCTCCATGCAGTGTGATAAGTTGCGACTTGTTCCAATGTTGCATTATCAATGTCTGTATCAATCATGTCCCGCTTACACACATCTTTGTATCGTAGTAGAGGCTGACCCCGGGATCTTTTACCCATCTGTAATTCACCAAAAATATGCCCTTTTGTATTCTACCATTGTCTATCCTCCTACTGTGTGCTGTACATTTAAATCTACTAAGACTGAGCATGGAATAAACCGTCACACAACTCGATTTTTGCAATACTTCAGTATTTGTGCTTTTGCCTTGCCATTTAATGCATAGTATTCACTGCAGATATTCCTATGAAAGGTATTTAAATGTTTCTGCTGGTGTGAGTAAGCTAACGACGTTTCACCGCCATAAAGAAGAATATTAAGGACACGGGCTTGATAGACCAGTACATTTGTTTTGGCAGTAAGCTTCCTGTTTTCCCATAATCTTTTTGTTAACCTGTACATTGTTATTGTTGCCTTACCAATCCCGATTTTGATTTCGTGATCTATGTATAATGTATTGTCTACTTACTTCTGATCCTAGATATGTGAAATGGTCAATTATCCCCATCTCTGTGTCGTCGATAAAGATTTATGGTATCCCATGTGCACCTGGTGTCATAATGCTGAGTCTTCTTTTTGCTAATTATTCAACCAAATTCATAACACGCACTAGAGAGGGCAGAGGAAAAAAGACGACATGGAGTGGCAGTGAAGAATTCACTACTAGGAATTATTGAAATTCCAGCTGGAGGTAATGAAAAACTATTATCTCTGCGTTTGGCAACCTCTTGTTGCTTTGCCACCATTATCACTGCATATGCACTAACACTCATTTCCTCTGACGATTTGAAGGATTCTTTCCATGAAGAATAGACGCTGTAATCAAGGCAGTACCAAAATCCGACTACATGCATATGCTGGGTGATTTTAATGCTCTTGTGAGCAAGGACTCGAGTTCATGGGCAGCTAGCCTTGGAAGTCCGAAAAATATAGATGTTCATTATTGTTGTGATTTTCTTATAACATCTGATGGGAGATGTCTTGAAGAAATTAAAACAAGAATCGCCATGGGAAATGTAGCCTTTTTCAAGATGGAAAACATACTGACCAATAAAAAGATGTCATTTGCAACGAGAAAAAGAGTGTTGAGGTGCTGCATAGAACCGGTACTTTTGTATGGATGTGAAACGTGGACAATGAATAGACAAGTTGAATAACAACTAATGGCTGTGGAAATGTGGTTTCTGGTGAAAATGAGAAGAATACCATTGAAAGACAGACAAATCAACAACCAAGTCCTGCAAGAAACAAATGAAAACCGTAAAGTGATTAGAATAATTAGACGTAGACAGTCACAATTTTTGGACACGTTATGAGAAGAAATAAATTGGAGAACTTAGTGACAACTGGCAAGACTGAGGGAAAGAGAACGAGGAGAAGGCAGAGATATAAATACCTGAATGGTTTGGCCAAGTGGTATGGTCGAGACAAGAACTTGACTAATCCACGACTCTAGTGATCGCGTGAGACGGCGAAACATCACAGCCTATGCTTATCGGCATGGCACATGATGAATATGATTTTCTTATTCGTGATGAAAACTCCGTGAAAACATTCGCTGGTGCCAGTGCGTTTTACCTTTCCTCGAACTTCCAACAGCTATTTTGTGCTTTATTACGTTCCAATCTCAGCTGATACACAGCCAGTCCTCTTTTTTGACACCAAACTACCAGAGGATATCTCGTTACATATCTTTGGTCAGGAGTTGCATCAGTGTAGTAGCTAGACGCCTGTCTGCCATCTCGGTGGTCAGGATTCGAATCCGCATCTGGTTGATTCGTTTTTTTTTTTTTTATTGATCTGTCCCAGTCTGAAAGGATACTAGGAAATGCCTTGTGAAGTCGAGACGACTGGAGCGATACTGCTCACAACACCCACCGAGTGCCGCCCGATCTATACAAATATGGGTGTAGCACCATATAGCCAGCGCCCCTAACGGCGCGTAACAGTGTCCTTGACTTGACCTTCTATATTCCGGTCTTGTGTTGATTCGAGGGCTGAGTGGTCTCGAGGTATAGTGTCCGCCTCTAGTGCTGGAAGTCCCGGGTTCAGGCCCCGTGAGGACCTGGATTTTTTCACGTGGACTTCTAGTACTAAAATTTCCCATAGTCTCTGGGTAGTGAGATCGGACGCCTGTGTGTATTTTTGCGGTTGGAAATCGAAAAAGAGTAGCCTAACTGCGCTGCCCGGGCAAACTTTCAAAGTTAAAAATCTACCCAAAGTATTTCGGGAACCTCACCGATGCTACGGAGTTTGTGCACTGAGCTGAATTTCTCCTGACTCAGGCTTATGGGTTACACCCGAGTGCCGTGATGTTGATCCCTCGACTAAACTAAACTAAACTGCATTGTGTTGATTAATGTTATGTTTTGGAGACGATGAAAATTACACCGATTTCTCAGTTTTTGCTCTGAAATATTTTCCAGTGGGAATTCCATGATAACATCTTACTTGAAAACAGGAAATCGGTCATGGCACATGTTGCTAGCTATAGGACATGTTGCCTGCTAAAGGACATGTTGTCTGTTAGATGACATGCTGTCTGCTAGAGGGCAGGTTGCCTGCTAGAGGATATGTTGCCTGCTAGAAGACATGTTGTCTGTTAGAGGACATGTTACTTTCTATAGGACATATTGCATGCTAGAGAACATGTTGCCTGCTAGAGTGCATGTTGCCTGCTAGACTATATGTTGCCTGCTAGAGTGCATGTTGCCTGCTAGAGTACATGTTGCCTGTCTGAGGACATGTTGCCTGCTAGAGTACGTGTTGCCTGCTAGAGTATATGTTGCCTGTCAGAGGACATGTTGCCTGCTAGAGTACATGTGGTTGTTAGAGTACACGTTGTCTGTTAGAGTACATGTTGTCTGTCAGAGGACATGTTGCCTGCTAGAGTACATGTGGTTGCTAGAGTACACGTTGTCTGTTAGAGTACATGTTGTCTGTCAGAGGACATGTTGCCTGCTAGAGGACATGTTGCCTGCTAGATTACATGTGGTTGCTAGAGTACATGTTGTCTATTAGAGTACATGTTGTCTGTCAGAGTACATGTTACCTCCTAGAGGATATGTTGCTTGCAGTCTATCCTGTCTACATCGATGTTAAAGATCTCCAAGCTGCATGAATTATTTGATCCTTAAGCCAATCCCCAGGTGTTGTTATTTTCTGGTCTCCAGGTTGACCCAGCCTATAATACGTACCATCAGATATCTGGGAAGTAAAGATGGCCGGTATGCGTGTGACCTCCTGTCCCATCATGTACCAGTTGATCTATACAACCTGGGGCCAGTGCCGTATACCCAGTACATATCAAAGAGAGGGACAAGATCGTTTCCTTTTACTCTTTAACCCAAACCGCGACGTTGGCTTTCAACGGTCCTGGCCAACCCTCTAACCAGACGTGACCTCTGCTACTGAAAGCGTGCACCGCTCTATCATTTCTTTACCGTTTACATTCGCCATTGCTTTCATACACTGATTGCACCTACATTTATCACCACACCATCGATTTCTTCATTGCTTCGTATTCACTTAGGTTCTCCTTTTTCTCTTACCCTTTATGCTACAGTCCACTTAGATTAGTTTCTTCTTATTTCACTCAAACCAGTAATGGTTAGTTGCGTTTTCTGTTCAAAGTTGTAAGCTTCGTATATCGGATATTTTGTAAATCAAAATGAAAAATGCAAGCCTTGAGGCGTATTGCGAATATAGTGTTAGCAGCATATTTTAACAGACTAATCGTTTTATATTTTGTATATAATAAAATTAGTTGCATGTCGAACTACAGCATTTCTTGGCTATTTGTGATTCTTTTATGGGCATTTAAAATAAGAGAAAAGAGGAAATTCCCTAAATTCTTACTTCAAAAAACTCTCCGGTTCAAAGAGTTAAGTGGATATAAGAGTTCGTGTGGCAGAAATCGTTATTGGGCTCTTGCTGCAGCCAATCAATTGTGAGGTGAGAGTTGTTTGATCTATCTCCGCCCAGTAAGCATTTGGGGGGAATCGACGAGCTCTCTTTAACATATTAATAACAACGTAAAGGACAAAAAAATGAAAACCTGATTCCATGAGAGCATTGCATGTTGGGAGAGTGGTTCTAGGCCTACATTTTCTTGTCCAAATATCTTTGGAACCGTGGTTGGTGTCATGCAAACAATTTTTTAAAAATTGCATAACAACCCCAGGCTGACTTTCTCAGCAATTTTGCGTTCAGTAGTTTGCCATTGCTGTCTGGACGAGACGTCAACATTTAAGTCCAACTGGCCGGTGCAGGAGTTGAACCCGTCTTCAGCCAACCGGAAGTTTATTAGCTTGACCGCTCTCAACCTGTCGGCCACGTCGCTTAGCTTTCCATAACTGCATCGGGCGGCCATGTTATGACTCTCAGGGAGTAGCGGCGGTCCAGTGGCTAGCAAGCTTTATTGTCGGCCCCGTGGTTAAATGTACGGATCCCCATCCAGGCAGGCTTTGTTTTAATGAGCCTGAGCTCTTAAGTTGACGAAGGGGTCACGAATACCCGCATACCGCGTTTGAAATACAGCTGAGGGTGATGTGGAAGTAGAAAGACTTGCCCTGGTACCCATTCAAGGGTATGAGTGCCGGTCGTTCAGAAAGCATTGGCAAACTACTGACAGTAAATTTGCCAAGAAATCACGACCAGCCAAAAATGATGGGGTTAACTGCGATATCCTGCAAAGGATATGCAACTAACTCTCTCTTAAGTTGTTCCAGTATAATACTTTTTTTCATATCCTTTACAGGACATCGCTGTCAACACCAGCATCTTTCAGCTGTATGTTGATTTCTAGGCAAGATTACGCTCAGTAGTTTTCCATTGCTTTCTGAGCGGCCGGCTCACATACCCCGTAAGTTACCGATGCGATTCGAACCACTACTGATTCTCACCGTCATCACGTTACCGACGAGAGTATGCTAGATTACGGAGAAAAGTCATAACCTCTAAGCCACGAAGCCGGCAGTATAATACTGGTACTAGGAAATGCTCTGGGCAGAGGACGTGGGCGGAGTAATACTAACCAAATCACCCATCGGGTGCCACTTGGGCTATAACAGTACGCGCTTGCGACATATTTCTGTAGCTCCAGGGCGTGTAAAATTATCGTTTACTCCCTACTTTACCCACAATGTTTAGAGACTGCCGCTATCCCGGGGTTATGTGGCCACATACAGAAAAACCCTTCTTTAGGATCATTGAACTTAGGACCGGTAGGCCAACACCGACAAGGTCAACCTCCTTCGCTTTCTCCAAGCCCAGAATGTGTTGTTGTCGTCATTGTTGTGGTAAATTTGTTGTTGTTGATGTTGTCGTTGTCGTTGTAGTTATTGTGCTGTTATTGTTGGTGGTGTTGGTGCATAGTAGTAGTAGTAGTAGTAGTAGTAGTAGTAGTAGTAGTAGTAGTAGTAGTAGTAGTAGTAGTAGTAGTAGCAGTAAATGTTGTTGTTGTAGTAGTAGTAGTAGTAGTAGTAGTAGTAGTAGTAGTAGTAGTAGTAGTAGTAGTAGTAGTAGTAGTAGCAGTAGTAGTAGTAGTAGTAGTAGTAGTAGTAGTAGTAGTCGACGTAGAACAGAAGAAGAAGGAAGAGGAGGAGATGGAGTAAGGGAATGAGTAGGAGCAGGGATAGCAGGAGGGGAGAAAGTAAGACAAATAGTTAGTTATAGTGTTGTTTTTTTTTGTTTTGTTTTTTTGCCTCAATATAAAATTCAATATCTCAGTAACCAACTGAGGGAAAATGATGAGATTTAGTATATCACCTTATCATTATGTCCACCCAACAAAAAAATTTTTGTTCTGGAGATTTTACAGCAGATTTCAAAGTTAGTTTTTATATGCGGTATATTAATTACGACTTAGAGATTACGTCCATGATTTTAACAGTATTACAGCTTCACCAAGACACGTCCCCGCATTTTTTAAAAATTTTCACGTGATTTCCGTTTTGAAACAAACAGCGCGAAGATTCAGAGGTGTCTCCAAATGGGGGTTCTTTCATGAAACGTGATTATATAAATAAACTAGCTGACAAGGCCCGGCTTCTGGCGGGGATCTATCTATCTATCTATCTATCTATCTATCTATCTATCTATCTATCTATCTATCTATCTATCTATCTATCTATCTATCTATCTATCTATCTATCTATCTATCTATCTATCTGTCTGTCTGTCTGTCTGCCTACCTGCCTGTTGGCCGACCCACCCACCCACCCACCCACCCACCGACCCACCGACCCACCGACCCACCGACCGACTGACCCACCGACCGACCCATCGACCGACCGACCGACCCACCGACCCACCGACCGACCGATATCTATCTATCTATCTATCTATCTATCTATCTATCTATCTATATCTATCTATCTATCTATCTATCTATCTATCTAATCTATCTGTCAGTATTTCTGCCTGCCTGCCTGCCTGCCTGCCGGCCGGCCGGCCGACCCACCCACCCACCCACCCACCGACCGACCGACCGACCCACCCACCCACCGACCGACCGATATCTATCTATCTATCTATCTATCTATCTATCTATCTATCTATCTATCTATTTATCTATCTATATATCTATCTATCTATCTGTCTGTCTGTCTGTCTATCTATCTATCTATCTATCTATCAAATCTATCTGTCTATCTGTCTGCCTGCCTGCCGGCCGACCGACCGACCGACCAACCCACCGACCGACCGACCGACCGACTGACTGACCCACCCACCCAACCAGTCAGCCAGCCAGCCAGCCAGCCATCCACCCACCCACCCACCCACCCACCTACCTTTCTGCCTACCTACCTACCTACCTTTCTGTCTGTCTGTCTGTCTTGTCTGTCTGTCTGTCTGTCTGTCTGTCTGTCCGCGCTATTAAATATTGATAAAAGTTACTGGAAAAAACGTCAGGACCATATGTTGAAAGAGGAAGAGGACTATTGGAGAAAGGATGGATTGAATTTTATGCAACCGAGAGCAATCATCAACCTACTGGAATCGTCCGACACCGATTAAGGTCTGAGCAGATCACAGACCTTAATCTAGGTACACACTTACTGGGATATTTTGCTCCAACTATTCAGACGAATTGCAGGCCCTAAACATTACAGCATCAGCATCAGCTGAAGAAACAAGAAGGAAATGAAAAATAAGGTAAGAAATATATTCCTTCTACTTTCCTGTTAATTTACAAATTATTTACCCCGTGCCTCTGTAAATTCTCTGTCTTTACTAATATTACACATTGCACCCCTCTCGGGAATCTCCGTGGTGAAGTGGTCAAGCCGTCTGACTCGGGCTCCGAAGGTTGTATGTTCGATTCCGGGCCGCGTCCTTCATTTCACGAGTGCATTTTTTCGGAGACTCCCGAGGGTCGTCGCTGGAACTACGGAGTTCGTGCTTTGTGCGACACTTTCCGCGCTGCGGAAAGAAACTGAGCCATATGGGATAAACATCCGGTGCAATGCAGCCGACCCTGTCGATTTTAAGCTAGTTCTTTCATTGCACCCACTCCCATACGAATCCGGATACGCCTTTGTGTGTCATCAGAATTGACAGGTCTCCCATTACCGTAAAAATAACTTTGTTAACGAGAAATCACTAGTTGTTCAGCAAAACATCAAAGGAATGTCGCCGCTTTCAATGATTTAAGTTGTTTTTGGACCTATCAAAGACATATTCCTTGGGTGGGAGTAAATATAAGGCGGCTGGAAAAATTTCATAACGATGCAATAGACAGTTTTCAAAATAATTGATCGTGAATGAAGGCAAACAAATGTGGACATACTATAAGTTAGTTGCATATCCTTTAACTGTTCGTAATTCCTGGGCAAGTTTACTTTCAGTACAAATAGTAAGAACAAACAAACTAACAAAGAAGATTACACGAGGACATATATACATATACAAATTTGCTGACGTCATATAAATGCGCTCCACAGTCCATCGTGAAGCAATGTGTAGTGAATGGCTGTCGTCTGCTGGAGTAATTCTATGGTGTTTCTTGAAAGGAAATGTTTACAAAAATAATGTACACGCAAGAGGACCTGAAAGAAGCAATCAGAATTACCTTTCACGAAATAACAACAGACATGTTGCAGAAGATATTTGAAGAGAGTGTATAATATGAAGAGACGTGTACAGTCATGTCTTGAATCCCAGTGGACATTTCCAACACCTGGTATAATAAACACTTCATTGGTACTTCCACTTTCCCCGAAGTAGCGTTAGACCATAGCTGTGACTACTGTAACGAATGTAATGAATTTTTAGCACATTTTTTGATGACATCATCAAATTTGTACTACATACAAAGAGTAGCGAGACTTTACAAACACCCTATACACATGTTTCCATAACATATCTTTGTGGGCACCCTAAGTTTCTGGTTCCGCGCGAATAAACTGTATCCAGTTTGTAGACTTAATGCTCCATTAGCCGCTTGAGTCCGTGGCCAAATGCATGTGCATGCCTTGTCTTGACCGCATTCATCCTTTCACATGTGTTGACCTCTCTGTCATCATAATAACGATTGACAGCAACCAGTTTTTATCTTAATATCGACGAGCTGAGAGATGTGTCTGTGTTATCGTGTCTGTTAACAGCTCTTTGACCTTGTCTGTCATCTGGACACAGTGCGAGCTGTTTGATTGATGGATGAGCTATTGATTATAGATAGCCAATGGCATCAAGAATTCAATTTGTCGCTGCATTACACACACATATATAGTGAAGCAAGGTGTTCCGGGATGTACAGTCTGTCTGTCTATCTGTCTGTCTGTCAGTCCGTCCGTCTGTCTGTCTAGCTAGCCGTATGTCTGTTTGCCTGTCTGTCTGTCTCTCTGGCAATCCGTGAATTTGTTGTTCTGTCCGTCCGACCGTTCATCCGTCTGTGTGTCTGCCTGTCTGTCTATCTGTCTAGTTAGCCGTTTGTCTGTCTGTTCTCTATCTCCCTGTCTATCCTTTTTTTTTTGCCGCTCTGTCCATCCAACAGTTCATTCGTTCATCTGTCTGTCTATATGTCTATCTTCTTATCCACCTATCTGCACTAAGACACATTGGGAGAGCGGTGGTCACGTGAGAGCCTTGACAAAATGACAGACTATGAGAGAAGGACAAACAGGCAGACAAACATCATTGTCCACTATATTTATAAACGACCTCGCCCATGCCCCGACCCCCGTGCATAACCTCATGTTACCCGTTATAGCCAGATTAGCTGGCTTAGAAACACAAGCAAAGACATCAGAACTGCGTGCACTGAAGCAGACCCGACGCTCAAAGACGGGACATGGATAAAGAATAGCAATAAAGAATAGACGCAAACGCTCGGTGAATGGCAAATAAATAATATGTAGAAATGCATTTGGCATCGCAAGAAAAGGTCAATACATTCACAGACACAAAATGCAATAGACAAGAGGTGATTGCAATTTGTCTTCCCAAAGATGGCATGATTCAGAAAGACGTAGGGGATGATGATGTCGTTACATTAGCTAATGTAATGCCAGCTTTATTGTGCGTGTGTGTGTGTGTGTGTGTGTGTGTGTGTGTGTGTGCGTGCGTGCGTGTGTTTGTGGACGGACGGGCGTATGTACGTATGTATGTAGGCAGGTAGGTAGGTAGGAAGGTAGGTAGGTAGGTAGGTAGGGAGGGAGGGAGGAAGGGGGTAGGTTGGTAAGTAGATAGGGAAGGTGGGAGGGAGGGAGGGGTGTAGGTAGGTAGATAGGTGGTTGGGTAGGGAGGGAGGAATGGACGGACGAACAGGTGGATGGATGGATGAAAGGATGCACTTATTGTGCATGTATGTATGTATGTATGTATGTATGTATGTATGTGTTTACATGTGTGTAGGGTATGCAGGTATGTAGGTGTGTATGTGAGCACACATGCAATTATGTATGCATATATATGTGCGTGTTGCGTGCGTGTTGTGTGTGTGTGTGTGTGCGTGCGTGCGTGTGTGTGTGTGTGTGTGTGTGTGTGTGTGCCGACGGACGGACGGTCAGATAGGATAGCGCAGGATAGATAGGGAGGTAGATATGATGGAATTATAAAACTACAACGGGTATAGTTTTGTGGTGACTGTATATTTCTTCTCCTGTCTTCTCTTGCTGCAGCTACTGCTGCCTTTCAATAGTCTTACTACTTGTTATGTATTTATTTTATCTCACAAACGTCATGAAAGTTTGGAGGGAACAATAATGGAGGGGTATATGCCAGGGAAGACAGGATGAGGACGGCCAATAAAGAATGTGGGTGCAAGATGTGGCATTTGATCTCCAGATGGGTGTATCGGATGCGGGACATCTTGCTTAGGACCGAGAAGTTTTTAGGAAGGTTGTTATGGGAGCGAAGTTCTGCAAAGGACATGCTACTGAATGAATGAATGAATTTATCTAACAATCATCCTAGGCATTATTTTCTATTACTTCTTCCTTTATTTCCTCTCGCTCGTCTTCCTGATTCCTTTTGCGGTTAGTCTTTCTTCTTCCACAGGAGTTCTTCCACACATGGCTAATTTAATTGATCTATATAATTTACATTAAGCCAAAGTAGTGTTCGATCTACTTAAATTTTGTTAATGAAATGTTATGCGCGAGAATTATGTTGGGTGTATAACGTATTCTTGAAGAATATGTTGTCCCATCAATTCAGAAGTAAACAATTCTAGAGCGGATTGTTTCCAGTTCAGAAGGTGTCAAATATGATTTAGTCAGGAAGATCGCAACTAAAGATGAGAGTTATAATTACTAAATGTTATTTTAATATCTTGATATCGGTTTTTAAAGAAAAGAAATAAGTATGACTGAGTCATAAGCTAGTCACCGGAGCAGAGGTGAAGACTGCGGCCAACTACCGGGAAAAGAAGCTGGCTTTCCCGCAGTAAGTTAGGGTGCAGTGATAACTGGTAGATGTACCGGGTGCCTTATGTTCGCCCGCCGAGGGTGGGATGTTCTCTGGGCAGACACACTTAGCGATGTCGATATGAAAATCGCACGGTAACGTACGTCTCGAAAGAGAATACGTAACACAGGCGAAAAATGACCGGGAGCCATGACCCGGACGGATTCTCCTCCTAAGAGTTTTAAGCAGGTAAAGAGAACGAAATATTCAGCTATGGGGGACCCACTTCTGATGAGCAGAATCCTAGTGTCGTACTGTCACGAAGCACGAACCTGCTATAAATTTTAGATGTGATAGGGCTATCACATTGTGTAGGCTTGAAAGGCACGGAGGAATGGGTGGCCATTTCCTCTGTTGGTGGACGACGAACGTAGACGTCGAACCCTTGTACAACGGCGCTAATGGCATTATCAGCGAATCTCCCTATCAACTACACTAACGCTCTCCCGTGTAAAGCATTAGCTTCATATTCTAGACATGTCGTTACTGAATATGGTAGTTAAAAAATGAGTTGTATATCTCTTACAGGACGTAGCAGCCACACCCAATATTATTCGTGCTGTTCGTGATTTCTGGGAAAGTTTACGTTCAGTAGTTTGCCAATGCTTTCTGAACGACCGGCACCCATACCATTTCATATAAAACGAAAGCAAAGTGGTCTGCTGCCAAATCACCCCCAGCTGTGTTTCAAACGCTGTATACGAGATTACGAAATACGTCCGTAAATCCTTCTCCACGGAGCTGGCACTCAATAAGTTATGAGGTGAATATTATTACGCCGGACGTCTTTACGTGGCCATGACATTTCCTGCTACCAATTTAGGCCGGATGGACCTGTGATAGTTGCGTGTAATACACATCACAACACTTTCATTAAGAGAAAGTAAAGGCGTCAGTAGTGTTCTGATCAATCTGTCCTCTGATTTCTAATTATCGCATTTCATTTCTATGAAGCCAATCAATACCTGTGCTTTTTTATCTATTATATTATCAATAAGGTCCTGTTCGATCTTATAAATATAGGTATAACGCCGTATCCACAACACACTTTAATGCCATGTAAACGAGGTATTTCAGTTGACTTCACTTATTTTCCATTGATTTCATTTGTACTGTGTTAAAACGGCTGGCTTCTTGGAGTATTTTCTGATCCAAGAAACAATTGAGCCGAAAGGAATAATGATTTTCTGTACCGCAGCGTAATTAATTCTGTTCTTGTGTTTTCCGCTAGACATCCTTTACTGAAACATCTCATATCGCATGTTTAATCTCTTTGCGTATTGTGTTTTTATACAGTGTTCCTGTTTGGTTGTTCTACATAAGGGGATGTTAAGTTAGGGGAGTTTTCATCTAGGGCAATATGTCTCTGGGATATTGGAGTCCGCGAGGAGAGGAGTTTGCTTATACCGAATGCAATTTTGTAGTGCTATATTTTAGAATGTGTTTCTTGTTCTTCTGTCAAATCCATGCCTTGGGCAAGCTCTTGTGTACGCGGAATGAGGGCAAAATGTTCAGTCCTAAGTGGTTGACATGATTAATGGATAGAGAGAGATCGCAGAAAATTACATCGTGTGCATTCATAAAACATTGTTTATTTACTTTCCTTCTAGCTAATAGCTCCAAGCTGGTTGTTCTTAAGAGCTATAGCGAGTTAATCATGGTGTACGGTAGCAAATCATGGACACTCAGTAGATTAGTGCGAAATGTGTGGAGGCTGCAAAGATGTGGTTTTATTCAAACATGATGAGACCGTTGCTAATAGATAACAAGCGTAATAAATATATCGAGACCGATGTTAACTAAGAAATAAACCTGTTACTCGCATCTAAAGATGGCAATCCAATTCTTTGGACGCATCATGAGAAGGAGGAAATTAGAGTACGGCTTGACATCGTAAAAGTTGAAGGGGAAGAGAAGCAGGGGGAGACCAAGAGAGAAGATTCTGGGCAGTTGAGCCTCATGGTAGACGCTAATGAATGTTTGGCCGTGGATGAGACAGACGGTTATGGCAGACATGATCACCGATATCATATGGTATGGAATATATATAGAAAAGATAAAGTATACATCGTTACGTATAAATATGCAGCCAAAGCTGTTATAGGAGTTATACAATAAACAGCTTAAGTGTGTAATTTCGAGAGAAAAATTTTTTTTCTAATATAATACTCAATGAATGGCAGACAACCTGCATTGGTTTCATACAGGTATGAGTGCTGGTCGTTCAGAAGGCAATGGCAAACTACTGAACGTAAACTTGCCAAGAAATCCCAAAAAGCCATAAAATGTTAGGGTTGACTGCGACATCCTGTAAAGGATATGCAATTAACTTTATTATTAGCATATGCCTTGCCAACTGACGCCGGCGATAATGCTTTTTCGCATATCGCAGTCTCCAACAAAATAAATCATTCCATAAGCTCATATTTTTTCATGCTTTGATGACAGGCTGTCAGGAATCCCCATTACATATGTATCTGCCGTTTGATTACACTTACCTGTTTAGGTGCAATGTAGTGTTGCAAATCATAATTGTAATTTGAAGATATACAATGGACAGGTGTATTTTTCTTTTGTAAAGAAAAGCAACAATGTAGCAATCAGGTGTGATAACAATCGCATTATTTACACAGTGCAGACT
>JACEFZ010002741.1:0-80000 GCA_014155875.1 Cepaea nemoralis | reverse complement strand
CATATATGTTCTACCTGGAACTGACAATGAATACAGTAAAAGACCTTTCTCCACATCTTGAAGCATACTGGGCATGTAGTACTAGTCTCATATTTGTATAGACCAGTGGCCATTCCTTGGGTGGTGTGGTCAATATTAAGCCGGCGGATTGTACCTCCCAGGTATTTCCTGGTATCTATTGTTGGCTAGGTCCACTTGGAAGCCCAGATCAATGTACAAATCCGTCGTGATGGAGATTCGAGCACCTGACCACCGAGTTGTCATGCAGGCGTGACACGCACAATACCAGGGTCCAGTTAAAATGTTCTGTGTCACGCAGTTCCATCATTATAATTATGTGCCAGGCCGGAACGCGTCAAGTGGACATGCCTTACCATCTCACACGACCTCCAATGTCTTAGATCAGGTATGGGTTCTTGTCAGCTTTTACCTTGGGGAAACTTCACTTCAAGTGACGGAATCAGGGGAAACCTCACTTCAAGAGACGGAATCATTCACCTACTTAGGTAGCAATATAGACACAGGGGACGTAAACAGATAAAGATAGGAGAATAGGAATACAGAAGGCTTTTTTTCGCATATCCTTTACAGGACATCGCTGTCAACATCAGCATCTTTCAGCTGATTGTTGATTTCTTGGCAAGATTACGCTCAGTAGTTTGCCATTGCTTTATGAGCGACCGGCTCAAATACCCCTAAGTTACCGTCTCGGAGAAAACCGCTACCAATTCTCGCGCAACGTCACGTTACTTACGAGAGTATACGAGATTACGGAGAAAGTCGTGTAACTCCTAGACCAGGGAGACCGGCATACAGAAGGCTAGAGGAGCTTTTATAACACTATAAAATGTGTGGAAGTCAAAAAAAAATTTTAAATTAGCACCAAACTTGGATTATTTTATTTTGATGTTAAATTAATATTACTGTATGAATCAGAATGACTGAGAACAACGAAAACGATTACAAATTAACTAAAACATTCACTAATTGTTGCCTGAGCAAAAAAAAAAAGAAGACATAAAATAGACAGACATGCAGACGGACAGACTGACGGACGGGCGGACGGACGGACGGATCAATGAATAGATGTTTGGGTGGACTGAAGAATAGATTGTTGGATGGATAGACAGATTATTAGACAGATGTAGAGATGGATGGATAGATTAAGGAATAGATTAGATAGGGTGGATGGTTGTCCGGGTTTTAAATCAACATTATTAAATCTGGAAGCAATTAGAGGATCCATAGAAACTGATACAATCACCAGGACTGACAATTTTTTACTTCTAGACGCCAGAGAAAGGATGAGTCACATAAGAAATATTTGATGAAGAAATGTGATGGCTGAGGTAGAAAAGAAATACCCTCTTTTCGTTCCGCGCCAGTTTCTGTGTTATATTTGACACTTTTATTCATTATAATAAATATAATATCATTGTAACTCATGATATGTTGATCAGGAACTATAACAAAACACGTCTCACTTTCTTGACCTTCACAATAATGAGCCCACAGTTTGTTCGTGTAGTACTCTATATATGTAGCATAAGTTTTAAATAATTAGTAATTAGATTTAATTATATCGGAGTTTTAATTATCTTCTTGTTCTTCTTGCTCTTGTTCGTGACCATCTTCTTATTCTTGTTATTCACATTCTACTACACCTCCACTGTTTTCTTCTTCTTCTTCTTCTTCTTCTTCTTCTTCTTCTTCTCTTCTTCTCTTTCTTCTATTTCATCTCCTTCCTTCTGCTCAAGTCAATAGTCCCACATAGATACTTCTTTGTCCACATTGCTCGAGTCAATAGTCCTGTATAGATACTTCTTTGTCCACGTTACCCGAGTCAATAGTCCCACATAGATACTTCTTTGTCCACGCTGCTCGAGTCAATAGTCCCACATAGATACTTCTTTGTCCACGTTGCTCGAGTCAATAGTCCCACATAGATACTTCTTTGTCCACATTGCTCGAGTCAATAGTCCCACATAGATACTTCTTTGTCCACATTACCCGAGTCAATAGTCCCACATAGATACTTCTTTGTCCACGTTACCAGAGTCAATAGTCCCACATAGATACTTCTTTGTCCATGCTACCCGAGACAATAAATTCGTTTGCATTAGGAAGTATTCAACGCTAGATTATTTATCATTCTCCAACTCTAAGATACAAAATCTTTGCCTTACCAAGAAATAGAACCCAGGTCTCACAAATGTAGAAACCTTGTACCTAACCCTTCAACCATCTGCACTTCGGTCCGGTATTCATCGATAAGTTTCACTGAAGAAATCCAAGCGTGTCTTTGTGAGTATTAATTGGCTCTTGACACCATCTCTGTTCATTACTGTATGCAAACGTCGTGTGAATCTCGCGGCATAATTACTTATCGATTAGCCTCAAGCTCTTTTAATGCTTGCCCATTATCCTGGGAAATGGGTGTCACGGGGGCACTGGAAATTCCCTAACTTTCTATCTAAATATAGACTTAGTGTTTCTATGTCTTTGTAGGGTATCAATCATGCAAGGATGAAGGTTGTCGGGTTCATAGTGTCACGAAAGGTGCTTGTGGTGTATTGTGAAAGAGAAACTGAGAGGACGAAATTATTTCACGGATATGTTGAAATTGTGACAAATATGACAAAAATGCCAACCAGTGTGGCTGTCCTGTAACTCTTGTAATGTCTAGGCTACTTGATAAAGACTGCAGAGGCTCTAATCCAAGAATGTCACTTTATCATATAGCACATGCCGTGTGGCGTTGGTGATCATGTCTGTACATTGCCTTGTGTCTTCTTTGCTTCCAATCATTTCTGATACTGACTTTCCTCCATGCCATTATGTCAAACTGTTCTTGTTTCTTTGCCTCCCCTGTCTTTCTTCTCCTCCAACCTTCTTCTTAACGTGATATGCCCACAGGATGTTGACTGTCATCTTCTCATGCGAGTAACCAGTCCTCATTGTTAGTTAACTTCTGTCAAGATATCTTCATTACTCTTTGTGTCTGTCCACGGTGTTTCTCATTGTTAGTTAACTTCTGTCAAGATATCTTCATTACTCTTTGTGTCTGTCCACGGTGTTTCTCATTGTTAGTTAACTACTGTCAAGATATCTTCATTACTCTTTGTGTCTGTCCACGGTGTTTCTCATTGTTAGTTAACTACTGTCAAGATATTTTCATTACTCTTTGTGTCTGTCCACGGTGTTCTCATCATTCTTCTGTAAAACCACATCTCCGCAGCTTCTACAAAATTCCTCACTTGTCTGCTAATTGTCCACGATTCCCTTCCTCACATCAAGATTGGCTCACTGTAGCATTTAAAATCTTTTTTTTCTCACCATGATTAGCACAGTTAAATTGCAAGAACGTCACAGCGAAGATAAAAACACTAGCAGTCCAGCAGTTGGTTTTACATCCAGGGACGTTTATTCTATCACCGCAATCATTAAACTGTTCACATCACGAGTGCATTTTTTCCGGAGACTCCCGGGGGTCATCGCTGTAGTTGCGGAGTCCTTGCTTTGTTCGATGCTCTCGACAAGCGGCTTGCGTTGTGCGGAGAGAAGCCGCGCTAGAATGAGTAGAACCCGGGTCAATGAAGTCAATCCTCTCTCTTTTAGTACTTTAATCATTAAACAGCAATTCACAAACGGACAGCCGGGGTTCTTTTCTTGTGCGTTCATCCGGAATGTTGTTTGTTTGTTTGTTTGTTTTGACGTAGTTGCGTTGTGCCTGTTTAAAGCAGAGCTGCGATATTTCCACCTTTCGACCGACACATCCGACTTTCTGAGGCATTTGTTGACCGGGTTAATTACCGGTTTTCATAGGACGGTCAACTTTCACTGTTGTGTTGTTATCTCCAAACCAGCTGGCCCATTTAGAACCGCTGAAAACATCCCGGTCAGCCCTCAGTGGAAGGCAGGGGCAGACCGTGGGCATTCCTCGCCATCCAAGGAGGCCTCCATAATTGCAGATCTGTCATATAGTAAGTACCCTGGCACTTTGGAGAGGGGTGAGGGGGGGGGGGGGGGGGGGGGGGGGGGGGGTAGTGATGATGGAATGATAAAGCCTCTTTGTACATGGTTGGCTGGATTTTGTTGCTGATTTATTCCACGAGGTGGCTTCAAATGAAAACATTTAATATTTTTTTAAATGAATATATTCTGAAAAATTCACTACTGCGTTCAATGCATGTCATCCAGCCCCGATAGACTGCTTGGAATCCTGTAGAAAACGTCGACTCTGGGGTCACTACTCGGTGTGCCCTGACCCAGTCGTGAACAGTCTGTCACAGAAGTCACGCCGTTGTGAAATTCCCTACTCCACTCATACACTTGCTGGACTGACAGGCATGCATTACCATACTGCTCCTTCATTCGACGATGAATTTCTATAGGTTTCTCTCCGCCCTTCCCCCCCCCCCACCTTTCACTGATCGAAAAACGGATAACAGAACGCTGCTCCTCTTTTGTGCATGTCAAGAGAGGGATAACGTGCAGTTCGGCGAGGAGGAGGAAGGGAAGGAGTAGCGGAAGGAGGGGAATAAGGGAACTGAAGGGGAAAAAAACTGGAAGAAGAAGATGCTGGGTTGAATGGGTGGAAGGGAAGAAGAGTGGGAAGAAAAGGATAAAGTGGAAGACATATTTTGTGTGTGTGTGTTTTTTTTTTTTGCTTCACTTGCTTTGAACACAAGCATAGTCTATACGCGTGTTACTACTTCTAATACACTAGAATGAATTGTGTGTGTGGATTTTTTTTTTCTTCACATATCCTTTACAGGACATCGCTGTCAACATCAGCATCTCTCAGCTGATTGTTGATTTCTTGGCAAGATTACGCTCAGTAGATTGACATTGCTTTCTGAGCGACCGGCTCACATTCGCTACCGATTCTCGCGCAGGTTACGTTACTCACGAGAATATACGGGATTAGGGAGAAAGACGTTAATTGTGTGGATTAGCTTTACCTATTACGAGTAGCCCCTCGCCATCAGGCGAAAGCTCTCCGACTTCAAAGGTACTTGTAATTTACGCTCTCAAGTTAATGGCGCCTACTGACGTATGATATAAGGACGTTATAACATTTGTAATGGCAGAAAATATGTGAAATAAAACCGGTCATTTTTCGGAATAAATGGAGTGGGATTTACACAGAGGAAATGAAACGTTGCTGTGTCAGAGAGATGTTCTTCAACTTAGCATAGCATCAAGTATCGATGTCCCAATACTTGCATGTCGATCTTGTCTCTCACTGAACAGAAAGAAAAAGAAATAACGTTAATTAAATATTGTTGTTTTATTTTTATTTTTGTGTGGGAGGGAGAAGGAGAGAAAAAAAAGGGGGCAATAGGGTTTCAGCTCAAAGAAATAGGCTCCAGTTTTTGTTATTTCTAATCTAGACATAACCTGTTTTTAAAGACAGAATCCTCACACAATGTGTTGGACGATTTATTGCCTGGTATATTTCGCTACATCTCGTCAGGTGCATACTGCAGAGTTATATAATTCATGCATCCAGTGCCTTGCCGGCTGGCGTGGGCGATCATGCCTCTCCACAAATTACTATCTCCGACGGCATAGATCAATTCGCGTGTTGCCTCCCTTCCGTGCCATGACACAAGACTGTCAAGAATCTTCTCTCGCTGTCTTCTTATATCTCTCTTTCCGCAAATCTTTCCGGTTGTCACAACATGTTCCAGTTTTGTTCTTCTCATAACGTGGCCAAAACACTATGACTGCCTCTTTCTGATGTTTGTGGTAAGTTGTCTTTGCTACTCATGCTGTATCATATAAAGTTATATAGTTATAAGTTTGCGACTCAGTTATATAATAATAAGTGAATAAATGAATATTACTTTAACTGAAACACTTAAAACACTTAGTCACAGGTATTGTGTGAACGTGGAGCATTTGTGTTTTGTTTTTAAGTTGCGTATCCCTTACTGCACGTTGCAATCAACACCAGCATTTTTCAGCTGTTGTTGGTGTACTAGGCAAGTGTTACGTTCAGTAGTTTGCCATTGCTTTCTGAACGACCGGCTCCCATACCAGCACGTTATACCACAACGCGACACGGTCTGCTGCACAAATCGGTCGCAGCTGAGCTTCGAACGCCTGGTACCCGGCTCATGAACCGCGTTCGCAAGCCTTTAGCCACGGAACCGGCTACTTTTTTTTGCATACTTTACGCATTTGTTATCCCCGCGGTAATTTCAAATGTAACACAACTCTTTCTGCTTGCATAATATCGGCTGGAACAGTCTAATTTCTAACGTCTCACTACAATGAGCAATCGATTATTGTTCGATGAGTACAGTATACAAAACGCTTTTCCTTTCTTAACGTTACTGCCATAACTAGCTTTCTCTGATATATCCTGCATCAGGTAAATCATGTTTGATATACTTGAACATTGGGAACGCCCGAATTAGAAGATAAATTGCTGGGATAAATTTTACTTACATCTATGTATGTTATATGGAAAAGCATGTAATTCTTCTCGCATATTTAATCATGTGATGTCTCCTTACGTTAATGAACTAACTAGGAAAAGCTTGGAAGCAACGCAGATGTGGTTCCTGAGGCTAATTTTGCGAATATTTTGGACTACCATAGCAACTAACAACGATTGTATTACATTATATACGACTATAAGAAAGAGACACACAGCATTCTATTGCCATTTAGTGAGAAGATGGGTGTTGGAAAACGCCGTTATGACCGAAAAGATCAGTAGGAAAAGAGCCAGAGGCAGACTGAGAGAAATTGTGTAGAATGGACTGAGACGGTGGCATGGAGGAATTTCATCCTCGGAGTTAACCCAGAGCAACAAGGACGAGATCAGTGGAAAGACATGAACGGCTATGCCAGCTGGCAAAGTTGTTGATGATGATGATGTTGATGATGATGATGATGATGATGATGATGATGGTGGTGGTGGTGGTGGTGGTGGTGGTGGTGGTGGTGGTGGTGGTGGTGGCGGCGGCGGCGACGACGACGACGACGACGACGACGACGACGACGACGACGACGACGACGACGACGATGATGATCTCCATGTGATCGCTAGGAAGTATAGTGTGCTGTGGTAGTTTTCTGTATTTAGAATTACTAGACAGATGGATACAAGTTATTCTTCTTATACCACAACAAAGTGTTTGCAACCCTACGTGTACTCGGACTTGTTTGAAAATCATCATCACTACAGTCGGAACATTCCTTCAAACTTGCTGTTTCCCTTTCGTCAAAAATGCAAAAGGCACCTACGAGTTAGTTCACATCACGATAATTCCATGAGCAGTTTGATTAACAGCATGCACACGCACATACACACACATGTCTATACGCACACAAGTACACACACTCGCGCACACGGGCGGGAACACACGCACACACGCTGGCATACAGACAGACAGACATGGATGCCGACAGAGGAGGCAGGCAAAGCTCGTACAGACATCCATCCATCCATCATGTGCCATGCCGGTAAGCGTGGGCGGTCATGTTTTGCCATCTCACTCGATCACCAGAGTCGTGGATCAGCTCCGTGTTCCTGTCTCGACCATGCCATGTGGCCAAGCCATCCAGGTATTTGCTTCTATGTCTTCCTCTTGGTCTGTTCCCTTCGATCTTGCCAGTTGTCACCAAGTTTTCCAATCCATTTCTTCTCATAACATGCCCAAAAAATGTTGACTGTCTGTGTCTAATGTCTCTAATCAGTTTACGATCTTCGTTTGTTTCTTGAAGGACTTGTTCATTGGTCTTTCTGGCTGTCCATGGTATTCTTTGCATTTACAGACATACAGACAGACAAATCGAAAGGCCGACCAACATACAGACATATAGTCCGCTCAACAGATAGACAACAGGACGGACGGGTTGACAGACAGACAGATGATACAATTAATCATACCTGCTATGTAAAAAAAAAAAAAAAACACTATGACATAATCGTTTCTTTACTTATTCAGTCAAGTGAAGATATTTGTTCGCAACAGACGAGCAATATCTCTGGGAGGGCCGATTCTCGCTGGTCGCGGGATCCGTACAGTGTCAGGCGGGGAGTCTGTCTGTAGTACACGCTTTTATGTGTTCAGACACTTACGATGACAGATGTACACGCTCATACTGGTCCAGACATTGGTATAAGGCACTCAGCTGAGGGATATGGCTGAACGTCTCTATGTCAAATCTCCCGGATGTGAGGGCCTGGTCGCTACTCACCGCCTGTCGTGGAGGTTTGATGCTGAGCCGCCAGCATCTGCAGCCTACCTTGTTCCAGACGTACTGGTTACCCTTTCCTCTGGAGTAAACAAGGAAAGGCCGAGAGCGGGATCATGCTGAATGGGCAACACATGTTCTTTGATTAATGCCCAGGCATTGTGCTTTGGAATTCTAGCTCTGTTCTAATTCACATACTTTCGTCTGCAAATACGGCAAAGTGCCACTTACTTACTTACTAGTCCTATACTTTTATAGATCAATCGGCACTCGGTTTCGTATCATGTTGTCAAAATGTCAAGGCGGCTACACATTCCCCACGAAATGTCCTGGCACCCATTTTAGCATGGTACGACAAACAAGCACAGGTCACATTTTTATTTTAAATTATTTGTAAATCCCTCCCTCGAGTGATATTCGAGCACAATCCCACAAAGCCTGCAGACAAACGTGCTAGCAGCTGTGCTACCGCTGCTCCCCATTCGAGAATTGTGTGAAGACAGATTGTAGTCAGTATACTTGTTGATCCGGAGTAGGGTGGATAAACAAGGGGAAATTGCATGAGATTAAAGCAAATACTCTGATCACCACAAACTATAGCACTACTACATCACTGTCGTGTGCGTCTGGTCACTATACACCCTGCGATTAGTAGTACTTTTCGGTGAATTTGCTGCTCTTTTCTCTTGTACGTTCCTTTTTTATTATGTTCTTTCATTGTTTTTCAGTACTATTTGCGACTTGGGCTGTCAGTATTGTTAGTCTGATCATGTTGGGTGTGATAAGTAGATTAGTATTGACGAAGCGGGCTCAACCCCTAGAGCAGTGGTTCTCAACCTTTTTTGGCCCATGCATCCTTTAACCATATATTCAGAATGTCATCCCCTCCCCCCACTTTCATATTTCCTCCCAATAAATCCCCCCTGTGCCCCTGCACAGTATACGTAAAAATGAAAGCTAACTTTAATAACACATACTAGAACAAGTACAGACGTCTACATAAAACGTGATTTGAGATTCTACTTACGTTATAAAATGAATTTCAGAAGGGTGAGAAGTACAGAACCTTTAAGTATGAAGGGAAAAAAATATAAAGTAATCGGTTCTTGTATTAACGCGATATTTAAATAATCTTAATCCTCCCTCGCCCCGGAAACCCTAAATTTCCCCCTGGAAAAAGGGGGGGGGGCGTATTCCATATCGGTTGAGAACCACTGCCCTAGAGCGATCAGTTGGACTAAAATGTTGGCTTCTCGTCCTTGTCTTGGGGACGAAAATTACAAATACCTCAGAAGTCGGAGTTGGTTGCCTTGATTCCCCTATTATCTTATTACTATTCCCCAGGCTTAAGACCTTTCCCCCCCCCCCCCCCCCCCACCCAGTGTCCTACACCGCAAGGTACTATAGCCAGTGGTTGACAGATGACATTCAGTAAGTAACAGTAAAGGCTTTGGAGATAGTGAGACACACTTTCATAATACCACGTCAAATAGAGTCGATGGTTCGAAACCAGCTGCAGGCGATTTGGAAGCATTGTATGAGGTGTCAGCCGTTCAGAAAGCAATGGCAAACTACTGATATAACATTGCCTAGTAAATCACAAACGACCAAATATGCTGGGGTCGATTGCGATGTCGTGTAAAGGAACTTTAAAAGAAAAGTATCATTGTTCACTCCTGGAGGCGAATTGAGTTTATGATAACAGACAAGTAAAGGGCCATTGTCCACTCCTGGAGGCGAATTAAGTTTATGATAACAGACAAGTAAAGGGCCATTGTTCACTCCTGGAGGCGAATTGAGTTTATGATAACAGACAAGTAAAGGGCCATTGTTCACTCCTGGAGGCGAATTGAGTTTATGATAACAGACAAGTAAAGGGCCATTGTTCACTCCTGGAGGCGAATTGAGTTTATGATAACAGACAAGTAAAGGGCCATTGTCCACTCCTGGAGGCGAATTGAGTTTATGATAACAGACAAGTAAAGGGCCATTGTTAACTCCTGGAGGCGAATTGAGTTTATGATAACAGACAACCACAGGACACGCTTTCAAGCTACTGGTACATGGTGCAAGCCCCATATTTGTGTAGACCAATCGGAACTCGACTGATGAGAGGTAGAGAGGGTACTTTGAACAATATAATTATTCAGGTTGTTGTTATTGTTGAGGGTTGGAGTGGTATTGTGTTGTGGTGGTGGTGGTGTTGTGTGGTGGTGTGTTGTGTGGTGGTGGTGGTGTTGTGTTGTGTTGTGGTGGTGGTGTCGTGTTGTGGTGGTGGTGTTGTGGTGGTGGTGATGTAAGGTGGTGGTGTTGTGTGGTTGTGTTGTTGTGTGGTGGTGGTGGTGTTGTGTGGTGGTAATGTTGTATGGTGGTGGTGGTGTGGTGTGGTTGTGGTGTTGTTTGGTGGTGTTGTGTGGTGGTGGCGGTGATGTTGTGTGGAGGTGGTGGTGTTGTGTGGTAGCGGTGGTGTTGTGTGGTGGTGGTGTTGTGTGGTGGGGTGTGGTTGTGTGTTTGTGGTGTTGTGTGGTTGTTGTGTTGTGTGGTGGTGGTGTTGCGTGGTGGTGGTGTTGTGTGGTTGAGGTGTTTTGTTGTGGTGGTGTTATGTGGTGGTGGTAGTCTTGTGTGGTTGTGTTGAGTGTTCGGATGTGGCAGTGGTGTTGTGTGGTGGCGGTGGTGTTGTGTGGTGGTGGTGGGTTGTCTGGAGGTGGTGTTGTGGTGGTGTTGTGTGGTGGTGGTCTTGTGTGGTTGTGGTGATTGTTCGGATGTGGCAGTGGTGTTGTGTGGTGGCGGTGGTGTTGTGTGGTGGTGGTGGGTTGTCTGGAGGTGGTGTTGTGGTGGTGTTGTGTTGTTGGGGTGTGGTGGTGGTTGTGTTGTGTGGTGGTGGTATTTTGTGATTGTTGTGTTGTGTGGTGGTGGTCGTGGTAGTATGTGGTTGTGGTGTAGTGTAGTGGTGCTATTGTGTGGTGGTGTTGGTGGTGTTGTGTGGTAGTGTTGTGTGGTGGTGGTGTTGTGTGATGGTGGTGTTATGGTGTGGTGGTGTTGTGTAGTGTTACTGGTGTTGAGTGGTGTTGGTGTTGGGTGGTGGTGGTGTTGTTGTTTGGTGGTGGTGGTGGTGGTGTTGTGTGGTAGTGTTGTGTGTTGGTGATGTTGTGTAATGGTAGTGGTATTGTGTGGTGGTGGCGGTGTGTGGTGGTATTTGTGTTGTATGGTGGTGGTGTTTGTGGTGGTGGTGTGGTTGTGGTGGTGGTGGTGGTGTGTGGTGGTGGTAGTGTTGTGTGGTAGTGGTGGTGGTGTTGTGTGGTGATGGTGTTGTGTGGTGGTGGTGTGGTGTGGTGGTTGTAGTGGTGGTGTTGTGTGGTTGTGGTGTTGTGTGGTGGTGGTGGTGGTGAGTGTTCTGTAGTGGCTGTGTTGTTGTGTGGTGGCGTTTGGTGGTGTTGTAAGTTGCTGGTGGTTTTGGGTGGTGGTGGTGTTATGTGCTGGTGGTGATGTTGTGTGGTGGTGGTGGTGGTGGTGGTGTGTGTGGTGGTGTTGTGTTGTGGTCGTGGTGTTGTGTGGTAGTGGTTTTGTGTTGTTGTTATGTTGTGTGGTAGTGGTTTTATGTGCTGGTGGTGATGTTGTGATGTGGTGGTGTTGTGTGGTGGCCGTGGTGGTTGTTTTGTGTGGTTGTCGTGTTGTGTGGTGGTTCAATACGTGATGGTGCTGGTGGTGGTGTTGAGTGGTGGTGGTGTTGTCTGGCGGTGGTGTTGTTTGGTGGTGGTGGTGGTGGTGTGGTGTGGTGGTGGCGTTGTGAGGTGGTGGTGGTAGTGGTGTTGTGTGGCGGTGTTGTGTTTGTTGATTGTCCTTACGTTTTCCAGTGTATTTCTCCATGTGATGTGCCCAATAAATCTGTAGTGTATGCAACTAATTTCTCTTTTTATCTGATTCGATCCTAAACAAAATAGTAGGTTTGGACCAGACATGGTACACAATCAAATGAACAAGCTATTTTTT
Organism: Cepaea nemoralis; assembly: GCA_014155875.1. Lineage (NCBI taxonomy): Eukaryota > Metazoa > Mollusca > Gastropoda > Stylommatophora > Helicidae > Cepaea > Cepaea nemoralis. The sequence goes on along the minus strand of JACEFZ010002741.1, from coordinate 67,793 downwards.
TTTTAAATGTAAATATCCATTCACGGAGCATTACACTTACAGAAAATACCTCGAAACGAAACAAAATCACAAGGGCCCTAGTATGGCGATATATCGTTCTTCAGTCCAAATGGGATGTTACATTTGACGATATACTATCCTTCGGCACTGAATCAGTTATTTCGCGATCTGAAAAGTAGAAACGGGAACACAAAATCTAGGGATGACCTTCCCCTCGTCTAGCTCAGACACCAGAGGGGTGTGTACGGCCTGGTAGTGAAACTTCACATTTTGGGTGAGACATATTAGGATGTTACCTGAACATGATTCAGCACATCATTTTACATATTGACGCTATTAGGCCTAGGTTGGTAGTGCTTCCTTCACAGGCGTTAGGTTTTCATGGTCAACAGACTCCAAAGCAATGTCTTATTGGTATAAGTTGATATATGCTGTCTACATCTATCGAGCTTCTGTTAATGCTGCGCATCATAGTGAAGAGAGGAAAGTTCTACACCTGGGACATACACGAACCAGGGTAAGCTTACCATTGATATATCCCGCACGGACACAGACAGGTGGTTAGATGACCTGTGAGGACAGTGCGAAGAGGTACACTTGTTCTTTAAAATAGGCGTTGTCGTCATTTGGAGGCGCCAGTTTCTAATCCCCATGTGGTCACTATAGCTTTCAATTTGTGTAGCGTATCGTGTATCCTTTAATCTCTGCATCTTTAATCTATTGTATAAGTGCTCAAGTATACTTGTTGATTTAATGGTCGTGTTGTTTATCATACACGATAGTAGGTCGATGGACTAGCCACATTTATATCTTACCTGGAGAAGACAGTTGTAGAGATGGGTTGACAAACAAATATAGAGACATTCAAGTAGACAGGACAGGAAGACAGATTATCAGAGAGACACATGAACATGCAGACTTACAGACGCACGTACAGATTGGCAGACTGGTAGACTAGATTAATAAATATATGGAATTACAGATTACAGGGGAAAACTGGATAACAAACAGACAACTAGAAAAGCAGACATACAGATGAACAGACATTCAGCCTTATCAAACGATATAAGGGTGAATAGACAGGGGAACAAACATACCAACAAACAGCCAAAGGTACAGAAAGGAAGAATGACAAACTCGAAAGCAGACATACTGGTTGACAGACAACTAGACAATCCTGAACACAGACTAACGGACGTAAGGCCAGACGTCTTGGGTTAATTTCAGACGTATCAAGTATAATTATCATAATAAGGATTATTACTCGTCCTCTCGTTTAGATCTCCGGACCAGTTTGCCACGACTGTCCTCGTGATGTGGTCCGTCTGCCAGTCCGTCTGGTGAAGTGTGTGTCATCAAGTACTGTACCAGACTTAAGACTAGGAGACAAGGTCATCTTCTGTAAACAGATGTATATTTCAACCAGCAAGACAAAGTCAAGTGTACCCAACCCGCAGACAGTAGTCCATCTTGAAGGATGACAGTCTTCATTCTGTTATAGTCGTAAATGAGATTCAGACCTTATGTGGTACTTTTATATGTGCATTATTCTAAGCAATGGCGTTTATCTGTTATTAGATTCTGTAGGTCTGTGACAAGAAGGGTTAAATTATCAACACTCCATGTTAGATCATACAAATCTTGGACACTCTTATTCTGCAGTTGTGGATAAATGTGGATACACCATGATGGATAAAATAAATGCTTCGGGCTTTATGTGTTTGAGAATTACCTATACCGATTACAGAAATGGTTAAATAACGTTTGTCTTTTTCAATATCGACTCTTGTCTAAGAACAAACGGGGACGTTATCTATTAATGCAGCAGATATTTATTTGTCGCCAGTGGACTAATGGAAAATATGGAAAATTGATGTAAAGCGACAATGCGTCAGGATAAATAGAAAATTAACTATTAATATCTCCTGTTAAAGAAGTACAATGAAGAATCCATAAAGGTTTGTTTCATAAAGATAATCAATTAAAGATGCTTTGATCAATAAAACATTTTGAATAGGGATACGTATAGCATAATACTTAAATACAAATGTAATAGAGAAATACAGAATGGTTGAATGATCAATATGTCAGGCCTTACTGAAATAAACTGTAGGCAAATGAATTAGACAAATGAAGTATACAAATGAATTAGACAAATGAATTAGGTAGATGATTAGACCAATTAATTATACAATTGAATTAGACAAATGAATTAGATAAATGGATGGGGAATCTAAATGTGACTGACACATAACTGACTCACCAAGTCACGGCGTTGCTTCGAGCCACTGCCACTACTACTACTGCTGCTACACGAGTACATCATTCACCATCACCAACCTGAAGGCAGCGTTCGCAACAGCACCAGCAACTGGCCTCTACGGAGTCACCACAAGTCACCTGACCACACATGACATCCTCCTGTGCTCGACACATCATTCACGTCACTGCCTTGGCAAGTTTTCTTCTTTTGGTCGCTATGGTTACCAGATCTGTTGGCGGAGACAAAGGTACGTGACACGTGATCGTTTGCATTCTGTATGTATATCTTCATTTAGACGTTGGGTGTTGTTATCATCATAATCCCCATCATAGAATTCCATTTCCGCAGCGAAGGTCCATTGTAATAAGTGTTTAACCATTTCTGCCCTGCATCTTCACAATGAAAGGCTTCTTCAAGTCCACCGCTTGACGCTGATTACCTTTTGACGTTATCCACCTATTGATATTGTCACACCTATTGATATTGTCCACATATTGATATTGTCCACCTCTTGATATTGTCTACCTATTGATATTGTCCACCTATTGATATTGTCCACCTCTTGATATTGTCCACCTCTTGATATTGTCCACCTATTGATATTGTCTACCTCTTGATATTGTCCACCTATTGATATTGTCCACCTCTTGATATTGTCCACCTATTGATATTGTCCACCTCTTGATATTGTCCACCTATTGATATTGTCCACCTCTTGATATTGTCCACCTATTGATATTGTCCACCTCTTGATATTGTCCACCTATTGATATTGTCCACCTCTTGATATTGTCCACCTCTTGATATTGTCCACCTATTGATATTGTCCACCTCTTGATATTGTCCACCTATTGATATTGTCCACCTCTTGATATTGTCCACCTATTGATATTGTCCACCTCTTGATATTGTCCACCTATTGATATTGTCCACCTCTTGATATTGTCCACCTATTGATATTGTCATCCTCTTGATATTGTCCACCTCTTGATATTGTCCACCTCTTGATATTGTCCACCTCTTGATATTGTCCACCTCTTGATATTGTCCACCTATTGATATTGTCCACGTATTGATATTGTCCGCCTATTGATATTGTCCACCTCTTGATATTGTCCACCTCTTGATATTGTCCACCTCTTGATAGTGTCCACCTATTGATATTGTCCACCTATTGATATTGTCCACCTATTGATATTGTCCACCTCTTGATATTGTCCACCTCTTGATAATGTCCACCTATTGATATTGGCCACCTCTTGATGTTGTTCACATCTTGATGTTGTCCCCTTTTGATGTTGCCCACAGCTTGATTGTTACCCATCGCTTAATTTTGTCTGTCCCTTGATGTTGTCCCCTCTTAATGGTGTCCACCTCTTGATGCTGTCCCCCTCCCGTCCCACCTCATGTAAAAATGTCTCCATCTTCTTGCACGTTCCCCTCCACCACCACCCTCCCACCCCACTCCTTGCACATGGTTTAACATGAAGATGTGTCCTTACATATCACTAATTATGTTACCTGTTGCGCCTTTATTTTATACTTAGTCATGAATTTCTTGAGCTTCAGTCGTATGTTAGACTTCTTTGCCTATTTTCTTCTTTTGTCGTGAGATGCCGTATAGGCGTCGATATAAATACATTTGGGAAGCTTCCAATTTGTTTCCACATCGTGTATTTATTGTCGACTTTTCTCAGCTATATATATAATAATGAAAGGTTCGTGACACGTCATCGCTCTTTATTTTAATTCCTACATTAGTTAGTTTTCACTGTGAGATGTTCAGTTCTTGAATGTTGCTTTAGTGATTCCTATCCTCTTTCTTATTTCTGTCCCACATCTGCTATCTCATCTCATCTCATCTTTTTCCTCTTGTATCTTGTGGTGTCGAGGTGAATCATAAAATAAACCCTTTAAGGGCTTCACATATCGAGATTCCCATGGATTCTGTTATCCCCTCTGTCCAACGTTTACACAGTTGGTCTCTTCTTCTGGTTCCTTTTGGTCTGTACATCATTGCTTGTTATGGTGTACTATACTGACAGTTGGTAGCCTGGTTATGTGGCCGAACCATTTCACTTGCTGTTTTCTAATTACATCTAGTGCTGCTATTACCCCTACTTTAGTTCTGATTTCATTCATCATTTCTGATTTTCTATCTTCTTGATATGTTGAGTATTCTTTTTAGAAATCTCATTTCCGTTGTTGTAATTTTTCTTTTCTCTTTTTATATCATTGTCCAGGTTTGGCATTGGTAGCATAGAGTTGGTAGGAAGATTGTGTTGTAGAGTGAGTGAGTGTGTGTGTGTGTGTGTGTGTGTGTGTGGGGTGTGGGGGGGGGGTGTGTGTGTGTGTGTGTGTGTGTGTGATGTGTGTGTGTGTGTGATGTGTGTGTGTGTGTGTGTGTGTGTGTGTGTGTGTGTGTGTGTGTGTGTGTGTGTGTGTGTGTGTGTTTTCGTAATGACTTATACGTGTCTGTTCTATTGCATTGGTGCCAATTGTCCAATGAGTTGGTTTGCTTTATTGCATCTATTTTAAATCTAGTTTTCTGATTTGTCACTTGATGATATTATATTTCCTAAGCACTTGAAGCTTTTCACTTGTTTCAGGGGGTGTTCTTTTAGTTGGAGCTTTGTTATTTGTTTCTTCTTTGGTTATAGCCATTGCCTCTGTTTTATTTATGCTAATTTTTACGTTGTGTTCACTGCACACTTTGTTTTGGGCTATTTATGTAGCTCTGCTTCTTAATTTGTTATTAGTTCTTGATCGTCCACAAATAGGAGTTCTTTGGTGGTGATATTTGGAATTGGTTCTTTGTCTGTGTTCTGTTCTTCGTGGGGCGTTGTTGAGGTCCTAGTTTTGCTAGTTTCTTTACACATATTGTCTACATAGGTTATGAACAAGAGTGGCTGGGGGAGCAGGAAACAACCCTGTCTTACTCCGATTCTTTTGGTGAAGGGCTCTGAATGTCCTCCTTTTGCTCTTACAATTCATACATCTGCTATCATCTGTTATTAACTGCCCTATGTGAAAAACGTAAAAGGCCTTTTTACCCGCCTTGAGACGTATTAGGTGTATGGTGTTTTATAGACCAGTCACCCTCCAGTGGTGATATGGTCAGTATCATGACGGTCGCTTTGACTGTTACCCATTTTACAATGGTTTTACCTGGGCGTCCATGTCTACTCTAAACATCTATCTCAATTGTGATTCAAACACATGACTACCGTGCTGGCAGACAAGAATGCTAGCCACTGCCCACAGCAACTTCCCTTTTTCCCATGATTGAAAAAAAATTATTGCCTTGTTCAAATCTCTTTCTATGTATTGCAATTCTCAAAACCGCCTGTGATATTATATTTGTTGACTATCAGTTTTTGCTTCTGATTTTCTCTGGTACATTTGTTTCGTGAAATACGCATGACGTGACCAAAAGGTTTCGTTCCTATGTGTGTTGTGTTTACTGTGTGTCTTGGTCACTTTCAACGCTCTGTTGACTGTCTGTGGCATACTTAACAAGCTCCTGTAATCCTGTAGATTATTACGTCTAAGAGTGTTCTTGTCAGTGAAATAATAGTCTAAAAAGTACCACAATTTTCTTAATTCCGTTCTGTCTAACAAAACATGTGTGGGATTTTTTAAATTTTATCATGTGCTCTGCCACTGATGTAGGCGTCCATGTCTCTCCACAGATCTCGGTCCTTGGTACTCTGGATCAACACGGTTGATAATATTCCTCCATGCCACCGTGCCATTCCATCCAGCAATAACTCCCTCAGTCTGCCTCTGTTTCTCCTCCCACTGATCTGTCCAGTCATCGCAATATTTTCCGGTACCTCTCTTCTCACCACATGACCAAAAAACGCCGTTTGTCTCTTTTTCATAGCTGTATAGAAAGTTCTACTTTCATTTACCTCTTCCAGGGTATCGTTGTTAGTTACTCTGGCAGTCCAAGGTATTTGCAACATTCGTCTCAGGAACCACATCTCTGTAGCTCACAAGCTTTTCCTGATTTGTTCATTCACGCACCATAATTCACTGCCTTACAGCAAAACAGGTTCTATATAACATTTCAGTACTCTTTTCCTGACATGCAATGATAGTGACTTCTTGCATCAAATCTTTTCATTTTCTGAAATGCAGTTTTCCTTACACCTATTCTGTTCTTAATCACTGCCACGAATCTGGCATCTGATTTTATAATTACCCCAGGGTATTTAATGTACCAACTTGGTTATCATTGCCTATTTTATTGTTATATCTCATTTTGATATAATGGCGAGTCCTGATATGAACATATGTTCAATATTTGATTGTTATATGGCATTTTGGCATCGTAACATGTACCGATATGAACATATGTTCAGTATGTCATGCAACTTTGTGTTTTCTTGTAACATTGTGTTTATTCTTGTGATATCTCTTTCACATGACGGTATTCAATTACTTACATGTTTCGATGTTTTATTTTACTTGCTTCACATTAATACCATTGACGTTAATTGTACATTTAGATATGATCTATACTTCGACACTACCCTTAAGTATGCTACCCTATAATCCAGGAAATGAACACGTTATGAAAAGTGAACGAATACGTGAACCCACTTGTACAAAACAACTTTTGACAAATGGCGTACCTGGTGTTTATGCGTATAGACTCGTGTAAAAGATGTGTACACTTTCAAGACTAATGCTAGGAAACTTATAGAAGAAAGAAGAAAATTACAGCAAACAGAACACGGATAAAACATATTAGTTTCAGTTAATATAAGTGTCAGAGAAAGTCAAATGAGAGGTCAGAACCGACAAGAATCATACATACATAATTCTTGTAATAGAATATAATATCTCTAGTTGCACAAACAAGACGGAGATACGGGAAATTAGAGCATTGACGGACAAAATCAGACCATCATAACATGTAATAAAATAACAGAAATAGCAATAAATTAACTTTAAACAGAGAAGCCACAAACCATATGTTGCACGATTTATTGCCTGGCATATTTCGCTGCATCTAGTCAGGTGTATACTGCAGAGTTATATATGATATAAAGTGAATACATGAGTAATACTTTAGCTGAAACAATTTAACCACATAGTCATGGGTACTTTAGCTGAAACAATTTAACCACATAGTCATGGGTACTTTAGTTGAAACAATTAAACCACATAGTCATGGGTACTTTAACTGAAACAATTTAACCACATAGTCATGGGTACTTTAGCTGAAACAATTTAACCACATAGTCATGGGTACTTTAGCTGAAACAATTAAACCACATAGTCATGGGTACTTTAGCTGAAACAATTTAACCACATGGTCATGGGTACTTTAGCTGAAACAATTAAACCACATAGTCATGGGTACTTTAGCTGAAACAATTAAACCACATAGTCATGGGTACTTTAGCTGAAACAATTAAACCACATAGTCATGGGTACTTTAGCTGAAACAATTTAACCACATAGTCATGTGTACTTTAGCTGAAACAATTTAACCACATAGTCATGGGTACCTTAGCTGAAACAATTAAACCACATAGTCATGGGTACTTTTACTGAAGCAATTTAACCACATGGTCATGGGTACTTTAGCTGAAACAATTAAACCACATAGTCATGGGTACTTTAGCTGAAACAATTAAACCACATAGTCATGGGTACTTTAGCTGAAACAATTAAACCACATAGTCATGGGTACTTTAGCTGAAACAATTAAACCACATAGTCATGGGTACTTTAGCTGAAACAATTTAACCACATAGTCATGGGTACTTTAGCTGAAACAATTTAACCACATAGTCATGGGTATTGTTTAATTGTAGAACATCTGTTACTCTGCAGTATGCTCTCTGTATTCTACAGTATGCGCCTGGCGAGATGCGGTGAAATATTCCAGGCAATAAATCATGCAACATATTGTTTGTGACTTCTGTGTTTACATTCACGAAGGGAATAGATTGTTTTGAATAATTTAGTTAAAATTAACGATATACTCGACAGACTGCAGTATTGTATGCATATGATAAGGAACTCAGATGTTATAATTGAAAGATGAGAGAGAGAGAGAGAGAGAGAGAGAGAGAGAGAGAGAGAGAGAGAGAGAGAGAGAGAGAGAGAGTGGGATAGAGAACAAGATAGAGCGAGAGAGCGGGAGAGAGTGGGGATAGAGAACAAGATAGAGCGAGAGAGAGGGAGAGAGTGGGGGAGAGAAAAGATAGAGCGAGAGAGAGCGAGAGAGTGGGAGAGAGAACAAGATAGAGCGAGAGAGAGGGAGAGAGTGGGAGAGAGAACAAGATAGAGCGAGAGAGAGCGAGAGAGTGGGAGAGAGAACAAGATAGAGCGAGAGAGTGGGAGAGAGAACAAGATAGAGCGAGAGAGAGGGAGAGAGTGAGAGAGAGAACAAGATAGAGCGAGAGAGAGGGAGAGAGTGGGAGAGAGAACAAGATAGAGCGAGAGAGAGTGGGAGAGAGAACAAGATAGAGCGAGAGAGAGGGAGATAGTGGGAGAGAGAGAGCAAGTACAAGAGCCAGAGAGCACCAAAACCTTTACTGGAGAAAGTGGAGATCAGCAATACAACGTCTGAAGAAAGAGAAATCATCAGGCTGTGGGATAATCCAACCAGAAATAGAAACCAGCGTCCGTATCTATCGCGCTCAGTGTGTGAAGATACGAAGATGCGCTGTCTGGTCCAGAGCATGACATAGAGTATTCTACATTCTCCTCCTAAAGAAAGGCAATTTTCAACAGTCCACCAAATAGGGTGCTTTAATACTTCATGCAACTAATTTTGTGATGAAAAGGATAGCTTCAATAAAATATCTTTGAGAAATGCATTATGGCTGCGGGTCTCAGTGCTTACACTCCCGGTGTGTTGATAGTGGGCTGGAGGTGCAGCCCCTATACTAGTTAGTTGGACATCAACGTTGATTTCTCATTGAGAAAGAAATGGCAAACTACTGAACGTAAATTTGCCTTGAAAATCAACGTAGTTTATGGCTGATCCTGCTAAAGACATCCAAAACATGTTAAATATATGCATATACTCTACTCATGAAGAATCTGATTCGCTGAACTGGTCACATGACTCGCATGCCAGATCACAGGCCCCCTAAGCGATTATTCTACCGTGAGCGGCGCTGTGGTAAACGCTCACAAGGCGGACAGGGGAAAGGCTTTAAAGATATTCTGAAGATCTAACTAAAAGCTTTTGGAATTTATCACGACACTTGGGAGACTGATGCCAAAGACCGAAATCGTTAAGCAAACAGGACTGCGAGAGCTGCGAAAAAAAAGGCTGGACAAAAAGAAACCACTGCAGAAAATCATTTTCCTGGAACCTCAAGCATTCTTTGTCCACATTGTCAAAGAACATTTCGAGCCAAAATAGGCCTTACCAGCCATCTTAAAACTCACGGCTCTAGAACTGTCAACCCCACAGGATTAAATGAATAGCCATCATCATTCTTGATTGACAATCACCACCCATATGCATACACATACCACAGTATGGCCTTAGATTGTGTTCAACGTCGGAAAATGTAGCACATCATGAGTGGCACCGGGTTTCCAACACGTTTAATCAAATTAATTAAAGTGCTACATTATGAACATCCATAATTTTCTTGTAATTCCAAGAGTAAAGTGCCAGATTAATAAGAACACGATCACAAAACAGAGGACGTTTCATATGCAAGACTTCATCAGCAAACAAGCAAATAGTCAATAAGAACAATACAAGACGAAGACAGAAATTGCATGAAAGTAATTACAATAAGAAAACCAACAGTCCCGTAGCAAAAACTTGCTGTAAAAATGTGAAGTGTTAGGAGTATCACATTTCTCAAGCCTGAATGCACAAGGCAATAAGTGGTCAATCTCTCACACTCTCACTCTCATAGCAAACGGCGAGCCTAGGAACCGAACCCTCGTCACAACTCGCTCATTCCCTTGTAAGCGAAACTCCCACCCGTGCCACCAAAGCCCCGCTACACTTCATTAAGGCATAATGCTATGTGAAATGAAAACGGAGCAAAAAGAATAAAGTGAAATATAAGGAATATATACTGGGTGTTTGTAAAGTCTCACTACACTTTGTATGTAGAACACATTTTAAAAATTCTTTCTTCCGTTGATAACACAATTCTTTTTGGATGCAAAGAATTACTCTAGCAAACGACTGCCATTCGCTGCATATTCCTTCACGATGGACTGTGAAGCACATTTTTAATGACATCGTGTACTTCATTTTTCACATGTGTTCTACATACAAAGTGTAGTGAAACTTTACAAAACATATAAGAGAGAGAGAGAGAGAGAGAGAGAGAGAGAGAGAGAGAGAGAGAGAGAGAGAGAGAGAGAGAGAGAGAGAGAGAGAGAGAGAGAGAGAGAGGTCCCTTAGTATATGTGAAGAACCAGTAATTCTCATCGCTAGGACAGTATCTGACAGGGGGATGGCTCTGTATGAGTTCAACTGTCAGCTGAAGTATTTCTTTGACTGGCACTATATTCACAGGAAAGTGTCCCCTGGGAAAATTCGGTCAACACTGTCACCTGACCTGCAACTGTCGGAACAACCTAGACTGTGATGACGCCACCGGGATGTGCCCAGGCCCGTGTCTTGAAGGATGGTCGGGTCCCAGTTGCCAAAGAAGTAAGATGTGTGTTGTCTCTAGCTATTTACCAGTTTTATATTAACTATTGATATCATTATCATCATATTATTTTGACAACTGAATAGGGTATATTGAATAGGCTGTTATATACTGAAGATTTGAATAACAAAGACACAAACAATATATGGCACGATTTATTGCCTGTTATATTTCGCTGCACTAGGTACATACTGCACATTTTGGAAACCAAACACGTAATTGATAGGGACTCTTGAGTTTCGCGTGATGTTTAACGCACAAGATGGTTACTTGTTAAAGGTCGCAGAAACAATCGCCATTAATCGGCAGAAGCCAGTTTTGTGCAAAATGAAAGACATGATAGTCATTTTAAAATTACCGTGGTAGACAATTGAAATTACTGTGTGAATATGTGTATATTTCAGCTTGAATGATTTATCTAATTATTTTATGTTGTGTGATTTCTGTAGTATGTACCTGACGAGATGCAGCGAAATATGCCAGACAATAAATCGTGCAACCTATTGTTTGTCTTCGTTATTTAAATTTACTACGGAAAAACATTGTTTTGAATATACTGAAGATGACGAATATCATCATCATGTGCCAAGCCAATAATCGTGGGCGGTCATGTTTCGCCATCTCACACGATCACCAGAGTCGTGGATCAACTGTTGAGTTCTTGCCTCGACCATGCCTTGTGACCCAAGCCATCTAGATATGTACTTCTCTGTCTTCCCTTAGTTCTTCGTCATTCAGTCTTGCCAGTTATCACCAAGTTCTCTAGTTTAGTTTTAACATAACGTGCCCAAATATTCCCGACTGTCAACGTCTAATTTCTCTTATCAGTTTGCGTTTTTCATTTGCTTCTTGTAGGAGTTGGTCATTGGTTGTTCTGTCTGTCCATTGCATTCATTTAATTTTTCCCAGAGACCACGTTTCCATTGCCATTAGATGATTTTCAGCTTGTCTGTTCAATGTAACTATTCATAACCAATCTCAAATCACTCATGTAACCTTGTAATTTGGATGAATAATGTTATAGTTACCTTTTATGTGTAATAACGAGGGAGATAAAAGAGAGTCCAGGAATGCGGCTTGGGGGTTGTAGTATAAAAGAGTTTTGATGTACACAGACAATAGCTGATTCACAGGGTGCACTGTCTGTTACACATACACACATCAATTGATCTCACGTGGTGCGCTGTCTGTTACACATACACACATCAATTGATCTCACGTGGTGCGTTGAGTGATATACACAGACAATAGTTTGATCATACATGATGATGTATTTGAAATACACACACATTAGTTGACCATAAGATTGTAATGTGTTTGATACACACGCATTAGATGACCAAAACTAGTGAGCTGTTTGATACACACAGACGATAGTTGCTCACACAATATGCGTGTTCATACACGGTGACAATAGCTTATCACACATGACCCTTTATTTTGATGTACACAGACGATATCTGATACACATGGTGCACTGCTTGATACACACACATAAGTTGATGAAACATGGTAAGTTGATTGATACACAGAGACAATAATTGGTCATACATGGTATGTTTATTGATACACAGAGGCAATAATTGGTCATACACAGTAAGTTGATTGACACAAAGAGGCAATAATTGGTCACACATAGTAATTTGATTGATACACAAAGGCAATAATTTGTCATACATAGTAAGTTGATTGACGCACAGAGGCAATAATCTGTGTGGCTGTGTGTGTATACATGGTAAGTTGATTGATACACAGAGGCAATAATTTGCCATACATAGTAAGTTGATTGACACACAGAGACAATAAATGGTCATACATAGTAAGTTGATTGATACACAGAAACATTAGTTTATATATGGTTGGTTTTTTTATACACACAAACAATAGTTGATTATACATAGTGCGTCCATAATAGTTGCATGTCCTTTACATGAAGTTGCAATCAACCCCAGCATGTATAGTCTGTTTGTGATTTACTAGACAATGTTAGTTCAGTAGTTTGCAATTGCTTTATAAACGGCGGTCGCCTAATACTATCTAAACCAATGCAAAGCGGTCTGCTTCCAAATCGGCCGCACCTGATTTCCAACCTTCCATTCGGTATGACGGGGAATTGTGGAACTCTGCGTCTCACTACCGCCTAAGCCACAGCGCCAGGTTGAGTTGTTGTTGGGTTGTTGTTGAGTTGTTTGACCTACACACACACACACACACACACACACACACACACACACACAATATTTGGTCACACAGAGTGCCTTGTTTGGAACAGGGACAGCTAATGAAAGTCACGGTAAAGGGAAATCCCCAACAAGCGAGGAATCATTCCTACTATGACCGCCTTATTAACCCAGACGTGCAAGGACCTCGCAGGAAGACATATGCAGCACTGAGGCACGCGGTAGACAGGAAGTACTGTCCAGACAACATGACCAGGGAGCTTTTAAACCAGTCAAAAAGCTGACAGCTCAGAGACGACTGACATTAGGATAAATCTGGGGAGAAGCTGTGCGTGGTGCGTTCAGTGCCTACCTTTGACACAGAAGGTACTTAGTTTTCTCGCAGTCCAGAGATTGCACTTTCTATAAGAACCATTTGGCGTATCGCTCGCTTTGAACTCAAGCGTACTCCATAAACGTGCTACTACTTCTAATGCACTGGACTTCTTTGTGTGTGTCAATTAGCTTTGTCTATTACCGGTGTGCCGTCTCCCTGGTCTAGGTGTTACACGACTTTCTCCGTAATCCCGTATACTCTCGTGAGTAACATGACATGCGCGAGAATAAGTAACGGTTCTCTCCGTAGTCGGTAACTTACGGGGTATGTGAGCCGGTCGCTCGGAAAGCAATGGCAAACTACTGAGCGTAATCTTGCCATGAAATCAACAATCAGCTGAAAGATGCTGATGTTGACAGCGATGTCCTGTAAAAAATATCTTCTTCTTCTTCAGCGTTCCGAGCCATTGAGGTTCTTTGCTGCAGATACAATCCGTCTCCATTCGTCTCTCTGGTTGACCTTCTCTTGCCAGTCGTTGATTCCAAGTGCTTGTAGGTCTGTATATATTATCTCTCCACCGTCTTCTCGGTCTACCTCGGGGTCTACGGTCATTTATTTCCTGAGTGTAAGCGAGTTTTGTTTCCCTATTATCTTCCATTCTTTCTATATGCCCCAGCCATTGTAGTCTATTAGCCTTCATGATACCAGTGATTAGCGGGGACTTAAACAGATCATAAATGTCTTTGTTACTTCTTCTTTTCCACTCTCCACTTTGTGTATCCCTAATGGGTCCATAGATGCGTCTTAAAACTGTGATCTCAAAGGTTTGTAGCAAGGCTTCGTCTCCTTTCGTTGTACTCCAGGTTTCAGAGCCATACAGCACAAGCTGGTCTGATCAGTGTTTTGTATATTGTGATCTTGGTGTTACGAGATAGCGCCTTTGATTTTAGTAGATGTTGTAGTGCATAGTATATTTTATTTCCAGAATTGACTCTAGTTTGTATTTCTTCCCTTATGATGTTGGAGCAGTTGAAGATTGTACCCAGGTATTTGTATGTTTCCGTCCTTTTAATGGTCATATTATCTATTTGTATGTGGCCAAAGTTTTTAGCCATTCCCTTCTCTTGAAATTATCCTATATTCTGTCTTATCTTGGTTGATAACCAGCCCCATCTGTTGGGACTTTTTCCTGTACGTGATTGGCTGGCTCGGCAGAACTTGGTGGAGTATTGATGCATGACAAGGCAGATGTGGTTGCGGCCTTGTGGGAGCACGTGTACACCTCGGAGGAGCAAATGGATCACCATGGTCTGGTTAGAATGAGGCAGCGAGGGGTGACGAGGGGATCTGGCCGACGCTCGACGCTCAGAGGAAAGGCGAGACGGACATATAATCAGATTGCTACTGGAACTATTAGTGTTGGAACTCTTCGCTGGTTGCTGAGGATGGGGACGGAGCGCTTATGGGAATGTCCCGAATGCTGTGATGTCGGTTCCTAGATCAATCAATCAATCAATCAATCTGTACGTGAGTCAATATTTCAAATGTCTTTTGTTCATTTTCCCCTATAATATCTATATCATCTGCATAACCAAGCAGCTTGGATGTTCCTCCAATATCACATTCCTCCTTTACCCTCCTTACAACTTTCTCTAGAGCCAGATTGAAGAATAGCGGCGATAGTGCATCACCCTGTTTCAAGCCAGATGTTATTTGGAAAGGGTCTGATTTCCTGCCTTTATATGTTACTATACTATAAGTATCTTCCATGCATAGTCTGGTCATGTTGATTAACTTCCTTGGTATTCCAAATTCCCGCATGCATTCCATAGACTATTCCTATGGACACTATCATAAGTCTTTTTAAATTCCACAAAAATGTTATGGAGATCTCTTTTATATTCCCAATTTTTCACGGCTATTTGTCGAAAGATAAATATCTGATCTATTGTTGATTTGTTTTGTCTAAAACCCGCCAGGTAGTCACCTAATATGTGTTCTGAATATGGTTTTAATCTATTTAGTAATACTGCGGATAGTATCTTATAGCTTGTGGACAGTAGTGATATTCCTCTATAATTTTAACACTGGAACTTGTCTCCTTTCTTAAAGATAGGTATCAATAATGACTCTTTCCAGTCATGGGGTAATTCTTCAGTCCTCCAGATTTTTATTATTAGTTCGTATAGCTTTAGATGTAATGCATGGCCACCCGCCTTTATAAATTCAGCAGCAATTCCATCAGCCCCAGTTGCCTTATTGTTTTTAAGTCGTGTGATTACATATAGGATTTCTTCAAATGCAGGTTCTTCAATTTGTGGTTCACACGTTAGAACCTCTTCCTGTGGGAAAGTGTTACTTGGAGCTTCACAATTTAGTAATTCAACAAAGTATTCTTTCCATGTGTTGCACATTTACTCATTGGTAAAGAATATGGAAACAAACAAAACATTGCCAGTGTCCTTCTCCATCACTTCGCAATTCTCATCCTCATTCGCTGCAGCCACGTTGCCACATCACACCCACTGCTGCAGCTGTGGTTTATATTTTCTTAGTACCCACACACACACACACCAATAGTTTTCTTCAGCCCTATCTCATTTACATATCTGTGGCCGGGATACTGTCGGGGTCAAAGAACCATCTCCTCAAGACAGGAAATTTAACAGGCGATAATCATTTCCCCTCCCCCCTCAAGCAACAAACATCCCTCTTGATCCCTCTGACACTCACACCATTGCCGGCTGTGTATTTTTGGCAACACTCACCCCGCACGCTAGAATATGTCAGAAGCACTTGAGGTGTCTGCATCATAGCCCGGGCCGTGTTAGTGGACGGGGTGGGACCAGAAGATACCAGATAAAATGCTTGCGTTTACAATGGTAACGGCGGTAGGAAAATCCCAGTAAATCATTGTCTCTGGGAGAGGATTATGTCGGCCAGGATAGAAGTTGTCTGGACAGGAGTCTTTGGGAAATGTAACATCTTTCATTTTAGGGGGGGGGGGGGTGAGAGCGAGAGAAAGAGAGAGAGAGAGAGAGAGAGAGAGAGAGAGAGAGAGAGAGAGAGAGAGAGAGCATACAGACAGAGAGAGACTGAGACAGACAGACAGACAGACAGACAGACAGACAGACAGACAGACAGACAGAGATTTCCCTATGACCAGTAGACAGACTTTCTTTTATTTTTGCCAGTGGGTAGAAATAGTGACCGCGGTTAGAAAGGGGTTAGTGTGCTTGTCTGCCAAGATAATGTTCCGGTGTCGATCCTCAACAGAGACAATACAATTTTCTGACCGGCACGGCTCTGGTGTTGACCCAGCTGCTTTGAAACTGGGTGCCAGACAATTTTCAAAGCGTTGTTGGAAATTGAGAAGGAAAGCTAACAAGGAAAGGCACCGGTCGCACCACATCGTATAGCGTGGTCTGACTATATGTGAAGGAATAACACTTTACGCCCTCAACAGTCAATGCCTGCTATAGAACTACCTAACACTCGACTGGAAACAGTGTTTAAACAGTTAGTTGCATATCCTTTACAGGACGTAGCAGTCAACCCCATCATTGTTTGGTTGTTCGTGATTCCTGGGCAAGTTTCCGTTCAGTAATTT
This sequence comes from Cepaea nemoralis, assembly GCA_014155875.1. Lineage (NCBI taxonomy): Eukaryota > Metazoa > Mollusca > Gastropoda > Stylommatophora > Helicidae > Cepaea > Cepaea nemoralis. The sequence goes on along the minus strand of JACEFZ010002741.1, from coordinate 50,764 downwards.
GCCATTGCTTTCTGACTGACCGGTACCCATACGATTTCATTAAAAAGCCAACGCAAGGCTGTTCTGCTGTCAAATCGCCCGCAGCAATGTTTCGAACGCTTTATGCAGGTTTACGAACTGCGTACGTAACATCTTCGCCACGGAGACGGTGGGTGGAAACAAGGGGATAAAGAAAGGTTGCACACACACGCGCGCGCAGGCGGGCTAGTGGGCAATAGAACGTCCGCGTTTCATGCGTGTGCTCACGCGCACACGTGATCATATACTCGCAAGTACACGCACCCACACATACGCACATAAATATACCTACACGCTCACACAGACACATAAGCATATACATACCTACTGCTGTAACTCAAAGCAAACACCCGTTATGTTTTTCGTGACCACGTTAAGTGCAATCGGTCAACATAACCGCAAAAGTCAAACTCTTGGTCCTTTCCACGGCTTGCTGCGTCATGTGCCAGTTATATGGATGAAGGCGAACAGGACATTCTTAGTATGGATCAGTCAATCAGGTGTCGCCTCCATAATGAAGGTTGGCTGCAATGGATCTCCACCATTGTCTGTCTCTTGCCTTGACTGTACATTCTGTCAGATTGATGTTCGTCCAGCTCTTGATATTATCTTCCCACTTGTATCGTTGTCTTCCTCTCGCTCGCTTGCCTTCAACCTTGCCCTCCAGTATGGTTTTTATAAGAGTGTTATGTATTATAACGCGGCCGAAATATTTCACTTGCCTCTTTTTTCTTTTGTTTTTCCATCAACTCTAGTTTCATTCTCAGTTTTTTTCTAGAACCTCTGTATTTGATTGTTTTTGTTTCCATGAACTACGACATATTCTTCTGAATGTCTCCATCTCCAGGGCTTCTATTCGACTTTCTGGTTGCTTGTTTGATGTCCTGGCTTCCGCGCCATTCAGCAGTGTTGAATATACATAACATTTGACAATTCTCATTTTTTAATGTGTTGTTAATCTCTCTTGGTATGGATACTGACCACGCAAAGCAACTATAAAGTACATTCTCAGACTATCTGTTGTTGTTGTTGTTGTTGTTGTTGTTGTTGTTGTTGTTGTTGTTGTTGTTGTTGTTGTTGTTGTTGTTGTTGTTGTTGTTGTTGTTGTTGTTGTTGTTGTTGTTGTTGTTGTTGTTGTTGTTGTTGCTGTTAGTCACTCTTAATTCACATGAGGAACTTTGGGTAGTGGTGATGACTTTGTTTCCATCTCGTTTAAACAAACAACCCTTTCATCTCGATCATGCGCGTGGAACCTCCAGCCGTAAGTGCAAGGCTTGGGTGCGGACTGTCTCCATCATTGTTGGACTCTGCTTGGCGCGCTTTAGTTCACAAGCTTAGCGTGTGTGTGGCTCTCATCACACTGAAGACCATGAACCTCTGTGAGGTGAGGAGAAATGACCTCATCCAAACACCATTTGTAATGTAGTAGGATGTGAAAATAAAGGTCTACCTAGCTACGTCTCATTGGTTGGGGAGTCTACGTGGCGAAGTGGTTATTCTGCTTGTCACGCGCTCAGAAGGTTATAGGTTCAATTTCGGGCCACGTCGTTCTATTCACGAATGCAATTTTTTCGGAGACTTCTGGGGGTCATCGCTGGAGCTACAGAGTTTGTGATTTGTGTGACGCTTTCGACAGGTGGCCCTGTGGAAAGAGATGGCGCCACGTGGGATAAAACCTGGTGCAATGAAGTTGATCGATGCTCTTGCCTTGTGAAACCTCTGTTACACTTCTCGCTGGCGGGGAAACCCCATTCAAGGACACACCAAACACAGTTCTAGACGTCGATCGTCAGCAAAGCCAAATCTAGCTAGTGGCCTCTTCAGCAACCAGTTAAGAGTTCTAATACTGATGGGACCACTCGTTGTCTGATTATATTTCCTTCTGGCCTTTCATATGTGTACTGAATAATTACGAAAACCTCTGGTCACTATCTGCCGCACTATTCTCTCTAGATCATAGTGCATTATTTCACATGATCCCACGGTACTTTGACCACATCTGCTTTATACAGGGTGCATTTTTAATGACTGTGCAGTGTTTGAAAATATTGCCGGTGCAAGTTTTGTATTTACATATTATGTTGAATGAACTTTACAGAAGGTTAATACAACATTTGGACCGGCAATATTTTCAAACACTGTACAGTAATTAAAACTACACCCTATAGTTCGACAATACCCCACCCAACGGCCCAGACCTAGCCAGTTTGTCTGTCTGTTCGTTTCCCAACACACCAGCATGTCCTGGGGAAGAGATGCAATGGATTTTCCCTGCCTTTGCTTTTTTTTAATTAGAGCACGACACTCTGCACGAAACGTGCATGTCTTCGCCCCTGCACAGCCTGCTATGTGGGCCCGTTACAATCACGACATGTCTGTGCTGTTAGCCCTCCAGTCAGCGAAGCGCCGCAGTGACTGCCTCGATCTCTATTCGCAGACGAGATATCGTAGTATCATACTCCAGTGTGTCCCTTCCTGTGAAAAGCGACTAGCCCAGCTGTCAAACCAGCGTCCAGCCTTGCTCATAACATTACCAGCGGAGTTCGCTGTCAACTTCGCTAGCACGCCTGTCAACAGTGATATTCTTAGTGATAATTAACTGAATAAAAGTAACGATTGTCTGGGTAACAAAAGAGCTAATTCATTCGCTTCTCCAGAGAATGTAGCACTGGGCATGCCCACGGACATGAAGACGTATGATTGGTCCAAAGGTGCACGAGCTGTCGACGGCGATGCAGGCACGTGCGTGACGTCATCAAGCAACCGGACGGGATGGTGGTGCGTGGACTTGGTCGACCAAAGAACGGTGTTTTTTATGGAAATTATCTTTGGTGAGATACCTGGTCTGTTGTTTCTGTCTACACGCTCTCTCTCTCTCTCTCTCTCTCTCTCTCCTCTCTCTCTCTCTCTCTCTCTCTCTCTCTCTCTCTCTCTCTCTCTCTCTCTCTCTCACTCACATACACACACACACGTGCACAACACACACGCGCCTTCAAACACACACACGCGTGCCTTCAAACACACACACACATTTCAACCAACATCACCACCAAGATTATTAATACAACTATTAATACAACTATTACTACTACTACTACTGCTACTGCTGCTGCTGCTACTACTACTACTACTACTACTACTATTACTATTACTACTACTATTACAACAACAACTACTACTACTACTACTACTACTACTACTACAGCTACTACTACTACTTCTACTACTACTACTACTACTACTACTATTACTACTACTACTACCACTACTAGTACTACTACTACTACTACTACTACTACTACTACTACTACTACTACTACTACTACTACTACTACTACTACTACTACCATAAATACTTCAACCTCGACTTCTCCTACTCTTACTACTACTAGTATTACAATTACTTCTTTCTCTTCTCTTCCTCTGCTCCTTCCCTATATTCCCCTTTGGAACATAGGCCATCAACTTATTACAAGTTCTATCTTTTGCTATCGCACAGCTCCCCCACACTCCCCACCCCCACCCCCAAGTTCTACCCACACTATTCATCTCTAATTCTCTTCTCTGTGTGTGCGTTTTATGTCACCCTCCATTTCTTGTGTCCCGTGGACTTCAGAGAAATGACTTTATAGTAATGCTATTAACTTGCTTTTTTTTTTACTCGGTGCGTGTCCTATCAAGTCATATCTAGCTTTAGCGTTGCTACTTTACCGCTTGATTCCCTAAAGTTTTAATGAATGTGTGTGTGTGTTATTAATGATTGTTTTAGACTTTCTCTGTGAGTCTGATCTATACAACATACTGATTTAACATTAGAAGTAATTATTCTATTATTAGTGCTAGTTTTAAACTTATTTGCTAGAAGAAATTCAATATTTCTATTGCCTTCATGGTCATTTTTGTTTCCTTCGGCTGGCGATGATCTCATGTGTAGTCCATACACTTGCTGCTAATTGTTGTGCACTGGGCTGATGTTTGCGTGTGGATTAGAATTCCCTATTACCAGTGTCCCTTTCCATCAGGCGAAACCACTCCGACTTCTGAGGTGGTTATTGTCAACCATAGTTGCAGATTAACTAAATTAATAGCTTGACTACTCATTCCTTGTTTCAATCCCTTGTGTTAAACGTCATTTTTCTTGCATTATTTTAGCCAATCAGAGCGCCAGACCTGGGAGAATCCGTGTACACGTCAGTGATTACGTCGACACATTTTGGGGGAAGCCCTGCACGAGCATTCCAGCATCTCACAAAACAACATATTTCTCATGTGACCTGCCCTCTACCGGACGCTACTTTGGAATCATCAACAGAGAAGGACAGATAACACTTTGTGAAGTATCAGTTTTCGGTCAGTATAAATGTTTTAACATGCATGTTGTTTTAATGTTAGACGTCGTGTTTAGTACGCTTCATTTCCAAGACAGGAGCTAAGACACTCTACATGCACTGTAAGCCTTGAAAGTGGCAAAGCATTGGACGGAATAAAAGTGTGAACGTTACATTAAGTGAAAAGTTTAGATTCAATCGTGTTTTCAATAGATTCAGTGCTTAAACATAAATAACAATAATACAGGGTGTATTTTTAATGACTGTGGGGTTTTTGAAAATATTGCCGCTCCAAGTTTTGCATTTACCTTTTAGGTTGTTCACAGTGTGAATACAAAACTTGGAACGGCAATATTTTCAAAAATCCCACAGCCATTAAAAATACACCCTAAATAAGCATTAAAAAAGTATCAGCCTTGAAAATTAAATACGAAACAATGAATTATTTATGTCATCATTCATCATTGGCACCTTTCCGTCTTGGCAGACGATAGTTTGATACATTGTGCTTTAAAAAGGCTTAATAACTACGATCCACGGCGGTGGCGAGTGTGGCTGGTAAGGCCAATTCTTGCTGAAAATGTTTGCCCACAGTAGGTGCATGTGAAACCATGGTCATTTCCACCATTTCGCACCATCTTACGTCTCTCACGCTCTGTGTGTGCTTTATCTGCAATCATTTTCTCCTTTGTCTTTATTCCGTTTCTGATAGTTGCCCTCCATGCAACACGTTCAGCGGCGACGTGCTCCCAATGTGCATTATCAATGCCTGTATCAATCATGTCCCGCTTACACACATCTTTGTATCGTAGTAGAGGCCGACCCTGAGATCTCCTACCCGTCTGTAATTCACCAAAAAAGATGTCCTTTGGTATTCTACCATCATCCATCCTCCTAACATGTCCTATCCATCTAAGTCTACGAAGACTGAGCATGGAATACACCGTCACACAACCTGATCTTTCCAATACTTCAGTATTTGTGATTTTGTCTTGCCACTTAATACCAAGTATTCTTCGCAGACACAGCATATGAAAGCTGTTTAAACGTTTCTCTTGGCGTGAGTAAGTTGTCCAGGTTTCACAGCCATAAAGAAGAGTACTAAGGACACAGGCTTGGTAGACGAGGACTTTTGTTTTGGCAGTAAGCTTCCTGTTCTCCCAGACTCTTTTTGCTAACATGTTCATTGTTGTTGCTGCCTTGCCAATCCTGATGTTGATTTCCTGATCGAGGGATAATTTGCCTCTCCATAGCACAAAGCCTGGGCTAAAATAAAGAAACCATGTGTTGCCCATGCAGCATGATCCCTCTCTCGGCCTGCCTAGTTCACTCCAGAGGAAAGTTGACACCTATAATCTGGAACAAGACAAGCTGCAGAAGCTGCCGGATCAGCAAAGCAATGCTCTAACTGTCCGCCTGTCGGAGCTTCGATCCTAGACCAGCTGCCAACCAAGGCTTAGGGCCTGGTCTGCCCTGCCATGACTTATTGTGTCTTTGGGTTGCATTTCCTCGCACCAGGATAAGGCTAGTACCCTCCCAATTGCGCTCTTCCGCCCGAAGCCGTTGGCACAATGTGGGGTGTCAGGTTTGGTAAGCGCCGCCCAACATTCGGAGCTGACAGAAAGCAGGTAGTACCGTCTACTGTCATACGGTAGCTCAGTCATATCTGACTATGAATGCGTAAAGCATACAATATATTTTACTGTCAGAGCGGTAGACAGACAGATTAATCTACATAACTATCTGTGAAATGTCTTTGCTGTGGTATGTTAAATAGAAATGGGAGAAGAATCACCAAACATCTTAGTAGCCAACTATTATAAGGAAACTAGAACTAGCTCGTAAAGGTAAAGTTCCCTAACAGAGGCCCGGAGAGCACAGTGAAGCTACTGTATTCAGCGGAGGAGAAATCTCACTCTGGATAACCTGACGTGTGTTGACTCCCTGCTACCTTCTGCTCCCCAGAGCTGATGTTTAAGAATATAATATTCTTACTTGTAACTCCAAGAAAACAAGACACGAGTCAACAAGAAAAAATAACCCTCTCTCTTCAATAAATTATAATACTATGAGATAACATGGGGGTAGGGGTGTCAACTGGCAGATTAAAGAATATTTTTTTGCATATCCCTTACAGGACGTTGCAGTCAACATCAGCATTTTTCAGTTGCTGTTGGTTGATGTACTAGGTAAGATTACGCTCAGTAGTTTGCCATTGCTTTCTGAGCGACCGGCTCACACACCCCTAAGTTACCGACGCGGCGAGAACCGCTACCGATTCTCGCACAGGTTACGTTACTCACGAGAATATACGGGATTACAGAGAAAGACGTTAACACCTAGGCCAATGAGACAACTCAAAAATCAATAAACAAAAAAAAAAACAGAAACAATATTGCTCTAATAGGCATCACAATTCAAGTAATTAAAATGGCACTGTTCCTTCGTTGGGTGCTAAACTGAACTGTCTTGTAGTTCAACACAGGATCTAATATAAATTGTCCATGATTTCACAGTAGGACTAATATCAAATGTCTATAATTTCATCACAGGAAATGCTGTTCGAAATGGAGGAGCGGGAGTGTATATAGAATACCCAAATAACACTAGAGACACGGCCAGAATTCCAACAGGAAAGTACTGCCATAATTATGATGCTGAAATTGAGGCAATCAAGATAGCCACAGAGAAATTACAAAATACCAGCCATGGAACACAACCTGTGGTGATATTGACAGATGCAAAATCCGTAATAGAGGCGCTCCTGTCTGGGAAATTGCCAGTTCTGAGGACACTACTTTCTGAACTTAGCAGTCATCGTAAGATCACCATACAGTGGATACCATCCCACTGTGGAATCCCCGGAAACGACAGAGCTGATCGAGTGGCTAAGGAAGGAGCACAAGAAGAACAACCAGATGTGCCTATTACATACCACCAAAAAAAAGAATGATCAAATCAGTCAGAAGGCCACCAAACCTTACTCAAGACGACTACCACGTTATGGACAGACCAGAACAGGTCATTCTTCTGCGCCTCAGAACAGGACACAATAGATTACGCAACCACATGTATACAAAATTCAAGATTGGTGACTCAGCCATGTGCACATGTGGTTTGGCGTCGCAGACAGCAGAGCACATACTCCAGGATTGCCCAAACTACAACATATCCAGGCGAACCTTCTGGCCTAGAGAGACAACAGTGGAAGATAAACTCTATGGACCGCTGAATGAACTAAAAAAGACTGTTAGATTCATACAAGAGACAACATTGCAGTTATAAATATAATTTAGGCGAACGAAAGAAAAAGAAAAAAAGAATCACAGGAAATAATATTCTGTATTCAAAATGTTGCTGGGGCGCAAACATCATAAATGTCACATTTGCCAAGAATTGTTTTAAAATTAGCTCGAAGGTATGGTTTAGTGGCTCAGGAAAACAAAATTGAATAAACATGCTAAATAGGGCAGTTATGGAAAAGAGGTTAAATGTCCGCCTCATACTCAGAGGTCCTCCTCATTGCTTGGGTAGTAACACCTCATACTTAGCCTGTTGGGGGAGAGGACGAAAAATAGCAGGCCCCATAGGCAAATCATCATCAGCATGTGCCGTGTCGATAAGCGTGGACGGTCATGTTTTCCTATCTCACACGATCACCAGAGTCGTGGATCAGCTCTGTGTCATTGTCTCGATCATACCATGTGGTCAAGCCATCCAGATATTTACTTCTTTGCTTTCCTTTCGTTCTTTTCTCCTCAAACTTGCCAATTGTCACCAAGTTCTCTAGTTTATTTCTTCTCATAACGTGTTTTAAAAATGTTGACTGTCTGCGTCTAATTTCTCAAATGTGATGTTGCGGTTTTCGTTTGCTTCTGTAGGACTTGCTCTTTGGGTTTATGTCTGTCAATGGTATTCTTTGCATTTTCCTCTGAAACCACATTTCCACTGTCATTCAATGTTGCTGGTAATATAAATACTAGAAAGTCTTTCTCTGGAACGTGGAGATGGGGATTGGAGAAGGAGATAAATATTTTTGGGAGCGCATGACGGGAGCTGTAGGAGAAGACACAAGATAAGTCGGCTTGGAGGGATGTGGAAGAGGGCCGGTGCAACCAAATGGGGGTAAAGGGCAGAAACAGACAAAGATTACTTCAAGACTAGAGTGATATTACAGAATCACCATTGAGACTAGGGTGATATTTCAGAATCACCATTGAGGCTAGAGTGATATTACCGAATCACCATTGAGGCTAGAGTGATATTACATAATCACCATTGAAACTAGAGTGATATTGCGGAGTTACAAATGAGGAGCTTGTAGCGACAACTAAATAAATTCCAGTGAATCCTGAAGTGAGGAAATGACGTTGACGTTGGTTGAGATACAAATCAACTGATTAAGTGCCATGGGATGTTTAATCGTTTTAGGCGAATTCCCGTATCTGTCATGGGATTATATACTGTAGTTTTCCTTATGCAACCCCCTATGATTTGATATATAATACAACATATCTGTTACTATTAAAGACTTAAGTCATAACTGTGACTTCCCATTTTCCGAAACCCATTTTTGGTAAATCCGAACCTACTTTTTGTTTGGCACTGCGTCTGTTAAGTTAATAGTAAACCTAGAAAAACTATCATCTAAAATCCTAAGAGTAAAAGAGATCAAGAGAGACCATAAAACAGAGAAGAGAATTTGAGACAGGGATTAATAATAAAGGATGGACATAGAGGTTTACCGTAAACAATCCTCAGGCTTAGAATGAGTGGATTGAGGTCTTATGCTACATTGGGGGATGACAGGAAGAAGAGGAAGGGTGAAGAGGAGGATGTAGAGATAAGAAGGACAAAGAGGAGGAAGGTTTGGAAGAAGAAGATGCGCAGGAGGAAAACGAGAAGGGTTATCATTCCCCTAACCAGTATCCGCTAATTTTGCCAGGGTTACAGTGGCAGTTCTGGCTTTTTTTTTAAATATACAAATAAAAACCGCGAAGTATCACTTCGCACACTTCGCGCTTCTATTCTCTGTTCTCACTTCCTGTTGTTGTTGTTTTTTTTTTCCTTTCTAATCTTGACAGAAATTATATACGAGTTTAATTATAATCTGTGATTACACTCTTCGTTCTTCTTTTTCTATCCGTCTTTCCTTCTTTCCTCCCCCTCCACCTCCTCCTCTTCCTCCTCCTCCTCCTACTCCTCCTCCTCCTTCTTCCTCTTCTTCTTCTTCTTCTTCTTCTTCTTCTTCTTCTTCTTCTTCTTCTTCTTCTTCTTCTGCTGCTGCTGCTGTTGCTGCTGCTTCTTCTTCTTCTTCTTCTTCTTCCTCTTCTTCTCTTCTTCTTCTTCTTCTTCTTCTTCTTCTTCTTCTTCTTCTTCTTCTTCTTCTTCCTCTGCTGCTGCTGCTGCTGCTGCTGCTTCTTCTTCTTCTTCTTCTTCTTCTTCTTCTTCTTCTTCTTCTTCTTCTTCTTCTTCTTCTTCTACTACTATATCTGCTGCTGCTGCTTCTTCTTCTAATTCTGCTGCTTCTTCTTCTAATTCTGCTGCTTCTGCTTCATCTATTGTATCAGTGGAGCATAGGCCCTCTAGCAACTCACGACAAGTCCTTTGTAGACTGATGATTGGCTGAATTTTGCAGTGACATTTCTCTACGGGGTGAGATAACACCCCCCCCCCCCCCAAACCCCAATAAAATTCCTCATCCCCACTCCCCCATCTGCTTTGTCCAAACTATTTTACAGAGTGCTTCAAAGTAGTTTCACAATATCTTTACTAGCTGGGCGAAATACCAACGTCTTTCACCACCCCCCCCCCCCCCCCAAACCCTCCAACCCCACCCTCCCTCATCACCCCCGTCCTGTTCTTACCTCCATCCAACACGTTTTTAGCCACCAAATACTTGGTGAATAAAAAATATAACTTCCATTCTCCCCGCCCCCCCCCCCCCCCACACCCCCTCACCAATCACACACAACACACACGCTCGCACGCACACGCGCACACACACACACACACACATCCCTTTCCTAAACCTCAAACACTATAATAAATGAAACAAAACACACACACACACACACACACACACGCACACACACACACACACATATATATATATATAATCTTATCAAAAGCAGGCTACGTGTCATAAAGTCTACATTGATGTGGCTCTAAGACACGGACATCAATCAACAACGTTGATTTCCCGCCACTTCAATCAGATCACTGTCTTGTCTGCATTATAAAACACATACGGTTATAACACATCTCTATGTATCTATATATCTCTATGCATCTCTATCTATCTATCTATCTATCTATCTATCTATCTATCTATCTATCTATCTATCTATCTATCTGTCTGTCTGTCTGTCTGTCTGTCTATCTATCTATCTATCTGACTGTCTGTCTGTCTGTCTGTCTGTCTGCCTGTCTGTCTGTCTATCTATCTATCAATCAATCTATCTATCTATCTATTTATCTATCTATCTATCTATCTATCTATCTATCTATCTATCTATCTGTCTGTCTGTCATGGAATACTCTCATCGACACAGCTTAACACCTACGTCAATTAGCAAGTTTCATGGTGATGATGATATCCCAGTTCGTAACTATAAAATATGTCCATGTGAACTTTATTTTGTTATCATAGTAAACGCCAATATGAATCTTTATTTTAAGTTGCATATCCCTTACATGACGTTGCAATCAACACCAGCATTTTTGCAGCTGTTTTTGATGTTCTTGACAAGATTACGGTCAGTATTTTGCCATTGCTTTCTGAGCGACCGTATCACATACCCCGAATATAACCAAAGCGATGCGATCCGCTGCCGAATCTCGCGCAGCTGTGTTCCTCACGTGGATACACGGAGAAAGTCGTTAACACCTTCGCCAGGGATACGGCAGTCTGTTTGTAGATATTGTCAATATCAACATTGTGTTGGGGCTTAGCGTGGCCGAATGGATAAGAGCGCTTGCTCTTAAACATCCGGTGTGCTGATGCCGAGGTAGCGGGTTCAACCCCTACACCGGTCATTTAGACTAAACATGTTAACTTCTCGTCCTTAACTTGATTACGTAAATTACATGTACTTCAAAAGTCGGAGTTGGTTCGCCCTATGGCAAGGGACACTGGTAACAGGGAAAATTATCCCAGATGCAAAAATCAATCCAGCATGGACAAGAATACAATATTGTGTTTGTAGCCAATCGAATGTCATTGTCGTCCAAGTTTGCATCCATTGTATATGCCATTGTAGTCTTATTTACGAAAGACTTTTGTTTCAGTGTGTGCCCATTTTACTTTTGGTTTCGACTGCTCCAGCGAGTGCTCCTGCGCAGACTCCAACGATCTGTGTAATGGCATCACTGGAGCGTGCAGGAACGGCTGCAGGGACGGCTACATGGGCGCTTCTTGCACCGAACGTGAGTCTCAGTTGAGTTCATTATTGGTTAGTTAGTCTGTCAGTCAGTCAGCTAGTATGTTTGTTTGTTGTTTGTTAATTAATTAGTTAGTCAGTCAGTTAGCATGTTTACTTATTTGTTAATTAGTTAGTTAATTAGTCAGTCAGTCAGTGAGCTAGCAAGCTAGCTAGCTAGCTAGCATAGTATTAATTAGTTAGTTAATCAGTCAGTCAGTCCGTCCGTTCGTCGGTCTGTCAGTCGGTCTTTCGATCGGTCGATCGGTCGGTCAGTCAGTCGATGGATCATCTTCGCTTCACATCGAACTACTCAGTTTATAAGTGCTCTGATCCACTCCCTTGCATCTCCTTCAGCATGTAACCACGAATGACACCAATTATATTCTTTGTTGTCCTCCTGCATAGTTATTTCCTCATTTCCCTTTTGACTTGATGTATCTGGGCAAGATAGGAGGACTTCCGGCGACTGACGGTTGTGTTGTTTGGTGACCGTTCCCTTATTCGCTTAGGAGATGGATATTTTCATCTCTTGTGTGTAATTTGTGCACCAGTATGTAAAACCAGGAGTTTCTTCTCAAGATCTATGCCGATGCTACGGAGTTCGTACATTGAGCGATGAAATCCTTGAGTGGAGTTTCGCAGCGTGTGTGTTTCTGTGGTGTTCGGTTTTTAAACATGGCGGAACAACGTTTGCGCTCCGTGCGGGGGGCAGTCAACCTAACAAGGCGACGGGGCGGCTGGGAGGCCGCAAACGGCAAGGCATACGAGGTGGGGCAAGACGTTTTAGACTCAAATGTGACCGTCTGGGCCTCAGGAATACCCGTATTCTATATTGGAACTGTAAAACAACGAGGCCCTATTCTGGGAAACCTAGTATACAGGAATGACATTGTCGCTCATCAGGAGACGAGACTGAGTGATCAGTTACTCTAAATTTCCGGTTTCAAATGTTTCTACAACAAGTGGCACCTGGGAATGGTGATTCTCATCCGCGACAGTATGGTGGCTTCAGAGCTAGATATGTCCAGTTGGGACAGTTACGACATACAAATACAGGCGGTTAGAGTTCAATCCGGGCTACCATCTGTGCTGGTTAGTGTAATTTTTATGCGCTTAACGCGAGTGTGGAGTCCCAGAAGTGACAGTGCTCAAGTGACATTTTAGGTCACGAGAGAAATGTTATTTTCTGTGGCGATTTCAACGCTAAAGGCAGATCATGGGGAAACGTTTCCTTCAACACACAGGGAGAGGAGCTCGAGACTGCACTTGAAACCATTTACCTGGTTTGTATCAACAGTGGCTGTGTCACCAGGACAGCAAGCCGTCCATGTGATGAGGACAGTGCTATTGATCTGGCGCTGGTTTCTCCTTCACTCACTACAGTGTGTAGATGGGGTGTCCTAGAACACCACGGCAGCGGCCACCACCCTTGCATCATATTGGCGGAGAAAGGCAGAACCAGGCAGCACAAGTCAACGGTCAAGACGTTCCAGTATAACAGCACAGGGCAAGATGTGGTGAGTAAAATAAGACGCGACAAGCGCAGAAAGCTTCAGGGCAGGAATAAAAGCTGGGAGCAGCCACCTTGGTGGAATTTTGAGGTGGAGAAGGCCTGGGTGGATAAGCGTAGTGCAGTAAGGAAATGGTAAAACGCCAAGAAGAACAGAGTTGCCCATCCTAGCTCCTGCATGCACTTAGCAAGAGAGATGCACACAAAGGTAAGCTATTTCAAACAATTGGTTAAGGTGGTTTAAAGTGAAAAATGGGCAGAGGTATGTCAAAGTGTAAGCACACACAAGTCATTGAAATTGTTCTGGCGACTACATAAAAGCATCAGTAGGGTAGTCAAGAATAAGAGAATTTCTGACTGGCATCTGACAAAGGACAGACGAGAAAAAGGGCAAAGCCCTCCTCGAACGGTATTTAGAGCAGAGCAACCAGACAGACATGACAGGCCGAAATCTTGCCAAGGAGGTCACCTCAGACAGGGGCAAGTCCCAGAACATTTCGGATGAAGATACAGTGACAGTGATTGATTGATTGATTGATTGATTGATTGATTGATTGATTGACTGACTAATCTTTATTGTAGAAGGGTTAAAAATTGGGCGCGCAGGCCCGTCTTACATTCGGCCCTTCCAGTCACTCATATTTCGTTCATCACTAGTGCAAGATGCATTTACATAGGAAATAAAAACATTGTCAAATGAATGTTGTAAACATAAACAATGCATATTGTCATGTTATGAAACATATCCTCCACACACCCACACATCCCCAACCAACCACACATCCACCATACACACACATCCCCCACCCACACACGCCCCCAACCACCCACACACACAAAGCATACATATATTCCCCCCATCCACCTACACGTCCCCACCCACACATCCCCCACACACACACTCACACATCTCCCCTACCACACACACATCCCATACCCCACACACACACTCGCCGACCCACACATCCTCCACCCACCCACCCACCCACACACCCCCACCACATAGCCAAACACACATCCACAACTACGCATTCCCACACCCACACAAACATCCCCTGCAAACCCACACATCAAGCACCTGCCCACACACACCAACATCTCCCCACCACACAATCTCCCCCCATCTACACACACATCCCGCACCACCCCTACACACATCCCCAACCCACACACATACCCCACCCACACAATCTCCCCACCCAAACACACGCCAGACCCATCCCACCCACACACACCCACCCACACATCCTCTACACATCTTCCACCCATCCACCTACACACTCCCAGTCACTCATCTCCGATCCACTCATCCCTCAACCACATATCCCCCGATCCACACACACATTCCCCCACCAACCCACACATACACTACCCATACATATCCCCCACCCACACACACACACATCCCCACCCATACACACATCCCCACACATATCCCCCACCCACGTGAAAGAAATCAAGGCTGTGCTTCGACGATCAAACAACAGCGCTCCAGGTCCAGATGGCATAAGATACGACACCAATAGGTTTACCGACATGGAGCTAGAGAAACTAGCGGACATGTACAACAACAGTATAGGGGGTGCTAGCATCAAGGAGGAATGGTTACACGGCTATCTGATCCCCTTGCCGAAGCCTTGCAAAGACGACACAAACATTCAGGGATATCGAGTAATAAGCATGTAGAATACAATAGGCAAGCTGCTGAAGAAGTTAATTGCCAGAAAAATATCAAGCCAGCTAGAGAAGCAAGGTGTTTCCTCAGCTACCCTTGGCGGGTACCGTCCAAAAGAGAAACCTTGACCAATGCAGCAGTTTTTGTCCATGATGTCTATGAAGGTTTCTACTCAGGCATTGAAACCTTTGCTGCAGCGATTGATCTTGAGGACGCGTACAATAGAATACCATTGGATTTTTGTTAATGCTTCAGCTTCTTGACCTCAAGATAAGTCCTTTCCTCCTTAGTTGGATCGCTGCAGCCCTCTTCCAACAGAAAGTAGATTTTAGATGTGGCAGTTGGACTTCGGAACAAACAACAATATATCATGGCCTACCACAGGGATCACCATTATCTCTGGTGCTGTTTAACGCCTACACTGTGAGAATCACCAGCGAGCAGATCACTGGACCGGGGAGTACATTGTCATATGCCGGCGATGTTTTAGTGTATCATCAGGGTAATGATAGAGATCAGGTTGCTGCGGAACTACAAACCGAACTCAATCGCATCAGCACATGGTGTATTAGAGCAGGGACAATGGTCAACCCAACAAAGTCATGTGATATGGTTCTCTTTTGTATAATCATATTGTCAACACTCCAACATCAACTGTAAATCTGTGTTCAGAGACTGTGGAAAGAACGCAGGCAATGAATTACCTGGGGATACGTTTTGATCGAAGCCTTGCTTATAATGAGTACATAGACCAGGTGATAACAAAGGCCAAGTGGGGCTTGGCTGCGATGCGGGTGATGGCGGCAGAAAACTGTGAGCAGCGCCATCTATGTCTTCTATACGAGGGGCTGGTCATGTCTGTTTTTGAGTATGCGATGGCGATCCCGATTCCCAGCCGTAAGCAGATAGAGAGGATGGAAATGATACAGAACGAACCCATGCGCATTATTCTTGGATGTGTTGTTTGTCCATCAAGAATGATGATGACCATTCATTTCATCCAGTGGGTTTGAAAGTATGGAGCCGTGGGTTATAAGATGGCTGATAAGGCCTATTTTGGCTCGAAATGTTCTTTGACAATGTGGACAAAGAATGCTTGACGTTTCTGGAGGAGGATTTCCTGCAGTGGTTTTTCTGTCCTGCCTTTTCTTTGCAGCTCTTGCAGTCCTGGTTGCCTCACACATGACTGCACCCTTGTGTAATGATGTACGCCACGAATTTTGGTCTCTGGCTGCAGTCTCCCAGGTGTCATGATGAATTCCAAAAGCATTCAGAGAGATTTTCAGAATGTCTTTAAAGCGTTTCCTCTGGCCACCTTGGGAGCGCTTACCACAACGCAGTTCGCTGTAAAATATTCGTTTAGGGAGGCTGTGATCTGGCATGCGAGTCAAGTGACCAGCCCAGCGAATCTGATTCTTCATCAGTAGAGTGTGGATACTGGGCATGGACGCTCTTTCTAGGACTTCGGTGTCTGGGATCTTGTCTTGCCATTTAATCTTCAGTAGCTTCCTTAGGCAGACTGTGTGGAAGTGGTTTAATTTCCTAGCGTGTCGCTGATAAACAGTCCAGGTTTCACAAGCATATAGCAGTGTGGATAATACAACTGCTTTGTAGACTTTTAGCTTTTTTTTGCAGGCTTATTCCAGTTCTGTCCCATACATTCTTGTACAGTCTGCCAAAGGCCACACTGGCCTTGGAGATTCTTTAATTCACTTCGTCATCAATTGTGGCAGCTTGTGACACAGTGCTGCCAAGATAGGTGAATTTGTCCACAACACTTAGACTATGACCATTCACTTTGATATTCGGCACAGTGTGATTATTCCCTGGAGCTGGCTGGTACATAACTACAGTCTTCTCCAAGTTGATATTGAGCCCAAATTTGGCACATGCATGTGAGAAAGCTGTAACATTATGTTGCATGTCCGCTTCTGACTTGGCGTATAGAGCGCAATCATCAGCAAACAGGAGCTTTCTGACGGTGTCGCTGTTAATTTTGGTTTTAGCTTTCAGCCTTCTGAGATTGAATAACTTTCCATCCATACGGTAGTTGATGTCTATTCCAATGTCGTCGTTCTCGAAGGCATTCATCAACATGGTTGAAAACATTAAGCTGAACAGTGTTGGTGCCAGGACACATCCTTGCTTCACTCCAATGGTGACAGGAAAGGGTTCAGACAGTTCACAATTTTCCTGTACTCTTGCCTGCATACCATCATGAAATAGCCGCACTATTTGAACAACCTTTCGTGGACAGCCATATTTTGCCATGATCTTCCACAGTACTGTATCAAAAGCCTTGGTAAGGTCAATGAAAGTGGAGAGCATTTCGCAGTTCTGTTCCTGACATTTCTCTTGCAGCTGCCTTACAGCCAAAATCATGTCAACAGTTCCTTGTTCTTTTCTGAAGCCACATTGACTCTCAGGAAGAAGACCTTGATCGAGATGGGCCGTGAGACGATTGAGAAGAATTTTGGCGAGTATCTTCCCTGCGATTGAGAGCAAGGAGATGCCTCGGTGGTTGTCACAGGATTGGCGGTTTCCTTTACGTTTGTAAAGGTGGACTATTGACGAGTCCTTGAAATCTTGTGGCATGGTCTCGTTCACCCATATGTTTGTAAAGACTTGGTAAAGCTGCTCTGTTAGGACAGGCCCACCTGCCTTGTATATCTCTGCAGGGATGGAGTCAGGACCAGTTGCCTTGCCGCTGGAGAGTTGCTGGATGGCTTTGTTTACTTCCACTATGGTTGGCAGATCATCAAGTGTCTCATTGGTGGGAATTTGAGGAAGGCAGTTGATGGTTTCATCATCGAAGAAAGAAGTTGCATTTAAGATGTTGCTGAAATGCTCTGCCCAGCGTTGAAGGATTTCTTTCTTATCGGTGACCAATGTTCCCCCATCTGCACTGAGGAGGGAAGCTATGCCTGGTGATTTAGGACCATAGACCACTTTCAGTGAGTCGTTGAAGTTTTTCATATCATGTCTGTCAGCACAGCCTTGAATTTCATTAGCTTTGCTGCTCAGCCAGGAGTCCCGCATGTGCCGAAGTTTCTGCTGCACTACTCTCTGAATATTCTTGAAGGCATCTTTTTTTTATGTTGACTTCGGGTCATTCAAATGTGCCTTGAGGAGAAGATGTTTCTCGGCCAGCAATTGGTTGATGTCTTCTGAATTTCCATCAAACCAATCTTTATGCTTTCGGGGGGCTGGACCCAGGATTTCCATAGCAGTGTTGTAAATTATGTCCTTTAGGGCTCTCCACTCTGTTTCTGTATCCTGTTTAGCAGCAGCATTGGGCTTGAGGCGGTCTTCCAGCATATTTTCAAACGACTGCTGCATTTTCTTGCTGTTTAGGCGGGTGACATTTAGTTGTTGTTGTTGTTTGTTTTTTTTTTTTTTTTTTTTGCATTTTTACCCCTTGAGGACGCCGTGGTGGCCTGATGTTAATGTTTATTTTCGAGATAATGAGACGATGGTCTGTCCAACATTCGGCACCACGTATGGATTTTGTCACCAGAACGTCTTGTCTGTCACTTCTCCTGACGATGACATAGTCAATGCGGTGCCAGTGTTTCGAGCGAGGGTGCATCCACGATATCCTGTTTCTCATGGGGAGACGGAAAATTGTGTTGGTAATTGTCAGAGTCCGGAAAGGAGACAGAGATGCAGTGACATCGTTACGCCCGCCAGGCGACTTAGCTCCCAGAAGGGACGCCGTAACTTCGTTACGCCGCCAGGCGAATAGTGGTTACCGGCCTGCAAGACTGCTGGCTGACAAGCGACCAGTGGTCAAGCAAGGACGACGCTAAACGCACGCATGCCTCGTGACGTCACCTGAGGTGAGAGGCGAGTTGCGAGTTAGCGGCAGACAGCTTGGGGACTTCGACTCGGACAGACGTGTGAAGAGAGAAAGGCGTTGTGTGGTATCTGTGCTGAAAGTCGAGTGTCGTGTCTGGACATCTTGAGAGTGAGACGTTGTGAGCTGTATTGTGTAAGTGTATATTGAAACATCTAGTATATATCTTGTTGTGAACATCGTTCCGTATTTAATGTGAATAAATCCATCGAACGGTGTGTCGTTGAGTCTTACGTTAAATCACGTTGTATTTGTACTGTCTCACACTGTTAGGTGAGCGAGCCAAGTTTAAGACCCTGACATGTGTGGACGTGGGGGCTTCGTCCGGCTTGATATGAACGTGTTTTAGTGATTAACGATTTAAAACTAGAGTTTGTAAACGTGAAATTTTGTCAAACTTTATAGTACATGTAAATGTGATCGTGGAAGGCTCATTTTCATTATTAACTACATTGTTTAAACATGTGTAAGACTATTTGTAAACGTACAATGCATACATATTGTTTGATTTTGTAACCGTGTCAAACATTTGTGATTTGTGAAACTTGTCACCGTTTTGACCTTGTCGACATTGTGATCTTGTCGCCATTTTGACCTTGTCGCCATCTTGTAAACTTGATGTCTATGTCCTTACTGAATGTTATCTTGATGTAAGTGATGTATCATCAATGTTGTAAAGTGTTAACATAAGTGTAGATTGTCTTTGTGCATTGAGTTGTGGAACGCGAAAAGTGTTTGGAAAGAAAGTAACTTGTTTTGGAAAAAAAAATTGTTGACAGACAAACTTACGACATACAATTACACTCAACGCCATACAAACCTAATCAACACTTAGTGACAAGCAGGCACACACCAACGAATAGACATTAATTTATTTCTCTCCAAAAACAAAGCAGGTTTTTCCGTACCATCCGAAACCTTGCCGTAGAGGTCATTCGTGGTTTTGAAGTAACGACCTACAGTTTCTAGCCCGATTTCCAACCATTCTTCACCGCATTCAGGGCACTTGAGTATATTTTTTTCTTTTCACATACTTTAACTATGCAATTTTAGGCATGCATCGTCAATAGAAATCAATTGTAAATTGTTCATTACTAACCACTTATAACATATTTTGTGTGGCTGGTATTTCATTGACATTGTCCATCATGTCTTCATTATTTGATTTCATTGATATGGGGATAAAATTACAGTTACATGGTGATGAATTAACACAGTGGAGTGAGCAGAAATACTCTGAATACCTACTAGTACAGGAGAAAGCTAATGAACGCGATGAAAGAGCAGCTGAAAGAGCTTTAAAGCAGGCTGAGGCTGAAAGGGCAGCCAAGCAAGTAGAGGCAGAGACCGCCTTAAAGCAAGCTGAAGTAGAAATGGCTGCCAAACAAGTAGAGGCAGACACAGCCTTAAAGTAAGCCGAATTAGAACTGGCTGCAAAGACAAAGCAAGCTGAGATAGATAGTGAGCTGAAGAAGGCAGAAATAGCAGCTCAGAGTAAGAGAGAAGAACTGGAATTACAGTTGAAGATAAAACAACTTGACACTGAGACTGCCATTAACAAAGAGTCTAAGAAATCTGAAAGACTGGAGAAAGAAAACCAGTACAAGAAATATCAAGGTATTGTACGTAACTATACCTCGGGTGACTGCATTGCAGCTTTTACCCAAAATTTTGAAACTTTAATGGAACATTATCAAGTTCCACTGTCTGAATGGAATATTGTGTACATGAGGAGTTTGTCAGGGGAACCTCTTAAAGTAATTGAAACCATCCCCAAAGACCTCAGAAAAGATTACCATTATCTGAAATCTAAGATTATGGCACATTTTATGTTAGATGAGGCAGGTTACAGAGAACAATTCAGTAAGTTGAGCCCAAAACCGACTCAAACGTTCTCTGATTACCTCTGCTTAGTCCGAGATATATTCACCAAATGGACTTCAGCAGCTAAAATTGACAAGAATTATCAGAGATTAGAAGATCTAATCATTAGAGACAAAATTGTATCATCGATTCCTTCAGCATTTTCTAAATTTTTGTTAGAGAATGAATGCACTAGTGTGGATGAGATTGAAAGACGTGGTTCGGCGTACTACACAGCCAACAAACATTGCTTTGCCACTGAAGCTACTGACATTAACTTTGTAGCAGCGGCTAACTATGACAAACCCTATAGTAGGCAGAAACCTCATAGACCTACTTCTGAGAAGTTATACCATTGCAATTATTGTAAATATTCTCATCATCAGACTGAGATGTGTGATAAAAACCCTGGCTATCATACTTACCTACTAAACATGGTAAACAGACAAGATAAGGAGCGTAAATCCTTCAAAAGTTTGCGTAAATGTTTCCTCTGTAAGGCGTACGGACACCATCGGAAAGATTGTAAGGGCAGGCATATGACCAACAAAGCAAATGCCGCCTTGTTTGATAGTTCGGCGTCTGAAGAAGAAGAGCCAGAGAAACATCCTGTGAACTCAGCACAGGCTTTTGACATATTCAGCGCAAACAAATGCTCTGTTTGTAACTACCTTTTATGAAGATGGTATTTTAACATGCGGTCATGCCATCCCTATTGCCAATGAAGAAGCTAATTTGGTAGTAGATTCAAAAGGCAGAATAAACATCCATCACGGATATGTGAATGGCAAGTCTGCTACAGTCCTTCGTGATACAGGCAGTTCACTCATTGGTCTGAAAAGAACATTCATAATGCCTACAGACTATACAGGCAGGCACGTAACATGCAGAACATTCTCAGGCAATATTGAGAAATACCCATTAGCATGGGCATATATTGAAACACCTTTCCTCACTGGGAAAGTAAAGTGCGCTGTATTAACAAACCCAGTGTGTGATGTAATTATTGGAAATTTACCTGAGGTGAATGATAAACCTCATGACATAACATCTCTATGTATTGATGATAACATAACATCAACAACAAATGTCATCATTGAAAATGTCACACCACCTATTGATTGTATGGTAGCTAATGTAGCACTAAGTTCTCATGACATCATTGATACCATTGTTCCATCATCATCTGATATCATTGAATGTGTAAACGCAGTAACTAGAGCTACTGCTAGAGTGCAAGATGAAAGTAAGCAAACTGAGGCTATACAATCACTCAGCCCAGTAACACAACCTACAAACACTATGAAGGAAACATTTGTAACAGCACAAAAAGCTGATCCTTCATTGTCAAAATACTTTAATCGGATCGGCCAAAAGCCAAAGGTAACCAAGAATGCAAAATGGCATTTTGCTGTGAAAAATGATATACTCACCAGGTATTACACCAAAGGTGACAACACCACAGAGCAAACTGTTTTGCCAACAAGTTATCGCAAGCAAGCCTTACATCTTGCCCACGATATACCTCTTGCAGGGCACATGGCATACGTTAAGACCAGATCTAGATTATTGACACAGTTTCATTGGCCCAAATTTTGCAATGACATTAAAGCATATTGCAGAAGTTGTGACACCTGCCAGAAACTGATAAAAAAAGGTAAACACCCACAGGCAAAGTTACAAGTCACTGAGTTAGCCAGTCGACCTTTTGAAAAACTATCGGTTGACATAGTGGGCCCTCTCAATCATACAACAACTAGAGGGAATAAATTTATTCTAACTGTCATTGATCAATGTAGTCGCTGGCCAGAAGCGATTCCGCTAAAGAACATAACTGCCAATGACATAATGGAAGTGTTCTTCCATATTTTTTCTAGGATGGGTTTTCCAGATACTATCCAATCTGATAGGGGCACTCAGTTTATTGCCGCATCAACTCAGGCTTTCACCAAAATGTTGGGAGTGAAGCAAATTTTCAATTCCCCGTACCATCCTCACAGTAGCGGAGTAATTGAAAAATTTAACGGGGATCTAAAGCACATACTTGCAAAAGTAACGCAAGAGCACCCCAATAACTGGGATTTATATCTACCAGCTATTCTTTTTGCTTATCGCGAGGTACCAAATGCTAGTACCGGTTTCTCTCCTTCTGAACTTATCTATGGTGCCAAACCACGCGGCCCATTGACCATTTATCACCAAATGTTAACTGACTCTACTCCAGTACTTAAACCCATATCATCATACGTATATGTTACATCATTGCGTGAAAGAATAATAAAATCATGTATTATTGCAAAGAATGCACTAAAACTATCTGGTGCTACTTATAGACAGTATGCTGACAAAGGTAACAGGACAATAACGTTGACACCTGGACAGGACGTTCTTCTTCTACTACCTAGTGACAGACACTTATTGACTGATTCTTGGCAGGGACCCTTCAAAGTGACGAGACAGATTTCACCTGTAGACTACGAAATCCTCATAAAAGACAAACACAAAATATATCACATAAATATGCTAAGACCATACCACAACAGAGACAACGAACAAGACGATACAACAGCGTGTACAGTGATAATAGATCACGAAGACGACGATGCTAGTGACGAGATCCCAACACCTACATTAGACACGACAAGCTGCTTGAAGGATATCAAAATCAATCCAAAGTTAACTCAAGCAGAGACAAACAGTTGCAAACAGCTTATACAGCAGTACAACACCATCTTTTCCAACAACCTAGGACAAACAGAATTAGTACAGCATCACATCACACTCACATCAAACACACCCATAAGATGCAGACCATACACCATCCCATTGCACTACAAAGAACATTTGCACCAAGAAATAATCAACTTAGAGAAAAACAACATCATACGACGATCCCAGTCAGACTTCTCATCGCCAATGGTGATAATACGGAAAAAGGACAATACAATAAGACTGTGCATCGACTATAGGAAGCTAAATAAAATTACTGTTCTAGATTTGGAGCCAATGGCAAACACTGACGATCTTCTGACAGAACTGACAGACGCTAGATTCTTTTCGACGTTAGATATGACTAAAGGATATTATCAGATAGAAGTAGACGAACAGAGCAGACATTTGACAGAATTTGCCACACCGTGGGGACTGTACGAATGGTGCAAACTTCCATTTGGGCTTGTTAATGCCCCCGCTACCTTCGTTCGTATGACACGACTTCTTCTTGTAGACATTCCTAACATAATTTGCTATATCGACGACATCTGTGTTCACACAGAGACGATGACAGAGCACATTAAGACGTTAGGACAGACATTTGAACGTATTAGACAGCACGGACTGACTGTAAAGCCTGCGAAAGTAGACATAGCCTACCAGGAAATAACTTTCTTGGGGTACAAAATATCCAATGGCTTTGTCATGACAGACGATAAAATTGTGTCCAAAATTCTAAAACTATCACTTCCGACTACTAAGAAACAAGTCAGAAGTCTTTTGGGATTGATAAATTACTACCGGCAGTTCATTCCTGAGTTTTCCGAACTGACCGAAGTGTTTACTAATTTACTAACAAAAGAAAAACCGGAGAAAATTGTACACAATGAATGCCTAAAAATTGCATTTAATAAAGTACTTGCGTGTTTTTCTGATAATAGTGTCAACAATCTTATCCTGAAACTGCCCAACCTCCGTTTACCTTTCAGATTGCGTACAGATGCTAGCTCCGTGGCGATTGGAGCAGTCTTGTTACAAGAGTACAATAACATACTACACCCAGTGTACTTCGTATCCAGAAAACTAAAAGCCAGAGAACGGGCTTGGTCCATTCCTCAGTTGGAAGCCCTAGCTTTAGTGGTGGGTATAACCAAATTATCCAGATTTCTTCTAGGACGGCACTTCATCGTGGAGTCTGACAGCAGCCCGTTGCGTTTTATAAATTCAGGAATACCCTCAAATCATATGGTAGCACGCTGGTCTCTGAAACTTCAAGATTATAGCTTTGAGGTTCGACATATTCCAGGCAGAACCAATTCGATTGTCGATCTTTTGTCCCGTTGTCCGACCGACCCAGTAAGCACCAATGTCTGAGTGCAGTGTGTGCAAATACACTCAGACCGACACAGCCATTATTGAGTGAATAATTGTTTTTCTATTCACAAAAAGCTGTGCATTGTCTATAATGTGATGTGATAGGGGTTACCCCCATTATAAATAGTATTCTTATTTTACTAATTCATGTAGTGATTGTCCTGTATAATTGTGTAGTGTGTGGTAGAAAGCGAACTTTATTAATTGTATATATTACCAACAACAACTGTGTCACATTCGCTCAAAGAACTTACCTTAAACGAACTATCCAATGTAACAGTGACATTTTGCAAGTGGATAATTCCAGGGATATTTTAATGACGTGTGCGAACGTGTAAACTGAACAGTGACAGCTACTCCATTGCAGTTAACCGAAATCCATAATGTTCGGTAGCAAAACACATGAACAGTCGATCGTAATCCAGAAGGTTTTGTGAAACATCTAAACACATGAACTGTAAGAAAGATACTTTCCGTAACTACATCAAACCGGAACAAGTGTGTTCTGCAAGCTTCTACATCAGCTGAGTTAATGTTCGTGTGTACTTCCGGATTAGTTAAGAATTTAGAGTAAAAGTAGCAGACGACGAATAAAAGTTCATACATTTATGACGATTCTAAAATGTTTAGGAATCTATAAAATGTAATACACGAATTGTGTGTTTATTTATTTATGTAGTGTAATCTTAGAAGCATATCTTGATTTATGTATTCATATTACCGACTTTTTCTCGTTAATATGAAGAAACGTCAAGCAATGACGCTAAGAAATAATAGAATTATTGTAAATTATTGTATTTCATGAATGTTAAAATTATTTCCCTTTCATTTGTGTGTTATTACATCCCTACACAAAGGGCCATAATCTGAAATGTATCCATTAATGTGTTGCGTATAAATAGACATGTTGTTGCCAGATTGTCAACACTACAGGTACACATCTAATGGGCATGGCATAGGTTGCCAACGTTGCAGACCAACACGAGAACTACTGACCAAATAAGGGCAGGGTTTGAGCGTTTTATACGACTTATAAAAGTCGTATATCAGTCTGGCTAGATGGTTTATGTTTCAAGAACCATATTATTATTTTTTTTTCAAATTGCTGCGAGGTAGATGCGTGAAGCTGGTACTACTGATCTGACTGGGTCGCAAATGCAATTGAGGTAGTCAGCCATCAAGAGGATGAAACCTGACAAGTGTTAAAGGTTGAACACCACATGTCGTTGATTGCAATGTACATTTCGTATATATTTCTATGGCATATGTGTATTCATTTGTATGTGTATATAACAACAAAAGGGTAGACTCTGACAAGGTTTAAATAATAACCCATTATGTATATATATGAGACATGAAAGATGACATCTTTCATGAAGTTGCCGGGGGAGCGTGTCAGAGTCCGGAAAGGAGACAGAGATGCAGTGACATCGTTACGCCCGCCAGGCGACTTAGCTCCCAGAAGGGACGCCGTAACTTCGTTACGCCGCCAGGCGAATAGTGGTTACCGGCCTGCAAGACTGCTGGCTGACAAGCGACCAGTGGTCAAGCAAGGACGACGCTAAACGCACGCATGCCTCGTGACGTCACCTGAGGTGAGAGGCGAGTTGCGAGTTAGCGGCAGACAGCTTGGGGACTTCGACTCGGACAGTCGTGTGAAGAGAGAAAGGCGTTGTGTGGTATCTGTGCTGAAAGTCGAGTGTCTGGACATCTTGAGAGTGAGACGTTGTGAGCTGTATTGTGTAAGTGTATATTGAAACGTCTAGCACATATCTTGTTGTGAACATCGTTCCGTATTTAATGTGAATAAATCCATCGAACGGTGTGTCGTTGAGTCTTACGTTAAATCACGTTGTATTTGTACTGTCTCACACTGTTAGGTGAGCGAGCCAAGTTTAAGACCCTGACAGTAATCAGGAGATCGTGTTCGGCACATGTCTGAAGGAGGAGGAGTCCATTGCTGTTACAATTTCCGACTCCGTGCTTTCGAATAATCCACTTCAAGAGGTGGTGTCCGTGCCTACTCTGGCATTGAAATCCCCAAGGAGTATAAGTTTTTCTCCTTTGAGAACAGATGTTAATACATTGTGCAGGTCCTCATAGAACTTGTTCTTGAAATCATCTTCGCTGGTCATAGTTGGTGCGTAGACACTCACAATGATTGCACGCTTCCTTCCATTCAGCAGAGGCAACTTAATGGTCATGAGCCTGTCGTTTATAGCCTTTGGAAATCCAGCTAATTTGCCGACCAGGGCCGACTTAATGGCAAATCCCACACCGGATTGTCGTCTTTCCTCGTTTTTCCTTCAACTCCAGAAAAATGTGTAGCCGGCACCTATTTCACAGATTTGGCCTTCTTCTGCAAGTCGTGTCTCGCTCAAAGCTGCAATGTCGACGTTGTACCTGCCCAACTCTCTCCCAATTAGTGCTGTTTGTCTCTCTGGACCCGACGCGCCGTCTCTGTCAAGTAGGGTGCGTACATTCCAAGTTCCAATTGTTAAGGGAATATGGTTTCCTCTTTTGGCTTTACTTGTTTTATCTTTGTTAGTATGTCGACCGCGGTTAGGGTACCCACCAACCGCGGCTAGCTGGTAAGGTAGTGATGGAGCAGACAATGTTTAGGGCCCCTTTTCTAGCCCCTTCCTCATGCTATGGAGGTGAGCAGTGTGTTCCTATAGGGGGCTGCTCAGTCGCTCAGGGGGCTGCAGAATCCCACTGCTGCTCCGGTCAGTAGAAGACGATCATATGGCCTGAGCCGCCTGTGTGCAGGTCTGCGACTGTCACGGGAAAACTGCAGTTTAGTGATTCCTTGATAACTTACATATAAAACTACAATGTAGGAGGAGGGTTAACAATCGTGTACTTCAGTCTGAGAGGAGGATAAATTAAAGATCATTGACCGACGGATATAAAAATAGGATACAGGTGTTCGCAGAGGTCATTGCCTGACGATCTGATCGGACGGACACGGGAACCGGGGAGATCGCGTTGGGGAAAAATGAACGGAGAAGGCGATCAACGGGTTCGGACGCTTTGAAGTATTAGCGTAAGGGGAACCCAGGGAAACAACGTAAGCACGGAAAGAAACGAGCAACTAACCACTACTTGATTTCACCGCCTTTTGATGTGCAGGATACGTCAAGAGACGAGTGTTGATTGTAGATCAAACAATCAACGGAGGATTGGACACTCGATATAAATAGTAGAAATTGGGTTTTCTGTCTTAGTGTGTGTTCCAAACTGGACAGAGATATCTATTAATCCCAGGTGTGGGAAAGGAATTGATGTCCCGTATTGTTAAAAGCAATGGGATATTAGTGCCGATGTGCTTAATTATTAATTCCGATTCCTGGATGAAAATAGAGGATATAAGGTTCCAATTCCCATCCTGATCTATCAGAGAAGATAGACCAATACGTCTTGTGTACAGAAAAAGCTTTGTTGATAAACTCAAGGCATTTCATTTGGGCGGAGATCAAATACTTCAATAAACCAAGGAAGAACATAGACAGGGTCAAATAGGGAGACGAAATAAAATATAGTCTTAACTGAACTTTGAAACAGAAGAAAAGGATATCTAGATAACCAAAGTAACAATGAACCAGGAAGATAATCTTGCGGAAAGCAAAGCCAAATAAAACTGCATATGTTTTCACTGTAGACTCATAGTGAAGAAACAATAGACAAGTCAGAACATTGATAGTCGATAGAGACAATATGCAGGACTGTGGTGATGTGGTTTTTCCGGTGTTGGATTATTAACTTCGTGAAGCAGACTCGGGCGAAGTCATTAGACTTACTGGAATATTATTACTTTACGGTGATCCAGTGGTGAACAGTTTTGTTTCGTTCAATAACGGATTTACCTCCAGACTCAAGCATACGGAACATCCAGGGTGAGACCTGTCCTGTTTTATGTGATGTCCTGTGGTTTGGCCGTGTGACTGGGCGAGATGTGATACAGAGACTAGACATTCCGAGTTCATTCTTGCACCAACAATAGAATACACTACCAACTACACCTACACAGTCCATACATACACCAGATATAGTTTTTATTAATAAATATTTCATTATTGTTGAAGGAAACTGTTGTCGGAGTATGTGATGGAGGAATAATAGAGAGAGAGAAAGGAATAGATATATGGAAGGGAAGACAGAAGGGAGGAGTGTAGACAGAAGTCAGTCAAGAATCCCAAAGAAGAAGAAGTAATAAGGTGTGCTTGTTCATTCCACGTTCCTCCCGGGAAAACAAGTTACAGCGACTACGGCTGCCAGCGTACCCACGCCTGCCGCTTCGCCGATCGCCCATCGCCACAGGGCATGAAGGTGATATATGACGTTGGATGAAGAATGACCTTCGCGATGACTTGGATTAAAGTGAGGAAGAGTTGCGCAATTCGTCGACCTCACTCTCTCGCCTGAGTCCATCTGAGTCCAGTGGCAAGACAAGTCGAGACGACTGGAGACGAATATAGGTGCAGTGGATGACCAGGGCGCTCTACGTGCCTTGCCGTGCTCATTACGTTCCACAACGCTTTGCAGGTAAACGCTGTCTTGCCCGTTGAATCAGGAATGATTTCTTCCGCGCAGTGTGCCGAATTCCTCTCTTCACATGCTGGGTAGGCATACCCTTGTTTACCGCTCGGTTTGACACCAAATCGGCTACCCACGCCTGGTTTAGCCAGCCTCTCACAGCTGTTGCCCGGGGGGTGGCGCTGTCGCATGCTGACAGCTACTAGGAGCCATATATATATATATATATATATATATATATATATATATATATATATATATATATATATATATATATATATATATATATATATATAAGAAACAACAATTTGCCATAAATATTGATACTGAAGTAAGTAAATATCAGCCTATAGGACGGGTGTGTATTGTCTCCAGATCTATTTTCCCTATACAGTGAAAGGTTTTGTTTAGAAATTTAGAAGATATCTTAGAGGACTCACCACTGTGGGACATAGCATCAGTAACTTTAGATATAAAGATGATACAGTCTTGATTGCAGACAGTGAAAAGGATCTGCAACATTTAGTAGATGCGGTTGTTGAACACAGTAAACATCTAGGGTTAGAATTAGATTGTAAGAAGACACAGATTACGGTCGCCATTAGGAATAAGGAAATACCACAATGTAATGTGCAGGTAAATGGGAATATTCTTAAACAAGTGAATCGGTACAACCGTCTCGGAAAAGCCATAACATCTGATGGGAGGTTAATTTTTTTATGTTATTCCTCCATGCCACCGTCTGAGGCCATCCAGCTTAGTTTTCTCGATCCGCTTACACCTCTTCAATCGTTGATCATTTTATTCTTTGACGATACTTCTCAGTGCTTCTTTTCAACCTGTTGATTATGTCAATCTTTGATGATACTTCTCAATGCTTCTCTTCAACCGTTGATTATTTTAGTCTTTGGTGATACTTCTCAATGCTTCTTTTCAACCGTTGATTATTTCAGTCTTTGATGATACTTCTCAAAGCTTCTTTTCAACCGTTAATTATTTCAGTTTTTGGCGATACTTCTCAGTGCTTCTCTTCAACCGTTGATTATTTCAATCTTTCACGATACTTCTTTACTTTCACGATACACTGTTCGTAGAAAAACTAAGAAGTATAAACGGATACCACAACAAGCAATGATGTACAGACCAGATGGAAACAGAGGAAGAGGCCGACCACGTAAACGTTGGACGGTGGGAATAGCAGAGTCCATGGGTATATCGATACATGAAGCCCGTAATCTGGCACTCTCACGATGTTTATACTTCACCTCGACACCGCAAGGTACAAGAGGAACGTGATGAGATGAGACGATACTTCTCAATGCTTCTCTTCAACCGTTGAGTATTTCAGTCTTTGACGATACTTCTCAATGCTTCTCTTCTCAGTACATATCCAGAAAACGTTGTTTGCCTTTTTCGTACAGATGAATATGAATATGATCTTCTACCTTTGTTAGCCTCTTCCAGGCAGTCATTGCTAGTTACTCTTGCAATCCAAGGAATTCAAAAGATTCATCTCGAAGCTGACATCACAGTTTCCTCCAAGAACTTCTAAATCTGTTCGTTCAAGTGTCAAGATTCACTGACAAAGTAGTGTTGATCTATGTAACACGTTACTACACTCTTTCTAATATTTTACGAGAATGGCTTCCTACATAACATACATTTCAACTTGTGAATTGCTGCGTCTGTTTTGTCTTTCTGCTTGTAACCACTGCCAGGCATCGTCCATCTGATGTTTTGACTGTTCCTAGATATTTTAATACTGTGACGATAATTATTGGTAAGCTGAAAGTGTAGTTGGTAGGGGGCTGCACTGATGATGTCATGGACGCGATGATACTAGGAAACTAACGTTAATCTCCAAATTCTTCTCTCTCTTTCCTCTCTCTCTTCTCTCTTCTTCTTCATCTCTCTCTCTACTCACTCCTCTCTCTCTCTCTCTCTCTCTCTCTCTCTCTCTTTCTTTCATCTCTCTCACTGAGACTCACTCACTCACTCACTCAATCACTCACTCACTCACTCACTCACTCATTCTCAGCATTCTAAAATAACCCAGTAGCTCATGTTTAATCTTTGCTCATAAGAGATGTATGAGTGAAATAGTGTAAGAGAGTAGAGGGATAAGAAGGGCAGAATGTCAGATGGGCCTGCGTGCCTAATTCTTTCGTTCTCCAACTCATAACTCTAAACATTTCTAAAATATATCAGTAACTCTCGTTTTTAATCTCTAGCTCATTCACTCATTCTCTCACGCTCTCACTCTCTCATTCTGTCACACACTCACTGCCAAAAATTTCAAAAATAAAACAGTAACTCTTTTTCTATCTTCAATTCACTCACTCGCTCACTTACTCACCCAGTCACACACACACACACACACACACACACACACACACACACTCACACACACACTCACTCGCTCATTCTCTGACACGCACTCACTCACTCACTCATTCTCTCACTAACTCACTCCCAACAATTCTAAACTAACCCATCAACGCCCCATTCTTAATCTCCTGACTTCACAACTTTAGCTCATGCTGATAACGACCTAAGTATATCCCCAGGGGCGATTCAGATTGCTAAATAATGGGGGTTACAAGTCCGAGAACATATGTCCCCAGGGAAAAATGCATTGCAACGCCCTTGTTCCCTGTCACCTAGCATTATTTAATACTTTCCCCTGCGTGTTTTGCTGGGGCAGTTATTGCACGCACATAAGTTAGAAGACATTTGGCCCTCCACGCCGGAAGTGCAGCAACACGGATCTGAGCAAACGGAAGTTTAGGGTGAGAGGGACAGACATGTTGATGGACAAACGGAGAACATTTTTTTTTGTTCTTTTCGCTCGCTCTGAATTCGGGCGTAGTCTACTAACGGGCTGTTACTACTGATAGTTGCTGCTACAAGGGAGTGTGCGGGTGTGATTTTTGCTTGTGAATTAGCTTTCCCTGTTTCCAGTGTACTCTGCTATCTGGCGAATCCACTCCGAGGCAGTAGTAATTTACATCCCCAAGTCAAGGAAGAGAAGTCAACATTTAATTCCAACGGTCTGCGTGCGGAACGAGTTCCCTACCGCTGTCAGTGGAGAAAGTTTAAGCATGAACACGTTAAATCTGGCTTCCATACTGAGAAATTAATAGAAAAAAAATTTACATGTATCATAGAGTGTATTAGATATAATATATACTTTTGTTATCGAGTGTATTATATACATATTGATTTACAAACAATTAGGTATATTTAGCTCCGACGAAAAGAAGAGACATACTAAACACAGACACATTGTACATACCTTACAATGGACTCCATACAAGCAACAAACTAATCAACCCAGCAAGCAACCAACCGTAGCTAGCAACCAAGCAAGCAACCAACCAAGCAAGCAGACAAAGAAGCAAGCAACCAGACAACCAAGCAACACACCAACCAACCTAGCTAGCAACCGAGCAATTGAGCAAGCAGGCAACCACACAACTAAGCAAAAACTAACCAAGCTAGCAAGCAGCCAAGGAAGCAACCAACCAAGGAACCAGGCAACCAAGCAACCAAGCAAGCAACCACACTATCAAACAACCTGGCAACCAAGCAAGCAACCAAGCAACAAGCAAACCAACCTAGCCAACAACCAAGCAAGCAACAAAGCAACCAGCCAACCAACCAACCCATTAACCAACTTGGGCAGACACAAATACACATAGATAGGTAAATTATGAAACCGAGCTAGCTAGAAGAGGTATTCGATAGGAAGATAATGTGTATGAAGATTCAATACATGCTTCCACGCGCGCATTCTGGATTTCCACTTGCTTCCTCTCTTCCTCAGTCAATCAATCAATTCTTTAGAGAATGTTCAATCCTATTATGGGAGGAATGGCAATTGTATCGGAGAAAAACGTGAATATTTACGACGTCGTGTCTGCAGCCAGAAACTCTGGCAATTTTTTAACGTGGGCAACTAAAAAGACGTCAAAGTGTCTCTAATGAGGAAATGGGTTAAGAATAAACG
This sequence comes from Cepaea nemoralis, assembly GCA_014155875.1. NCBI lineage: Eukaryota > Metazoa > Mollusca > Gastropoda > Stylommatophora > Helicidae > Cepaea > Cepaea nemoralis. Next base: position 17,459 of record JACEFZ010002741.1, on the reverse strand, counting down.
ATGTCTTTGGAGCTGGGAGAGCGCAATGTAGTCCAATATCTCTCTTCTCATTACGTGACCAAAAAACAATGTTTGTCTCTTGCTTATAGTTGTATATAATATCCTACTTTCATTTTCCTCGTTCTGACACTTGTTGCTTAGTCAGGCAATCTAAGGAAACGTGTTATAATCTGATAATATAATCAGTGTATATACATAAACTAGGAGCTGTGTTAAACTGTGACGATACATCAGTTTAAAGGGGATTTAAAGACTAATTGGTCGACTTATCGCCAAGGGTTTGAACCCATATTTCTGTCTCTTTCCTAATAGCGAGCTGCTGACAGCATCGCACAGAGCACAGAGCTTCAGCAACGACGCCCAAGAATCTCCGAGAAAACTGGACTTGTGAACTGAATGACGGACTCCAGTGGTGAACGCACGACCTTTGGAGAGAGAGGCGAGCGAGAGGCGAGCAAGAGGCGGGCGAGAGGCGGGCGTCTTATTTACTTTGCCACTGGTACCCCCAAGATATCAGTACATGTACATAGAATAGACACGGTGTTGGAATGTGACAAGACATCACGACATTTACATAGATTAGAAGCCGTGTTAAAATGAGACAAGACGTCAATGCATATACACAAAATCGAAACTGTGTTAGAACTAGGCAAGACATCAGTACATTTACATAGATTAAAAGCCGTGTTAGAATGTGACAAGATATCAGTACACAGATACATCAGTACATAGATTAGAAGCCGTGTTAGACTGTGACAAGATATCAGTACGTTTACATAGATTAGAAACGGTGTTGGAAGCCGTGTTAGAATGTGACAAGACATCAACATATTTACATAGATTTGAAGCGGTGTTAGACTGTTACAAGGCATCAATCAGTACAGTTACATAGATTAGAAACTGTGTTAGACTGTGACAAGATATCTCGACATTGGCATCGGTACATTTACTTAGAATGGGAACGGAGTTAGAACAAGACAAGGCGCGAGTACATAAATATAAAGGAAGAAAGAATGCTAGAATAAGCACAGTCCCAGCAAAAAGACGTGGTCTTCCCTAACACGATCAGACAAGTAAGAACCTTTCAATTGTCTCAGTAAAAGCACCAGTCCTAAGACGTGGACTAGAATAATCTCCTGTCAGACAGTCAAAATAAAAGCCAGATTTACTTTATCTATGGGTAACCAAGATGTAATCTGGTTATTTGGCGCACTCGAGAATCTTATCCGGATCTTGGTGGCTGAAGTAAATACATTTCAGACGTTCAAATGACTGAAGCAAATTTTGGTGCAGCGTAGCTGCGACACTGATTCTAAGACATACAATGGAAAATAAAGTGTCTCCCCAGACATGTGAGACTTCTAAGACACATCATTATCATCAGGTGTGGTTGGTCCCAAAATGAGACTTGGCGATGTCTGGTCATATCACTTAACACTGTCCCATATTCTCTACATTTCTGTTTCAACTGGGTATAAGTCAGATCCGTAGTCTGTCTGTCTCTTGTACTTGTTTATTTGACGACATCCATTACTTGTATATATGTATGTAGGTGTGTATGTGTAGGTAGGTAGGTGGTAGGTAGGTAGGTAGGTAGGTATGTGTGCGTGCGTGCGTGCGTTTGTATATCTGTGTATATTTGTCTGTCTGCCTGTACGTACGTACGTACATAGGCACGCACGCACGCTTGTATTAATGTAGGTAGGTAGGTAGGTAGGTAGGTAGGTAGGTAGGTAGGTAGGTATGTAGGTAGGTATGTAGGCAGACAGGCAGGCAGGCAGGCAGGCAGGTAGCATGTAGGTAGATAAACAGATGGATGCCTGTCTACGTATCTACCTGTCTATCCCTACGTCCGTACATCCGTCCGTACGTACTTACGTATATATGCATGTTTATATGTATGTGTGCGTGTGTCCATGTGTGTGTGTGTATGTCACTCACATGAAGCTGTAGTTAAGAAATTAGACAGTCAAGGTAAAGTTGTCACTTGAGGTGAAATTGAAACTAGTTCTGAAGCAGAAGCTTGCTATGGTTCTGGAATGTTCTAGGGCCATAACATTGTGTAGACCTGAATGCACCAAGGAATAGGTTGCCAGTCTTTCTCTCTCTTAGCGGACGACGAATGCAGGCATCAGACCTTCGTCCAGCCGCGCTCATTACATTATTAACGTAGCCCACTAACGCTGATAAAAACTCCGCCTCGGAGCAAGCACGACAGGGGGATTCTGATCGTCAGAAATTGTTCCCCTTCCCTGAATGTTTCGGCCCTTTTACCTTCTTGACACACTCTGAGCGAGTGCCCGCCCGAGTCATGACTCGGAGAGTCTTTCTCCTGCTGTATTTTCGAACCAAGTTTCGAGACGTTACGTTGTCTTCGTGCTTTGCGTTGTCTTTGCGTTGTTTTCGTGTTTGTCCCATACCTGCGAAAGTGCCTGCTCCTAAGCTACCTCTCCCTCGGGGAGGAGAGCCTCTTGCACCCGGTGCTTCATGCCCTCGCACATCTCCTAGCACATGTGGCCGTGGGAAGCCAGCTTTTTCGCCGGCCATTTGCCTCAGTCGCGTTCGCTATGCACCGGGGTTCGTCTTTGTTGCCATGTTTCTTTCTTCGTACCCCGTTCATGGCTCATGGACAGGACTCTGGGAAGCCGGCTCTTCCTCAAGGTTACTTCGCTGTGGATTGGGTTTCTCTTCCCCGCTCCTGGTCTCTGCTGTGGACTTCGGTCCTCGCAAGACGACTACCATCACTGAATGGAGGTTGGACTCCGGCCGACATTTCACTGACTTTGGCGACTGCTACACCGTGGCGTTATCCCAACACTGAAGGTTACACAGTTGGAGGTGGTGGAGAATTTCGAATATCTTGAGTTATGAATTATCAACAATGGTGACACAATGAAAGAAATTAACATACAAATATCTATTGCTCTTCGAAAACTTAAAAAAGGGAGAAAACAACTAAATAAATTGTGGCGTTGGACAAATATTAAGAACAAAAATTAGATTTTTAAGAGCATGGATCTTTCCCATTGCAACATCGCCTCTGAGACCTGGAGACTTCGGCAAATTTGCTGAACGGCGCCTAAAATGCTTTAGAATATAAATGTTATAGGTTCTAACAATATCTAGGATACAGAAAAGAACAAACGCATCCATCCGACAAGATCTGAAGATCGAAGATGGATAGCTAATAAAGACGATAAAACAAAGAAAATTTAACTATCTTGGTCACTTGAAACGTCATGAAAGTTTGGAAAAAACAATAATGGGGGAGGGGGGGTATATGCCAAGGAAGATAGGAAGAGGAAGGCCAAAGAGAAGATGGGTGCAGGTTGTGGCAGATCATCTCCAAATGAGTGTATCGGGCGCGGGACATCTTGCTTGTAACCGAGAAGTTTTCCGGAAGGTTGTTATGGGAGCGAGGTTCTGCAAAGGATATGCTACTGAATGAATGAATGTACGATTATTGTTGTTGTTTGTCCATCAAGAATGATGATGACCATTCATTTCATCCAGTGGGATTGAAGGTATGGAGCCGTGGGTTTTAAGATGGCTGATAAGGCCTATTTTGGCTCGAAATGTTCTTTGACAAAGTGGACAAAGAATGCACAATTATACTGACGCACAATCGTCATGTTCTATTACTGAGTTCGATTTCATTATGTCTCTAGCTTAAGTTTTCTTCTCTTATTATTCATATCTGTCTTTAATTCTAATGCCCATGTGATTTTAAGTCTGCCACTATTTTTTTCGCACTGTGGGTTCCAAACAAGGGAGTGTCTAGTTATGCTATCCTCAGGTTTTCTCAACGCGTGTCCTAACAAGTGCCTTGTCCTCATCTTTACTTTTTACTCTCAACGACAGCTTGCAACGGTCGATATGGAAAAGCATGCAGCCATATTTGCGGTCACTGCTACGACAATCAACCATGTGATCACGTGACAGGAATATGCCCAGAGGGCTGTGCGCCGGGATGGACTGGATCCTGGTGTCATCAGTGTGAGTTGTTGGTTTGTAATGAATTCAGCACTTAATATCATGTAATATCTTATAAAGTTGCTACGTTCGTCCATGTTTGTTTGTTTTCTTGTGTGTTACTTTTAGTCAATGTTAGATCATTTCTTACCCTGTTATTGTCGTAAAGAGCTAAATCTCTAGTTTGGTTTTCCTAAGATTCCGTAAATTAAGAAAAACAAAAAGTGGAATTGGATTGGGTCAGATCTTCAAGAACAGAATCACCAGTGACAGGGTGAACGTTGCGGCTAAAAGGACTTTATCAGCACACACACACACACACACACACACACACACACACACACACACACTGATGCGACAACATAAAAACATACAAACAAGTCAATAAACTCAGGTGTTGGAGACGTCTAACTTGAAGAGATGAAGTTAATTGCACCAGTTTCATCCCCGGATTTACCGTTTCTTTGTAACACAATTTGAGCCGTTCCATTAATGACGCCCAAACTTCAAGGTAGGAAAGCTAGCGACATCACACAAACATTCCCAGTCCTCAAAGAAGCCTCAGCTAATGCAGCGCCGATACATGATGCTCTGTTTCAAGGCTCATCCAAGGAATCGCCACGATTTGCTCATGCATTTCGCAAAACTGTATTGCCTCCCTCGTTCATCAAGGGTTGCTCATATAAGAACATATCAAAGTTTGTCTAATCTGTGCATGGTCGCCTACAAAATATCTAATTGTCGCTTCTTCGATCACTTTGAAATAACCATGTCTATGTCTGTTATAAAGCTGTAATTGTATCCCAGGTGGCTGTAGTCGCTATGTAAGGTATGCTTCGTGTGGGCTTAGGAAGATAATATCACCACCCTGTTACCCTCAGAAACTGAAACATCCACGGTACGGTGAGATCCCGGGGAGAAACAACAAGCAAAAACTAATAATATGTACCCCACAGAGACACAAGGTCTGGTGACTAATGACAGTTACAAATGCTCTTACCAAGAAAGGAAAATGGTGGACTGCGCGGGATTCGTTTATTCTCGACAAAGAAAGTTTCTTCAACCCTCTGATACGGTCCAGTCGGTGATGTTTTTCTGACTATCAGACGTAAGACAACGAACATAAATATCACAGGTATACACGAACAACTGCGTCAGAAGAGGGTGAAATTCGGGAATTTTACGGTAACGTTCAAGAGACATGAGAAAGTATGAAGACGTCTCATCTCGATATTCATGGGATATTTCAACGTGAAGTAACATTGAAAGAATGAAAGAAGAAGGGAAAAAGTACGAGGATCCTTCGGTATAACAAACACTGAAGGGTGCGAGAAGATAAACTACTCGAATTGTGTCTAGAAAACAATCTTTCAATCGCAAACACCCTGTTTAGACAACATCCATGAAGGTTCTTCTTGCTCACTGTCACGCTATTGTGTATACTGGTGTTGGACATTACCCGTTGCTTAGTTGGATATTACTCCAGCTGCATTCATGTAGTTTAACCAGTCAGCCAAGACTGATGCTCATGGAGTGGCCAGCGCCGAACACCAGCGGTATTCGTGGAGCCATTCGTGAGCTAGCTAAAGAGATGGAGACCAAATAAGAGCCTGCCCTACCACTTAGGATATGGCTGCCGTTAGATATTACCTATGGATCAGTATATTATTGTCTTTTGTTTTCTGTTCGTTGAAAAAGACGTTGGTCAAAACATTGGCATTTATGTGTATGCATCTTTCTTTTGTCAAGCTTCCTAATCAAATATTGTGTTCATTTATTTCGTGTATTTGCTCAGGAACGGATCATCATCATCATTATCATGTACCCTGCCAACATTTGTAGATATTTATGCAACTCCACAGATCTCGGTCATTGGTGTTTCATATCAATTCCATTGCAGATATTCCTCCATGCCACCGTCCAAGACCATCGATAATCTTTTCTCTCGGTCTATCCCTTCTTCTCTTATCAGTGATTCTTCCAGTCATCGTGATATTTGCCAATGCCTCTTTTCACAATACGTGACCAAAGAACACTATCTGGTCTTCTTGTATGTGTATAAAATGTTCTACTTTTCCAGGCACCCGTTGTTAGTTAATCTGGTAGCCCAGAGCCCTTTCACGGTCGCCCCAACTTTCGATACAACATCTCGTATTTTCCTTGTCAAGCTAACTATGTGTTTTTGGTAATGTATTTTTCAGCTTGCGAGTCTGGAACCTACAGCATAGACTGTCGAAGTCGATGTCACCACTGCCTGGACAATGCCACGTGTCACGCAGCCAGTGGATTGTGTCCTTGGAGGTGTGAGCCAGGCTGGACAGGCCACAGATGTAACATAGGTGGTCATTTGTTTTTAGTTGTTAAATCTCTTAACATGTCCGTGGAAACATCAGACAAGAACGTGTGTTTGTTTGTGGGTTGATCTGGTTGTATATTTGCTGTTTTCCAGACTCCAGCTTGCTATTTCCCCGTATGCCATAAGGCTCACGCCTTGTACTTGTATGGCTATATCTGTGTTTCTGTCTTGTTATGTATGAGTAACTAGTGGTCAAGGGGTTAGAAATCTGCTCTCATCCCTCATGGGACCCGGGTTCTAATCACCAGCAGGGCTAGGGATGTTTGTTTCCCTATTAGATGTGAAATGACATTCAGAGTAGAGCATTGGTTAGCTCGTTAGCCTGCTAATCCGGTGGTCTGTCATTGTCAAAACTGTCATTTACTGCCAATATAATACCTTGCGGTGTATGGCAGGAGGTCTTGAGCCTGAAGAATTAAGGCCACCTGGCTAGTGCAGTCGCCACGAACTGTGCAGGTCAGAGTTTTCTTTTTGCCCCCAGACAGAAAAAAAAACCTCCACCATCGAGGTGCATTTTTTTTAGACATTGACCTGGTCAGCACAGCTAAATATGGGTATCAAAAATATGTCCTGGGAAGTACAGGTGGCCGGTGTGACATTGACCACATCAATTATAGAGTGCCGATTGGTCTTTGCACGTATAGGACTCGCATCATTTACCCAATACGCCTCAGGGCTGAGACCTTTTGGCTGATGCGATCAATGGTGCAACTGTGCCACATTTACATATTGTAGTTGTCGTGGCTTTTCTGCTTTGTTTTGTTGACCGAAGAAGACATCCTGTCGAGACGCTTGAAGTGTGTTATCGGTATAGCTCTGAGGGATTACAGCATATTCTGTTTATTTAGTTATGTCCCATCAGTTAATCCAACTATAGTCGATATCCTTCAAGATGCACATGATTATGTGACGAAATTGTATGAACAAAACCATAAACAAATAATTAGAACATCGAACTAAGGAGCTGGGATGTATTAAAACATGCAACAGGTGACATTTCATTTAAATCTAGGAAATTGAAATGTATCTTAACATAACAATAAGTAGCAATTCATAGAACTGGCGACCTGGAATAGATAGGACGCCTTGGCCTGGGTTGGATCAAGGCCTTTGCCGCAATGAGAGATAAAGGGCAGGAGAAGAGAAAAGAATACGAATTCTGGACCAGAAAGTTAGTTCATGGTAATGAAGTCGCATATTTATTTCAATGATTCTGGTCCAGAAAGTTAGTTAAGTTATAATAATGAGGTCATATATTAATTTAGTTAATTCTGGACCAGAAAGTTAGTTCATGGTAATGAAGTCACATATTTATTTCAATGATTCTGGTCCAGAAAGTTAGTTAATTTATAATAATGGGGTCATATATTAATTTAGTTAATTCTGGACCAGACAGTTAGTTCAAGATAGTAAATGAAAGAGATTGATATAACTACATTTTGACCATACAGTTAGATTACAGTAGTACCTGTCTGGGGCTGAGAAAGTCAATTATGACGTTTACTGACAAAGTCATGTGTTTGATCATTCAGAATGTGAGCCGGGGTGGCATGGCTCAAACTGCGAGTTTCCTTGTGGACACTGCTACCAGAACTCTGTGTGTGACAGACAGACCGGGGTGTGCCCTTTCGGTTGTGATCCAGGCTTCGATGGGCTATTCTGTATATCAGGTAAGGTTTAACAAGTAAAATGACCATTTCACACGCCTTGATGGGTGTTGGATATATGGTGCGAGTCCCATCTATTTATAGAGCAATCATACTTGATTGGTGATGTGGTCAATATCCCGCCGCTGCTTTTACTTTCTGAACATTTGTGGTACCTATTTTTGACTGGGTCGACCTGGGAATCGAGGTCAGTTAAGACAAATTACCCCTCCTCGATGGGAATAACACACAACACTGACGAACTCCTTGACTGATGTCAAACCAATCTGATGTATCGCCATCTATTCTAACCGCTGCTTGTAGGTCTAGATAGAGCATTTTTATATGAGTTGTACTACATGTGATGGAAAGCCCGTGTTCTTCATGATTCCCCAAAGTTTCTGATATTGTACACAGTCAAATATCTTTGAATAATCCACAAAACACGAGAATAGGTTTACATTAAATTCTCTGCTCTTCTCTATTACTAAACTTATGTTGAGTATGTGATCTCTTGTTCCTCTTCCTTGTCCAAATCCAGCTTGAATAACGTTAATTTCTTCTCCCATTTTATTACGAAATCTTCCCATTATGATTTTAGTAAAAATGTTACTTGCATGACTGATCAGGGCAACAGTTCTTTAGTTGGTGCATAATTTCAGGTCGCATTTTTTATATTGGAATGAAGATAGTTCTTTTCCAATCTTTTGGATATATACTATATTTCCATATCTTTTTTTTTTTCATTATGCCTGATATATGTGTATGCTTTCTTCTCCTCTCGCTTTAATTAGTTCAGCTGATATCTCATCACATCCTGGTGATTAACCTTTCTTCAATATCTTTATTGCCCAAACAATTTCATCTAATGAGGGTTCAGATTCTGTCTCTGCTGTCATTGGTTCATGTATCTCATTCATATCGTCACAGTAATTCATATTTTACATTCTGCTACTGTAATCCTTCCATCTTCTATAAGTTTTCTAGATTCTGTTAGGGTACTTCCCAACATCTCACAGATAACATTTAATTGAGGTTAAACATTTCTTGTCAATAACTTCATTTCTTTAAACATTTCGTAATCTCTTCCATTCTTAATATATTGCTCTATTCTTGCAAAACAATCTTGTATATTTTGGTTTTTGTCTTTTCTTGTATTTTTCTTATTTCTCGTGTTAAAAAGTTATACTTCATCCTAATGTTAATGGTTTTTCCTCCTTTCTGTTTCTGTTCTCTTCATTGTTTTATTAATTCTAACATGTCTGATGTAATCTATGATTTATGTTGCTTATTCTTGGTAGACGCTAGTTCTTTGGCTTCTGTTATCAATACATCTCTAGCTTTTACTGCCAATTCATCAGGTGTCATTTCATCCTGTATAGAAATCATGACCTCAAAACGATTCCTCACGTCTACTTTGTATGCATCTTGTAGTTTTGTGAGATCAAAACGAAGTGGCCTTGGTCCTCGGGTGAAGTTTTTGAGTTTTACTTTCACATCTGCTTCTCATAACTGATGACCTGTATCACAGTCTGCACTTCACAGGGTTTTTGCTGATGTTATGTTTGATCTCCATCTTCTTTGTATTCAAATAGAATCTATCTGGGTTTGTTTGTTTTTTTGGTAGTACCGTCCGGGGACTTCCGCGTCAAGAGTCTTCTTGGATGTTGTTTAAAACGTGTGTTGGCTATCGTTAACTCATTATATGTGCAAAATTCAATTAATTTGTCACCTGCATCATTTTTGTTTCCCAATCCAAATTTTCTTAAAACGTGTCTCTCATTAGCGGCAATCATCATCATGTTGCAGGTCCTTTGCAAAACGTCGCTGTCATGGCGGCCCGCCGGAAACGTTTCTCAACATCTTTGCATTTTACCTTCTTCCTGCACCCTCATGTCCAACGTGTCCACAACATTTTATTATATATTTGTATCACAGATACAGTCATATATTTAATTATCTAATTATATTACGGGCACAGTCTTGTGTCAATCATACATTTAATTATCTAATTATATCATATCATGGAAACAGTGTCTTGCATCAATCATACATTTAATCATCTCATTATATCACGAACACGATGCCTTAAATCAACCATACATTTAATTATCTCATTATATCACGGACACGATGTCTTACTCAATCATACATTTAATTATCTCATTCTATCACTTACACGATGTCTTACACCAATCATACATTTACATTTTCTATTTATATCAAAAAAGCTTACATCAATTATAAATTTAAATATTCAATTATTTCACGGACACAATGTCTTACATCAATCATATATTTAATCATCTAATGATATCGCGGAAACAATGTCTTACATCAATCATACATTTAATCATCTAATGACATCGCGCATTCAAAGTTTTACATTAATCATTCATTTAATCATCTAATGACATCACACATACAAAGTCTTACACCAATCATTCATTTAATCATCTAATGACATCACACATACAAAGTCCTACACCAATCATACATTGAATCATCTAATGACATCACGGATACAAAGCCGTCTCATTCATGCCTTTGTGTTGTTTGTCAATCAAGAATTATGATGACTATTCATTTCATCCAGTGCGGTTGAAAGTATGAAACCGTGAGTTCTAAGATGGCTGATAAGGCCTATTTTGGCTCGAAAAGTTTTTTTGACAATGTGGGCAAAGAATGCTTAACGTTCCAGGAGGAGGATCTCCTGCAGTGGTTTTTCTGTCCAGCCTTTTCTATGAAGTTGGATGAAGAATGACTTGCGCGATGAATTGGATTAAAGTGAGGAAGAGTTGCGCAATTCGCCGACCTCACTCTCTCGCCTGAGTCCATCTGAGTCCAGTGGCAAGACATGTCAAGATGACTGGAGGCGAATACAGGTGCAGTGGATGACCAGGGCGCTCTATGTGCCTTACCGTGCTCATTACGTTCCATAACGCTTTGCAGGTAAACGCCGTCTTGTCCGTTGAATCAAAAATGGTTTCTTCCGCGCAGTTTGCCGAGTCCCGTCTACACATGCTTGGTAGGCATACCTTAGTTCACCGATTGGTTTGACACGAAATCGGCTACCCACGCCTGGTTTAGCCAGCCTGTCATATCTGTTGCCCGGGGGGTGGCCGCTGTCGCATGCTGACAGCTACTAGGAGCCACAGGCGTAAGCTGGATGTCAGGCTTGGACCAGTGGGGGATGTGCCCTGAAAAGAGCGTGACAGCCATACTTACCAAAGCTACTACCAATGCCTGACACCCCGTACCCCCCTACATGCCTTTAATTATCTAACTGTAACTATGTCCACCGACGTGCTGGTCGACCACACTTCTCCTGTCAGGAACCATGTCCTCCATCGTTGTTTTCTCTAAGCCATTGTGACATCTAATTTGGCCAAACCGTGTCAGACTCCCAGATATACCGCTGTTTATGAGCTAGCTTTCTTCGATGTTCAGATCTTGTGGAATGTCAGTTGTGTTGTTTCTCAAGACATTTCTTGGTACCCATTTTATGCTGGGTCGACCTTCCAGCCAAGGTCAATTTTTAAAATCCTAATCCGCCCCGATGTGGAGCGAACCCATGACCGTCAGGCAGGCAGACGAGAGTCTAGCCACTACGCCACCACGGCTCCTCTTTTCTATCATGGATATTTATATTATTAACAGTTGCCTCAATGTGTATTATTGTTGTTGGTATTTTTGGGTTTCTTCTTTTTTTTTTGGGGGGGGGGGGGGGGGGGGGCCCTCGCTGGCTTTGAACTTGAGCGTAGCTCAGCACACCGGATGTTTAAGAACGAGTGTTCTTAGCGATTCAGCCAAGCTGACCTCTTGCCTCTATGTAATAACAAAAACTTGGAACAGATATTTTCCCACTGTACCTCTGGAACGTTTACCCGACAGCTTGATGGTCATGCGTTCGACTCCCTCCTTTTTATTTCCTTGGCCTGGGCTCGCAGGTCGGCAGAGCGTACAACAATGAGTATCAAAACATGTTATGGAAATAAATGAGGACGGCTTGATATGCATCCCATCACCCATTTAGTGCCGATTGGTGTGACAATTCGGGGCTAGCACCATATTCCCAACACACCTTATGGCGTGAAAAGGGCCTGTACATCTGTATGGCTCTGGAGTGCAACCAGGCACGAAAAAGTGGAGCTAGGAATTTCACTGAGAATGACAAACGGCAAGGAAAGGGTATATTCATTCTGTCTTTACATTCTGTAATATAATGCGCATACCGCGTTCCATTTTATCATATCTCAGGGCAGTATCTGTTGTGGAGATTTACCCTTACCTTTAATTTAAAACGGCCCTTTAACACTTCTAAAGGCGCACTGGGCAGATTGTTCCTCTCCCATATTTGTACAGACCAATCAGCACTCAGTTGATGATGTGGTCAATATTATGCCGGTCACCTTTACTGTCTACGACATTTCCTGGTAGCCTTTTTAGGCTGGGTCAACTAGGGACCCCACGCTAACGGGTCCCCCCCCCCCCCTCCTCTTTTCAGTATATCATCTGAAATCATTTTCTTGTGTCTGAATGTCTTCCTTGCTTTAACTGATGTCGTACTTTCATCTAATAACCATCTTTGTTACACTGTGGTATTACGCCTCAGTTCTTGTTTATCCTCTAAAATACTGAAGAGCATCATAGAGAAACGGCATCATAGTCTCAGCTCCATGTTTGGAAAACCCACACGTATTGGTGGAGGACGGGCAACAGACAAGATTGTGGCAAACACGATTCAGGGAAATATGAACCCCATAAACGGGCACTCTCCCGCTCCTCGATACCGCAAGGTACAAGAGCAAAAAGATTATATGAGTTCAGAGAAACGAGTAGTCACAGAAACAGACGGACAACGCTGCACTTGAAAAGAGCAAAAAACTCACATATCCTGACGACCGGTCACAAAACACCCATCTGGGTATGGAAGGCAATGGAAAACCTTCATATTACCTTTAGGGACCCACGTTTATGAGCCGAACACATATCTGAGAATGAGGAGTGAACAGTAATTGCATACCAGTTATCTTATATTTGACTCACTATCCCGATATCATCTAACAGTTGTTTGTAGACTGAACGCTCACTTGTGGTCGTTGACTGCCTTCTGCAATTCTCCACAGAATGTATGTCTGGGTACTGGGGAGCCAACTGTCAACATACGTGTGGACACTGTCTTAGCCGTGCCTGCAATAAGGTCACAGGGCATTGTAGCAGCCGACCCTGCAAACCAGGTTGGGCTGGCCCTAGGTGTGACGTTAGTAAGTATCTGTTTGACCTTTTGTCTGTCTGTCTGTCTGTCTGTCTGTCTGTCTGTCTGTCTGTCTGTCTGTCTGTCTGTCTGTGTGTCTGCCCGTCCGTCCGTCCGTCCGTCCACCTACCTACCTATTTCTCTGTCTGTCTGTCTGTCTGTCTGTCTGTCTGCCTGTCTGTCTGTCTGTCTGTCTGTCTGTCTGTCTGCCTGTCTGTCTGTCTGTCTGTCTGTCTGTCTGTGATCATTTCCATTTTTACTGGGTCGTCCTGAAATCATATTTAAAAAGAATTTGATTTAATAGGAATTCAAACACACTATCACCGGATTGGCAGACAAGGGTGGCTACCGATATGGCTGAGTGGCAAGTGTATCCATATCCCACAGCCGTGTGAGATCCTGTTTATGACAGTTCTAGCTAGTGACCACACTGTTTAGGTGGTTTCTAGTTGACCATGCGTTGAAGCCAGCTGCGGTGGCATAGTGGCTGGGCGTTGGCTAACCGGTCTGATGGTCATGGTTTCGAACCATTCTCAAACTGACCTGGGCTGTCAGGTCGATCCAACCTAAACTGAATACCAGGAAATGCCTTGGAAAGTAAAGGCGTCCGGCTTCATACTGGCCACTCATCCACGAGTTCCTATTGCTCTATAAAATAGGACACCATCACCATATCCCGTGAAGCTTAAAGCATATAGAATGTTCCTGTACTTTCACTCTGTATGCGTAAGAAGCACACTTCTTTTATCAGTGAGACTCTGTTGATATTCGGAGACGGCAGGCACGGAGCACGGTGTTGCCTATAGCTCTGTATGTTTGCAATGTGTGTCCTATGTTTCCTACTTCTTTTCTTTACTTCTATGAATGCCGATCGGTACGTGTATAATTATTTCTCATGTTATTTTATTGGTGTCTGGGTTCGTGTGGCAATTGACAATTTTGATGTTTCATTTGTTATAAGTGATGTTTCCCTGGTTCATTGCTGATTGTGAGTTATCTATTCCATGTGTCTGTTCCATTTATTTGTTCCACTTTTCTGTTCCATTTATCTGTTTAATTCATCTGTTCATTTATCTGTTCTACTTTTCTGTTCCACATATTTGTTACATTTATCTGTTCCACTTGTATGGTCTATTTATGTGTTCTATTTATATGTTCAACCTATATGCTCCGTCTGTCTGTTCCATTGATATGTTCCATCTCTACGTTCCAGCATGTAGATCAGGAACCTATGGAATGAACTGTGCCATGTTGTGCAGACACTGCCAGTCGCCCTGTGACGCCATAGATGGATCGTGTCCAACCCAGTGCCTTCCGGGATATACGGGACGGGCGTGTGTCGATTGTATGTGAGGAGATATTGTCTGTGTTCATGTCTAGCCTCTCTGTCTCTCTCTCTCTATCTGTCTGTCTGTCTCTGTATGTCTGTCTATACATCTATCTATGTCTGTATGTTTATCTATCTCTATCTATCTATCTCTGTCTGTCTGTCTGTCTGTCTGACTGTCTGTCTGTCTGTCTGTCTGTCTGTCTCTGTATGTCTGTCTATACATCTATCTATGTCTGTATGTTTATCTATCTCTATCTATCTATCTCTGTCTGTCTGTCTGTCTGTCTGACTGACTGTCTGTCTGTCTTCGCCACAACTGTATTTAAAACGTGAAGTTAGCTACTCTACAATGTATTTAAACTGTAATGTTACCTACAGCTCCATCCAACATGCATCCATCATGTGCCATGCCGGTAAGCATACATAGAGCTACAATGTATTTAAAACGTAATGTTAGCTAAAGCTACAATGTATATAAAACATAATGTTACCTAAAGCTACACTGTATTTAAGACGTATTGTTAGCTAACGCTACAATGTATTTAAAACGTAATGTTACCTAAAGCCACAAGTATTTAATACGTAATGTTAGCTAAAGCCACAAGTATTTAAAGCGTAATTTTATCTAATATCATATTTGTTCCGGTAAACAATGGCAATTATAATATAACGTTCTATTTCCCCCTGTCATTTGTTCCGGTAAATAATGGCGACCATGACTTTCCTCTCTTCATTTTTTCCGGTAAATAATGGCGATCATGACTTTCCACTCTGTCATTTGTTCCAGTAGGCAATGGCGATCATGACTTTCCTTTCGGTCAGCATGGCCGAAAAGATAAGAGCGTTAGTTCTTAAACATTCTGTGTATCGATGCCAGGTAGCAGGTTCACCCCTCTACACCGGTCAGATAGACTAACATGTTGACTTCTCGTCCTTGACTTGGGGATGTAAATTACAAGTCGAAGTGGGTTTGCCTAATGGCAAGGGATACCGGTAATAGGGAAAGCTAAACCACACGCAAAAATCAGTCCAGTGCACTAGAAGTAGTAGCAGTCCAGTGCACTAGCAGTAGTAGCAGTCCAGTGCACTAGCAGTAGTAGCAGCCCAGTGCACTAGCAGTAGTATTAGTCCAGTGCACTAGAAGTAGTAGCAGTCCAGTGCACTAGCAGTAGTAGCAGTCCAGTGCACTAGAAATAGTAGCAGTCCAGTGCACTAGAAGTAGTAGCAGCCCAGTGCACTAGAAGTAGTAGCAGTCCAGTGCACTAGCAGTAGTAACAGCACAGTACACTAGCAGTAGTAGCAGTCCAGTACACTAGGAGTAGTAGCAGTCCAGTTCACTAGAAGTAGTAGCAGCCCAGTGCACTAGAAGTAGTAGCAGTCCAGTGCACTAGCAGTAGTAGCAGCCCAGTACACTAGCAGTAGTAGCAGTCCAGTACACTAGGAGTAGTAGCAGTCCAGTTCACTAGAAGTAGTAGCAGCCCAGTGCACTAGAAGTAGTAGCAGCCCAGTGCACTAGCAGTAGTAGCAGTCCAGTGCACTAGAAGTAGTAGCAGTCCAGTGCACTAGAAGTAGTAGCAGTCCAGTGCACTAGAAGTAGTAGCAGTCCAGTGCACTAGAAGTAGTAGCAGTCCAGTGCACTAGAAGTAGTAGCAGTCTAGTGTACTAGAAGTAGTAGCACCCCAGTGCACTAGAAGTAGTAGCAGTCTAGTGCACTAGAAGTAGTAGCAGTCTAGTGTACTAGAAGAAGTAGCACCCCAGTGCACTAGAAGTAGTAGCAGTCCGGTGCACTAGAAGTAGTAGCAGCCCATTGCACTAGAAGTAGTAGCAGCCCATTGCACTAGAAGTAGTAGCAGTCCAGTTCACTAGCAGTAGTAGCAGCGCAGTGCACTAGAAGTAGTAGCAGCCCAGTGCACTAGAAGTAGTAGCACCCCAGTGCACTAGAAGTAGTAGCAGCCCAGTGCACTAGAAGTAGTAGCAGCCCAGTTCACTAGCAGTAGTAGCAGCGCAGTGCACTAGAAGTAGTAGCACCCCAGTGCACTAGAAGTAGTAGCACCCCAGTGCACTAGAAGTAGTAGCAGCGCAGTGCACTAGAAGTAGTAGCAGTCCAGTGCACTAGAAGTAGTAGCACCCCAGTGCACTAGAAGTAGTAGCAGCCCAGTGCACTAGAAGTAGTAGCAGTCCAGTTCACTAGCAGTAGTAGCAGCGCAGTGCACTAGAAGTAGTAGCAGCCCAGTGCACTAGAAGTAGTAGCAGTCCAGTGCACTAGAAGTAGTAGCAGTCTAGTGTACTAGAAGTAGTAGCACCCCAGTGCACTAGAAGTAGTAGCAGTCCGGTGCACTAGAAGTAGTAGCAGCCCATTGCACTAGAAGTAGTAGCAACCCAGTGCACTAGCAGTAGTAGCAGTCCAGTTCACTAGCAGTAGTAGCAGTGCACTAGAAGTAGTAGCACCCCAGTGCACTAGAAGTAGTAGCAGTCCAGTGCACTAGAAGTAGTAGCAGTCTAGTGTACTAGAAGTAGTAGCACCCCAGTGCACTAGAAGTAGTAGCAGTCCGGTGCACTAGAAGTAGTAGCAGCCCATTGCACTAGAAGTAGTAGCAGCCCATTGCACTAGAAGTAGTAGCAACCCAGTGCACTAGCAGTAGTAGCAGTCCAGTTCACTAGCAGTAGTAGCAGCGCAGTGCACTAGAAGTAGTAGCAGCCCAGTGCACTAGACCACCTGTATATTCGGTCATTTCGATGTACACCACTCTGCATGACCGTTATTGGGGAGTTGTCAGTCTGGACAATGAAGTGCACACCCGACAGAAATCGATGCAGCTTTCTCACCGCATAGATGAAGCTTAGGGCTTCCAACTCGGATATGGAATATCTGACTCGGTGGGTGTGATCTTACGGCTC
>JACEFZ010002740.1:450000-551257 GCA_014155875.1 Cepaea nemoralis | reverse complement strand
TCCTGTCAACCAATATTTTTAGAGCCACTCCGCCCCTGAAACACAATGTGAGTTTCTGGTCGTCAGGACCTTTTCCACTAATGTTTCGGCCTCTCTGGGGGATGATTCCCACTGGGTTATGACTCCTATTTGTCTTTCTCAAGTCGTGCATTAGTGCCCTGTAGCCAGCTTTAAGTCATGTAACCACAGATAGGCCTAGTGGCCAAGTAGTTAAACCGTCTCTCTCGCGTTCCAAAGGTTGTGGGTTCGATTCCGGGCACAGTCATTCGGTTCACGTATGCAGTCTTCTCGGAGACTCCCGGGGGTCATCGCTGGAGCTACGGAGTTCGTACTTTTTGCGACGCTCTGTAGAAAGAGACCGAGCCATGTGGGATATAACCCGGTGCGATGAAGTCGATCCTCTTGTCGTTACACCCTTTAATCGTAGGTCAGCAAGGTCGAACGAATGGATACGAAAGGGTGTTCTTAAACATCCGGTGTGCTGATGCCGAGGTAAGGGGTTCAGCCCCATACACCGGACAGTTGGACTAAAATTTTGACTTCTCGTCCTTGACTTGGGGATATAAATTACAAGCATCTCTGAAGTTAGATGGGTTTGCCTTATGGCGAGGGACACGGCAACACTGTTAACAGGGAAAGCTAATCCACATGCAAAATCCAGTCCAGCACTACTAGAAGTAGTGTGTGTGGACTACGCTTGAGTTCAAAGCAAGTGAGCGAGGGGAAAAAATCTGTAATCAGAAACATCAGAAAGAGGCAATCGAGGTTTTGTTTTGACATTATGAGAATAGAAAAACCGTTATATGTGACAACCGGCATGATTTGTGGAAAAAGAGATAGAGAAAGATGGGGGAGAAGACTGTTGGCAACTTTGTGTCATAAAACGGAAGGATGACAGCGCACAAGTAGTCTCTTACAAGATGGAAAACATACTTTGATGAAAAGCTGTTTATTACTGCGAGAAAAGGGATGTTGAACGAACGAACAACGTTTATTTTCAAAGGGTTAAGAATTGGGCACGCAGGCCCGTCTAATATTCTGCCCTTCTATCACTCCCTTTCATATATTATTTTATCCACACATCATTCAAGGCTAAGTGAGAACAACAATATAAATAATATGCATTATAAAGGCAGTGCTAAATGAACTGCTAGATGGAACCTTGGTGTTACGTGCGAAATATGGACAATCAGCAGACACGCTGAGAAACATCTAATGGCACTGGAAATGTGGTTGTTGTTGTTGTTTTTTTTTTTTTTTTTGGGGGGGGGGGAGGAGGGGGGAATGCAAAGAATACCATAGACAGACAGAAAAATGAGCCGAGACAACGATTTATGAAATACATGAAAAGCGGAAACAGATTAGAGAAATTATATGTAGATAGTTAGAGATTTAAAGGACACAATATCAGGAGACATACATTTGAGAACTCAGTGACAACGGGCAAGATTGGGGGAAAATAGCTATTGCTAGTACCACTACCTCTGTTGTTCTACCACCATCATCATCACTACTACAACACTACCACTAATTATACAACAACAACAACTACTACTACTACTACTACTACTACTACTACTACTACTACTACTACTACTACTACTACTAGTCGATGGATCAACATCACGGCACACGGGTGCAACCCATAAGTGCTCCGTTCCCCCCCCCCCCAACTCAAACCTGAGTCTGGAGAGACTCAAGCTCAGTGCACGGAACTCCGTAGCACCGGCGAGAATCCTGAAGTACTTTGGGTAGATTTTTAACTCGAAATGTTGCCTGGGCAGCGCCGTTAGGCTATTCTTTTTCGATGTCCAATAGCCAAGGGATTTTTTACGTGCGCAACAATACACACAGGCGTCCGATCTCACTACCCAGAGACCAGGGGAAATATTACTAGAAGTCCACGAGAAAAAATCCCGGTCATCACCAGGGCTTGAACCCGGGACCTCCAGCACTTGAGGCGGACACCTTACCTCGAGGTCACGCATCCCCCCGTACTACTACACTATCACTAATTATGCTGCTGCTGCTGCTGCTACTACTACTACTACTACTACTACTACTACTACTACTACTACTACTACTACTACTACTACTACTACTACTACTACTACTACTACTACTACAGTGAATGAATGTGTCTATAATATTTCGTGGCAAAACAAACCACTAATTCTTAACAAGATATCGTACTTATTACATTCAGACTCAAATACCGTATCTATTACATTTAGACACTCATACCGTACTAATTACGTGTAGACACAGTTACCGTACGTATTACATTTAGACACAATTACCGTACTTATTACATTTAGACACGAATACCGAACTTATTACATTAAAACACAAATACCGTACTTATTACATTCAGACACAGGTGATGACTAATCGCCTCAAGGGCCAGACGATAGGTCACACAACTTCATTACATCAAAACAACTAATGTAAACACAGGCTCGCCATGTAAATGAAATAGACTTCAGTTATCACAACCAAATCTAATCCAAAATAAACTAGTTCTTTCGAGAAAATTCTCTTTAGATAGTAGAGTAGTGTATTCAGTCGCCCGTGCTGGTTGGCACATTCAAGCGTTGGTTCCAGTTAGAGAATAGGGTGTGGGTTTACAGGACTACTTCTATGATCGGATTTGTGTGTAATTGGGTTGAGATGGTCAACCTGCTCTTAGAGAAAATATAGTCTGTAAAGGTTGTCGTTTTCCATTGATTTCTTCTTCTTCTTCTTCTTCTTCTTCTTCTTCTTCTTCTTCTTCTTCTTGTTTTCTTCTCTTCTGTATGCTGTTGTTCCCCGTCTTCTTCCAAATATATTTTTTTACAATAAACATTAAATAAAAAGAAGAAGCAGAGACAGAGTGAGAGGCGGTTGAGAAAGAGTGAGAACATGGAAGAGAGAGAGAGAGAGAGAGAGATGAGAGAGAGAGAGAGAGAGAGAGAAAGAGAGAGAGAGAGAAAGAGAGAGAGAGAGAGAAAGCGAGAGAGAGAGAGAGAGTCTGAGGGGGGGGGGGGGTGATAGAGTGGGGGGAGGGGGTTGAAACGGAGAAGAGAGCTTAAGAAAGAAAGAGGAAAACTCAATGTGAGATAAACCATTAACAGACAAACAGACGGACAGGCAGTCATATATGCAGGAAGGACAAGCTAATCGACCAACGACCCACAGGTTGATAAAGACAGACAGACACAAACACAGACAGACAGACAGACAGACAGACCTATCGAGACTCACACATTGATAAAGACAGACAGACAGACAGACAGACAGACAGACAGACAGACACTTACCTTTGTTTTCCCTAACTGTAGCCAGCAACACAAAGAGAAGGAATGCACTGGTGAAAGCATCCCAGCTTCTCGTCATTTTCGCGCGTGAAAACAAGCAATTCAGGAATCACTTCAAATAATCACAAACAGGTAATCCAGGGGCGCTGCACAGAACATAAACACCAACACATCACGTTGAAGATAGCAATCCAGTTTGCGAAATCCAACATGCACATTTCATGTTGGTCTTCTATGTGTAAAAACTCTGGCACGACTTCCAATGGCCGAATTAACGACGTTTATAAGAATAAATTTTAAATAGATATTGTTTATTGAATTTCTGTAATAAATAATTTCACAAATGGTAGTTAAGTAATCAAATTACTCTGTAAATAAATAAGTGAATTACAATTCAGACGCATAAACTGATTTTAATGTCATTGTTTGATTCATATGAAGACATTTTTCCTTGTTTTCGTTTTTAAGAAAAGAGTAGTCAGTATAACATTCAAACAGGCATATTTGTGGAAATTGTAAACAGATGCGATTACAGTAGGGAACTGGCCTGTTTACATAGTTTTATTTTGGTTGTTTTCATGTTTTTGATGTGACTGTTTCATCTTCCAAATCCCGCAGTTTATATTTGACGATATGTCTGTTTTTATTACCCTCAGATAGTGGCTATTTATATTCTTAAGTGGCGGTGGTTTATAATCCTTAGTAGTCGTTTATATTTGCAGATAAATTCTGTTTATATTGTCAAAATGTTTCTGTTCAATATCCTCATATACCAACTATTTATATACACGTATGTGCGATGTTTATATCATCAAGGAAAGATTGTATATAGCTGATATCCAGTATTTATTTCCTTTACACTGGTTGCTTATATTCTAAGATAGTCTTCGTTTATATAATTAAATACTTGCTATTTATATCCGTAGATAGCCAGCATTCTTTTAAAGACGAAATTCTTTAACATCATCTGATTATATCTTCAGGTAATAAATATGTATATAATAAAATAATGCTGCTTATATTCTCAAATAATGGCGATTTATTTTAAAATACAGACCGTTTATATCCGTAGATTCTAATTTATATCTCAAAGTACTGTTGTCTACATATCCACACGCACTATCTGTTTATAGTCATCATAAAGCGGCTGTTTATTCAACAAATAAATACCTTCTGTTTATATTGTCAGCGAGTGATGTGTCCACAATTACCATATGTTTATATCCTCAAATGTGTTGTTTTAAAATCTGTCTATCCTCCTAATCTTGCTGTTTTATATCCACAGTAGCGTTTTATATCCTTACACAAGAACTCTTATATCCTCATACATTGGATATTTATATACTACGTCCTAACAGTTCAACGATCACAGATGAGAAGCAGTGCTGACTTGGTCAGAAGTAAACAGAACACACATCACAGTTGAATTCCGCTCAGTTACTCAGCCTTCAAAACACTGTTCTGTTGACTAGACCAGCGTGCTACCTGCAAGAAGAAATACAAACATCACTTTACACAGTTCTGACTTCTGTGTTCACTTTATAACTATTTTCCTTCTATCCTTCCACGCAGCCATGCCAACTACAAACTCTTGCATACAATCCAACCCAGTTTGTTCCTTGCAACGCTGGGACTGCGGACCCTCGTTGTACCATCGTCCGCGAGCAGACAAAGCGAGCTAGAACTCACGCCATGTTGTTGCCTAGGACGCTTATCGAGGATAAGACAGTTCAACTTTTAACCACGCCCACTGCTTGTCATTCTTATTAGCCATTGGTCCAAAGTTGAAGCCTACTGAATATGATGAGAGGTAAGTTTGAATGAGGTAGTAATTTTTCTTTCCATACTCTTTCTATACTCTTTCTGTAATGGGAAGAGATAGAAACTGCGTATGCATGGCGTGTAGCAAGAAAACATGGGTGCACATTTCGTCCATACAATCTATGTAGGGCTGCTCCATTCATTAAATTCACGTCTAGGGTTATCTCTTGATTCTTCTCTCTCGCTTTCGCTCTGTCTCTCCCCCCTCCTCTGTCTCTCTCTCTCTCTTTCACTTTCTCTCTCTCTCTCTCTCTCTCTCTCTCTCTCTCTCTCTCTCTCTCTCTCTCTCTCTCTCTCTCTATTTCTATCTACTTGTCTGTCTGTCTGTCTCCCCCTCTCTCTTTCTTTCTCGTTCTCCGTCTGTCTGTCAATCTGTCTGCCTGTCTCTCAGTCGCAGTTTCTCTCTCTCTCTCTCTCTCTCTCTCTCTCTCTCTCTCTCTCTCTCTCTCTCTCTCTCTCTCTCTCTCTCTCTCTCTCTCTCTCTCTCTCTACACACACACACACAGAATTCCGTTTCAACTTTAATTAGCTAACTTCGCTTTTTCAGCATTTTGTCTTCTTCCTATTTGTTTCCCCCTCGTCCTTTTCGCCTCTTCCTCCTCCTCCTCCTCCTCCTCCTCCTCCTCCTCCTCCTTCTTCTTCTTCTTCTTCTTCTTCTTCTTCGTCTAACTCCTGGTTCTTCCTCTTATCGATCTCTTGGGTTTACATTTATCTACACGGAGTTACATTAAAACAAGAGCTCAGATCTAGCGTCAAGGAAAGCGACAGATGGAGAAAGTAACACGGAGATAATGCACAGAACAACCCAAACAAGGACAATATTCCGTTAGATAAGATCATTTTGTGTAGCATATGCACGGAATTCAGAACATGCGCGTAGGATATTATATACTGGCCATACTATTGTATATGTGAGAATCATCGATACCGGAAACAAGAGAGCAGGTGAGAAACTGGAGACCACAGAGATATGCACGGAATTCAGAACATGCGCTTAGGATATTGTATCCGGTATCGATGATTCTAACATATACAATAGTATGGCCAGGATATTATATACCGGCCATGCTATTGTAGCAGACAGACGGAGAGCGAGCAAGAAAGGAGAGGGGGAGAGACAGACAGACAGACAGAATAGTCATCGATACCGGAAACAAAAGAGCAGGGGAGAAACTGGAGACCACAGAGATTTGGTTAATGTTGTTGTATGTCCTTTGCAGGACGTGGCGGTCAACCCCAGGTGAATTTTCTAGATATTTATACTTTGGGTAGTTTGCCATTGCTTTCTGAATGAGAAGTGAATGTATAAGGCCAACATCACAGTACGGCTCTCATCACAAGGTTTTCAGACACTTGATAATGACACTGGGCGAGAAGCTAGGAAGCAGGACTCCCATTCGGGATAATCCCGGTTCGAATCCTAGCTAAGATGAAGTTTTGTTGTTGTTGTTGTTTTGTTTTTTTCGGGGACAGAAAGAAAACCCTAACCCGCACGAGGCCAGGCGACATTAGTTTTTCAGGCTCAATACCCCATTGTCCTACACAGGAAGGTAGTATAGGCAGTAATGACAGCCTTTTTGTTTCCCTTTGTCCACATTATGACTGTATTTTATTAGCTGTTGAGAAATCGACGACGAAGGCGTTTCACAGCCATTCGACTGTACATATATTCCTTAAGACTAATTAACTCTCTTGTACACCCACACAGCTAATATGTTCGGTTACCCTATTTGCTCATTGTCTTTCTGTTCTACCTATGTATGCTGTTAAAAAAAAAAACACAAAAGAAACGCAATATTTTTGGTGTTACTTTTATAAAAAGATATTCGCTGATTGGACATCGACTGTGTCCATATGGTTATTAACTTCTCGTGGTTACCTTAATTGTACTCACTTCACGATTCGTGAGGTCATGAAAGAGGTCAAGGTCAAAACAAAATTTTGACAATAGCTCATGACAGGTTCATGATAATCCCGTGAAACTTACTGAAAACAAAACTCTCTGGCCATATTATTGAATGCCTATAAAAGATTGACGCTCCTCGAATAAATTCAGTAGAAAATTCAATGCGCATGTATGGCTCATCTCACTACAAAACAACGACTCGTCATCATTGGATGTTTACAGGCTGGATAGTCACAAAATGTAGTAGCCAGAGAATTTAATGTGGTTAGAAGCACCATTAGTCGCCTTTGGAGGCGATTTCAAGAAACTGGCTCAGCGGCAGACCGGTCCGCGCAGTGGAAGACCCTGTAATCACAACTACTGCCGAAGACCGCTTCATACGGCTGCGATCACCTTAGGAATCAATTTGCATCTGCATCCTCCACAGTCCAGTCAATGCCAGGAACTCGTCGAATTTCAGATCAAACGTTCAGGAACCGGCTGCACGACGCTGGTCTTTGGGCTAGAAGACCTTACAGAGGTCCTGTTCTTACGAACTGGCATCGCCAGAACCGACTGCAGTGGGCGAATCAGCATCGTCAATAGAATGTTGGTACAAGTTTACAATTGAAACTGCAACAATGTTGCGTTTTTGTTGTTGTTGTTTTGTTTTAACAGTATAAGTTGCTCGGCACTCACACAGGAGTTGATAAAAGCGTTTCGTTACCGTATTCGACGAACAATAAACGATTGCTCAAATATTATGTAAACAATATAAAATAATACAAAGTAATGCAGCTTTACAGAACAGAATTACGAAAAATATAGGACGTTGCGGCGACTAGTCTTCATCAGCAAACAAATACATACACAAAAAGCAGGATATAACCACGAAGAAGATCCTCCGGTGACTACCAGGCATTAGCAATCAGGCGGTTCCAGTCGATTTTGTGTAAGTGACAGTCATGACAGATTTCCCAAATAGAGAAAAGGAAATTGCCCTTTTTATAGACCATGTTATAAGAAGAGAGGATCTGTATACAATTAGTCTGTTCAGAAATGAATGCCTAGATTCACGATCAATTTTTATGAAAACTGTCTGTTGCATCATTATGAAATTTTTCCTGCCGTCTTATATTTACCCCCACCCAAGGAATATGTCTGTGACAGGTCCAAAGGCAACTTACATTATCGAAAGCGGCGACATTTCTTTGATGTTATGGCGAAAATGTAGTGAATTCACGCTAACAAGCTAGTTTTACGGTAAAGCACGTCATTTCGGGTAATGACACAAGTACAAGGCGTAGCCAGATTCGTTTTGGGAGTGGGTGCAATAAAAAAAATCGTCACTTAAAAGTCGACAGGGTCGACTGCATTGCACGGGGTTTTTATCCCATATGGCTCAGTCTCTTTCCGCAGCTCGGAAAGCGTCACTCAAAGCACGAACTCCGTAGCTCCAGCGACGACTCCCGGGAGTTTCCGAAAAATGCATTCGTAAATGAAGGACGCGGTCCGGAATCGAACATATAACCCTCCCGAGAGGGGTGCATTGTGTAATATTAGTAAAGGCAGAGAATTTACACAGGCATGGGGTAAATAATGTGTAAATTGACAGGAAAGTAGAAGGAATATATTTATTACGTTATTTTTTCATTTCCTTCTTGTTTCTTCAGCTGCTGGTTAATAATGTGTACACAAGGATTCATGTTACCAGGATGCATTTAGCTTTTCATATTGAGTTCGTGAAAGCTTCCAAATAGCTGTGCGTTAATGTGCGTATGGAGTGACCAGAAATGATAAACTCAATTTATCATGTCATCATGTGTCAATTTTAAGGATCTGTTCAGCTGTCTGCGTAGTTTGTTCACACGTACACATTGGTGACAGACCCGCTTTGAGTCTTCGTGAAAGATTGTCTATTCTGCTGTTTAACGTTCAGAAACGGAACATGATTACCTGTTTTGCACTACGAAAATAGTTGTCAGTGTCTCTGTAGTGGGCTTTCTTCTCAACGACCAAGATGTTGGTCCTCTTTTCATTGAAGTTTATAGATTGATTCTTATGTACGTGTGTTGTCCCCTAATTCGACAACGTGTTTTCTCTCACGTTTCTTGTTATGCCACAATATGTCAGTTTCCACCGCAATATTACTCCTCTGTTGGTATTCAATGCGTTTAGTTTTTTTTTTTTTTTTTTTTCCCACCACCAGTTGTTTGTCACAGCTGAGGGCTTGCGGAATTGAAAATTCATCACGGTAGAATACGAACTGTTGCCATTGACATTGTGCTGATGCTGTAGTGCTTAGGGCCTGCAATTCGTCTGAATAGTTGGAGCAAAATATCCCAGTAAGTGTGCACATGGATTAAGGTCTGCGATCTGCTCAGACCTTCATCTGTGTCGGACGATTCCAGTAGGTTGATGACTGCTCTCGGTTGCATAAAATTCAATCCATTCTTTCTCCAATAGTCCACTTCCTCTTTCAACACATGATCCTCACATTTTTTCCAGTAAATTTTATCAAATTTAATAGCGCGGTTTGAGTTAGTATCTTGACGTCAGACAATTTGAATTTAGTATTGTCAGATGCCAACTGTGCTTTAATTTTAGCCCACACAAGTTCTATAGGGTTACAATGAGAATGATACGGCGTTAGTCTCAAGCACCTATGGCCATGCTCTTCTACCAACTTGTCGATTTGATATTTCTTGCTTTTTTGCGCCTGTTTTACAAGGGACAACAACTGTAGCTTGAAATATGCTTCTGGGCATGGTAAGTATTCCCTTCGGAGCCATATCTTTATTGCTTCCTTTGTGCTTGATGCCGTAGGTATTTTGTCTTCTTGGGCAACAACATTGTGATATGATGCATTGTCCATAATTAGACAAGACGGTCTATCAAGGGATGGATGTACTGTATTCTCGAGCCAATCTCTAAATACATGACCATTCATCTCATTATGATAATCCCTATTGTCTGTATGCTTTGATACGAACACGAGTCCAGCATTCTGTAGTAAGCCATTATGAGTACTACCAACATAGGCTATGACAAAACGCTGTCCTTTACTACTGGGCACATATCGCTTTATCTTTCCATCCACTGATTGCCATTCCTTTTCACTTGTGTGATGCGCATTGATCCACGTCTCATCCAAATACACTGTCATAATTTTCTTTGCGCATTTCCCTTATTTGACGTAGGTATCTGCTTCTCATTGCTCCTACATGCGGTTGCTCGCAAAAGATGTTGTTACCTCCCTTGTCTTTCTAAAAGTGAAGCCTAATGTCCTTATAATTTTCCACAACATTGTTTTGGATAGCTCTATGTTATTGTTTTTTCTCGACAAAACCCAGAGTTTTCTTACAGTCACTGTTTCTTTGGCATCCAGCATTTTTTAATAGCTCGCCTTATGACACCCTTGTCAAAGCTATCTACAATTGCCTTTCTACCTACCGTTTGCTTATCGCGTGTTGGTTTCATTCCAGATTCTTGCACCCATCGACGAAATGACCGTTTACTCAAACCCAATGCATGCACTGTTCTTTTTTCGGGATTTGTAACAGTATGAAAGTTTCCTGCGATCAGCTACTTGACAAAAAAATGTGTACAACTTCATAGCAGTACTTTGAAGTATACAAAATTTCCCATTCAATCCAATTGAACAATATTCACACATTCAAATATTAGCTATTAATATTATATTAATGGTAAGATTTATTTATATATTTATTTTATATAATCACGTTTCATGAAAGAATCCACATTGACGAAACCTCTGAACACCTCCATTTAACTGCGCGCCGTACGTGAGAAAATTTTTAAAAAGCGCGGATGTGTCTGGGTGAAGGTGTAATACATTAAAAAATGTGGAGTTAATCTCTGACCCGTAAATTATATACCACATATAAACAAACATTGAAATCTGCTATACAATCTCCAGAACAAAAAAAAATTTTGTTGAGTGGACATAATGATAAGGTTATATGCTAAATCTCATAATTTTCCCTCAGTTGGTTACTGAGACATGGAATTGTATATTGTGGCAGACAAAAGTAAACAGACTGTAGTCCATTACTCTATATGGACAACAATCACCTGCGGATTAATAAGCTTCTGAGGGTAAAACAGTGGAAGCTCCTTTTGCGGCTGGCTCAATCACAGGACTCTCATTCTGAGCCGGTGATGGACCCTAACTATAACTTTTCCTTGAAGTTTAACGGGGATGGGGTAGTGGTGACATCGAATCGAATCGAGAACTGTGTGACAAGTGGAAAGATCGAAGGTGTTAGAATCTGAGAGCGCGAGATGGAGAAAATGCTGGATATGTCGTCCAAATGTTATGAAAAATCATGAGCCGTGGAACGTAAGAGTATAGCACACTGACGTTTTTGAACACTATAAAATAACACGAAGTAATGCTGCTTTACACAACACAAACACAGGACGTTTCCAGACTAACTTTCGTCAGCAAATAAATACATACACAAAACACAACATATAAACATGTGGAAGCCACTACAGTGACTACATTAATGTATAAGAACGGGATGAGAAGACTGAAAATATGCGAACAATGAAGAGCACATGAAAAATTGAAAAGAAAAACAAAACGCTACTTATCTCAAAATCCCAGGCTGTGATACTAAAGCTTCACTTTGATACTCTTATATAGACATTCATTCATTCATTATGTGCCATGCCGATAAGCGTGGGCGGTCATGTTCTGCCATCTCACTCGATCACCAGAGTCCTGGATCAGCTCCGTGTTTCTTCTTGACCATGCCACGTGGCCAAGCCATCCAGGTATTTAATTCTTGGTCTTCCCCTTGGTCTGTTCCCTTCGATCTTGCCAGTTGTCACCAAGTTCTCCAATTCATTTCTTCTCATAACATGCCCAAAAAACTTTGACTGTCTACATCTAATGTCTCTAATTAGTTTACGACCTTCATTTGTTTCTTGAAGGACTTGTTCATTGGTTTTTCTATCTGTCCATGGTATTCCTTTGCATTTTCCTCAGAAACCACATTTCTACAGCCATCAGCTGTTTTTCAGCTTGTCTGCTCATTGTCCACGCCTCACATCCATATAAAAGTACAGATTCTATGTTGTACTTCAACACTCTTTTTCTCGTTTTAATTGATATCTTTTTATTAGTTAGTTTAGTTAGTTAGTCTTTCCTCTTGAGCCTAAGGCGGCGCATAGGGCAGAAGTCCTGTCTCTCCATGCTTGGCGGTTCGCTGCTACCTGTTGTAGATCTTGGATATTTACTTGGCCATTGAATGAGCCTTCTCTAATGATGGTTCTACGCAGGGTCTCTCTTGGTCTTCCCCGTTTTCTTTTCCCTACTGGTGACCATATGAGGGCTTGGTAGGGGAGTCTTGACTTGTCCATTCTGAGTACATGGCCGATGTAGTTTCAACGGCGTCTTCTTATGAAATTGGATACTGTATCTTGCTTAGTCTCTTGTCTTATTTATCTTTTTATTTTTTTTTATTTTTTAAAATCTTTTTATTGGTCAGTATGTTTTTCATCTTGCAAAAGGCTACCTTCGCCATGGCAATTCTTGTTCTAATCTCTTCAAGGCATCTCCCATCAGATGTTATGACTGTTCCGAGATAGTTGTACCGATTCACTTGTTTAAGAATATGCCCATTTACTTGTATATTGCATTGTGGTATTTCTTCCTTCTTAGTGACGACCATAATCTGTCTTCTTACAATTCAATTCAAACCCCACGACATTGTGACGTTAACTGAACGTAAAAACTTGCCTAGTACATCAACAGCAGCTGTAAATTCTGGTGTTGACTGCAACGTCCTGTAAGGGATATGCAACATTAAAAAAAACAGTTTGCCATTGCTTTCTGCAATACCGGCACCCATTTCATAAAAACCAACGTAAGCCGGTCTGCTGTCAAATTGCCCACAGCTGTGTTTCGAACGCAGGTATGCGAGATTATGAACTGCGTCCGTAAATCCAACGCCACGGAGCGAGCAAACGTCAAAATTGCCTAGAAAATAAACTTGGTGTTGGGGTTTAATGCAACGTCCTGCAAAGGGCAGGCACCATTTTTTTTTATTTCCAGGAGTCCATGCAGATAGCAAGTTAAGAACCCCTGGAATACGGGATCCGCCAATGTTTACAGTTATCCCCTCCCCCTCCCCATCTCGCAGTAGGTTAAAACGACCTTCTTGAAAACATCCCTTAATGTAACGATGTTGAGCAATTAGTCAGACAGATCGATCGCCACGTTCATTAGACGGCTGAGACGCCAGAAAGACCGACTTAAAGACAACACGAAGCGGAAACAATAGGGCCGACACAATATGGCGGCCGGACAAAGACAATATTATTTAAAGAAATCGGGAAAGCCAATAATTGCGGCCCATGCAGTGCGCTGTCTTTCGTGATAAATGTCATTTACACGGTTAGTTGGCGGCCGTGCCACGTTATGGTAACGGTTCGATCATGTCACTGGGGTTTAGGTCACTCAGTTAGGGACAGTCAGCAACTGTACCTTCTTCTTCTTCTGCTGCTGCTGCTGTTTCTTCTTCTTCTTCTTCTTCTTCTTCTTCTTCTTCTTCTTCTTCTTCTTCTTCTTCTTCTTCTTCTTCTTCTTCTTCTTCTTCTTCTTCTTCTTCTTCTTCTTCTTCTTCTTCTTCTTCTTCTTCTGCTTCTGCTTCTGCTTCTGCGTCTTCTTCTTCTTCTTCTTCTTCTTCTTCTTCTTCTTCTTCTTCTTCTTCTTCTTCTTCTTCTTCTTCTTCTTCTTCTTCTTCTTCTTCTTCATTATATCTCTCTCTCTCTCTCTCTCCTCTCTCTCTCTCTCTCTCTCTCTCTCTCTCTGTATTTCTCTCTTCCTCACTCTGTTTATCTGTCGTTCTCTCTCACTATCTCTCGCACTGTCTCTCTTTGTCTCTCGCTTTTTCTCTCTCTTTATCTCCCTCCCATCCCCCTCTCTCACTTTCTCTCTTTGTCTCTCTTTCTTTCCCTTTTCTATCTCTGTCTCTATACTATACCCTCTCTCTGTAACACCAACAAACACGCACATACACAAACGTACAAACAAACACAAGAAGATACATACAACCACTCACAAACACACATATATAAACACACCGAAGACACACAGACACACACATATTCATCTTAACGTACAAAGACTTACACATAAACACACACACACACAAACACACACACACAGAGGCAAACAGACGCACAAACACAAACAAGCACACAAACACGCACACAAATACACACACACACACAAATACACTCACACACACACGCGCACACACACACACACGCGCGCGCACACACACGCGCGCGCGCACACACACACTCACACATAAACCGGTGAGAAAGTACCATCAATCACAGACATGAGGGGAAACAACTCTAAGGGTCCGCCATCTTACTTTCCCCTCAAGCGGAACCGGAACTGATCAACAAATAGCAACTTGCCAGATCCAAACTAACTTTCAAGGCCAAAAACAAAGCAAACGACGAACATTCTTGAAGCGACTTCAAGTCAGATGTACCAAGATGTGATCCGACAGCGCTTATGGAAGCGCGAAATGACGGTACTTCGTGACCAGTTAATAGCACCGGCGTATCGAGGTCGTCAGCGGTTCCCAAGATATGTACGTGCGGTGCCACTCTCCTTTCCTCGATTACTTGTCTGCTGTAATAGGGTGTTTTTTTTTTTTTTTTACAGTCTACGTCGGCGTTTGTAGTTTATGTAATGAATGAATGGCCAGAAAACGAGAAGTCGATTGTGAGTTTTACTGGAACACGATTACAGGAAACAAAATGAACGTTGTGGCTAAAGCGTTCATCAGCACAGAATAAACAAACATAAACCGAGACAACTACATGACAAATACTACATGAAAATATAAATATACAAGTTAGTTATCTGTATCCTTGTTGTGGCTGGACACATCTTAAACGATCAACACGTATTACGACTATCAATGGAGTGAATGAACCGGATGTGCGGGATATACGGGTCAATCGTTGTAGTGTAAGAGTTAGTGAAGGCAGTTTCAGAAATTCCACGCTATATTGGGTCGAGGATTTGAAATCAGCCATGGGCGATACGGGGGCAGATCGCGTTGCGTTGATTTAGATGGCATAAGTCGTCAGCCGCTTAAAATGCAATGTTCAACTACTGAAGTAAACATTGTTCAGTAAATCACAAACAGCGAATAACATCTTGAGGTTGACTGCACAGTCCTGTACAGGTTATGTAACTAACATTCCAGTCTTCACGTGTCTTACTGTCAGTGTTACCTACACCATATACCTGTTATACTCATTGATCCTGTGGAAATGCAGTGGGCATCAACATTTTATCAATTAACAACTTTGTCCCGCAGAAGTTTCCTGCCAAGGGACGGCCTGAAAACACGGAGGAATGGGAGACCTGTCTTTCCCTGACTTAGCAAGCGACTAGCCTAGTCCGACCGTGATCATAACATTATTAGCGCACGTTTCCTATCAGCTTCACCAACGCGCCAGCCATCAACCATCGAATCTTCTCAGATCAGGGCAAAAGAATAGGTTGACCAGCGTGCACTTCGCGCTGGTTAAAACTGCCTCGACTGCTGGAAATAGAGAAGAGTAGGTCACTAGCCGGTCTCCCTGGCGTAGGGATTAACGTCTTTCTCCGTAATCCCGCATATTCTCGTGAGTAACGCAGCTGCGCGAGATTCAGTAGCGGATCGCGCCGCGTTGGTAACCAACGCGGGGTTATGTGAGCCGGTCGCTCAGAAAGCAATGACAAACTACTGAGCGTAATCATGCCTAGTACATCAACAGCAGCTGGAAAATGCTGATGTTAACTGCAACGTCCTGTAAGGGATATGCAACATTAAAAAAAAGGTCACTTTCAAATTTTCAATGGAAATTTAGAACAACTACCCACAAATAAAAATAGTTGTAGCATGTGTGATGTCTGTATACATGCATCTGGAGTCTCGTAGCGTTAGGAATTCGTGTACTGAGTTGGGTTAATCCCTGCTTAAGTTATTGAAGCAGACAAGAGCTTTTATGGAGGAATCTGTGTGCACAGAAGGTGATACTTTTCACATGAAACGGAACCATAGTTCCATAACAAAACTGACGTGGCAATATGTGTTAAAGACAATCATTTCTTGACGTGACAATATGTGTAAGAGACGACCACTTCTTCACGTGGCAACATGTGTTAAAGGCAATCATTTCTTGACGTGACAACATACGTTAAAGACAATCATCTCTTGACGTGACAACATGTGTTAAAGATAATAATCTCTTGACGTGACAGACGATGATTTCTTGACGTGGCAACATGTGTTAAAGACAATCATTTCTTGACGTGACAACATGTACAGGAGACGATCATTTCTTGACGTGGCAACATGTGTTAAAGGCAATCATTTCTTGACGTGACAACATGTGATAAAGACAATCATTTCTTGACGTGACAACCTACGTTAAAGACAATCATCTCTTGACGTTACAACATGTAAATATTGAGCACAACCCACTACTGGCAACGCTGATCGTATTCTGGTATGAAACTAAGGCCTATCCACGTCAATATGGAAGCACTATACTCGAGTTTCGCTCTCGTTTGAGCTCGTCAGTAGTGCATATCCCTGACCGGATCCGGAAACAAGCCCCGGATCACTGGCGTGTGAAGCGGGTGTGTAACCACGCGGCACACGCTGGACACGCCAAATTATCACAACAGAACATTACAACGTTACCCATCGTAGGCTATGCTCAAGATTGCCCAATCGCCGCGACTAACGTCCGTCAATCGATGTGGACCCGAACGATCAGGACTTCTCACTGGCAAGAAACACCAGGCCTCCTTTCCATATTGACGTGGATAGGCCTTAGGTTTATACCAGAATATGATCAGAGTTGCCAGTAGTGGGTTGTGCTCAATATTTAAATTTCAAATCCCGAAACAACCAAATAATCAGTTACAACATGTGTTAAAGACAATCATTTCTTGGCGTGACAACATGTGTTAAATACAATCATCTCTTGACGTTACAACGTGTGTTAAAGACAATCATTTCTTGACGTGACAACATGTGTTAAAGACAATAATTTTTTGACGTGACATCATGTATATGAGACGATCATTTCTTGACGTAGCAACATGTGCTAAAGACAATCATTTCTTGACGTGACAACATGTGTTAAAGACAATCATTTCTTGACGTGACAACATGTGTAGAAGACGATCAATATCTTGACATGACAAGATGTGCTAACGACAATCATTTCTTGACGTGACAACATGTGTTAAAGACAATCATTCCTTGACGTGACAACATGTGTAGAAGGCGAACATTTCTTGACGTGACAACATGTGTTAAAGACAATCATTCCTTGACGTGACAACATATGTTAAAGACAATCATTTCTCGACGTGACAACATGTGTAGAAGAAAATTAGCTCTCGAAGTGACTACATGTCTACCAGACAATCTTTCCATAACTGACACAACTACATTGTACCAGACAATTATTTTGTTACGAGACAATCAGTTTATCAGTGACGTCAAACATGTCTACCAGACAATCAGTTCTTGACGTGACAACATGTCTACTAAGCAATCCGTTCTTGACGTGACAGTATGTCTATCAGACAATCCGTTCTTGACGTGACAGCTTGTCTACTAAGCAATCCGTTCTTGACGTGACAGTATGTCTATCAGACAATCCGTTCTTGACGTGACAACATGTCTACCAGACAATCAGTTTCTAACGGGACAACATGTACACCAGACAACGGTTTGGACATTCGTGGACCGGCTGTTTTGTATTTCCCATTGCGTTAATGACTTACTCAGTGCGAATTCTTCTTCTTCTTCTTCTTCTTCTTCTTCTTCTTCTTCTTCTTCTTCTTCTTCTTCTTCTTCTTCTTCTTCTTCTTCTTCTTCTTCTTCTTCTTCTTCTTCTTCTTCTTCTTCTTCTTCTTCTACTTCTTCTTCTGCTTCTTCTTCTGCGTTCATCCGGAATTTATTTTTTTTTTTCGAACGTGATTGCGTTGTGTCTGTTTACAGCAGAGCTGCGTTCTTGCGCCGTTAGGCCGACACATCCGACTTCTGCGGGCATTTGTTGACCGGGTTAACCCTTCCCGGGAGTGTGAATTCTAAGTTAAAAGGATTTCTAAGTTGGGTAACTTGCGCGGGGAACCTCGTGTTGTTTACCATAATCGCAGAGGAAGACAAAGAAATACATACCTTGATTTCTTGATTAAAGAAGAAGAAGAAGAAGAAGAAGAAGAAGAAGAAGAAGAAGAAGAAGAAGAAGAAGAAGAAGAAGAAGAAGAAGAAGGAGGAGGAGGAGGAGGAAGAGAAGGAGGAGGAGGAGGAAGAGAAGGAGGAGGAGATGATAATGATGATGATGATTATGATGATGATGATGATGATGATGATGATGATGATGATGATGATGATGATGATGATGATGATGATGATGATGATGATGATGATGACGATGATAAAGTAAAAGAAGATGTCGACGACGTACAGGAGGAGCAGGGGAGCAACAGCAGCAGTGGGAGAAGAGGAAGAAGAAAACGCCCACGACGACGGCGAAGAACTGGTGGTCACCTTCCCCTGTGCTGTGGAGTCAAGGCACAGAGGAGTAGGTTAAGAGCTATTGACCAAATACCCCGGACACTCAACATACTACAGTGGAATGCCGAAGGAGTTTACAAGAAGAAAGACTCCCTAACACAGCGTCTTCATAAAGATAGAATAGATGTGGCATGCATTCAAGAGACACACCTCAACGCCAATCACAAATTCTCAGTCAGAGGATATCAGGCCACACGTTTCGACCGCGAAGGACACAAAGGAGGAGTTCTAATACTTACACGAAATACAATACCTTGCAGCGAAGTATCTGTGATCTCTGACAACCAAACGGAAATTATAGGTGTTGATATAATGATAAAGGACGTGAAAAATAAGAATCTACAATCTGTATAGCCCAGCAGATAAGGACCTTACACTCTCAAACATGAAAATAACTGACACAAACTGCATTATTGTCGGAGACTTTAATAGCCGTTCAGAAAGATGGGGATACCCAGATACTGACAAAAGAGGAGATGAAGTGGAGGACTGGGAAATAGACTCAAATCTCCATCTACTCAACAAAGCGGATGACACACCGAGCTTCTACTCCAGAAGATGGCTTACCACTTCTACTCCAGACTTAGCTTTCTGCACAGGAGACATCCTCCACAAAATCGATCGCCATGTGCTGGACCAATTAGCAGGTAGTGACCACAGACCAATCAAGCTTGAAATGAATATGGAGTATGTTCCACAGGAGCAAAAGCCCTTGCCCCGCTGGAATTACAAACG
The DNA here is from genome assembly GCA_014155875.1 of Cepaea nemoralis. Taxonomy (NCBI): domain Eukaryota; kingdom Metazoa; phylum Mollusca; class Gastropoda; order Stylommatophora; family Helicidae; genus Cepaea; species Cepaea nemoralis. The sequence continues at coordinate 531,875 of JACEFZ010002740.1, read as the reverse complement.
AGCAGATTGGGACAGATTTGCCATACTAACAGACAAATATTGTGAAAACATAAATACAACGATATGGCAACATAAAGCAAATGGTGGAAAGTCTAAACAGAGCGATAATACAGGCAGCCACTGAGTCCATTCCAAGAGGAGCGAGGAAAAATTACAAACCATACTGGACTGAAGAACTACAAAGTTTGGAGGACAAAGTTGAAGATGCCAGGAAGACAGCAGAGAGAGAACAAACAATTGAAGCAAACATCTCTCTCAAAGCCATCTCAGCAAAATATAAAAGAACAGTAAATCAAACAACAAGAGATTGTTGGAGGGAAAAAACAGAAAACCTGAATTTTGACAGGGATGGAAACAAACTATGGAAACTAGTGAAAGCCATGAACAATGAAGGACCTAGAAACAAACAAATAACAATTAAACAAGGAAATGCCTTGCTTACAGGCAAAAAGGCTGCAAATGCACTAATGGAACACTATGCAAATGCAAACCACATTGATATTACAACCGAACAGAAGAAAGCAATCAAAGACAAACAGATACATCATAGAAATACAGAGACAGCAGCAGAATATATGATGGCAAATCTAACAATGGAAGAAATGGAACAGGCAATGAATACCCTAAAAAAGAAGAAATCACCAGGAAAGGATGGAATCACAAATGAAATGCTAATAGGACTAGGCACCAAGGCAAAGAAGAACTACTAGCAGTCCTAAATACAGCTGGAAGAGAGGAATAGTCCCACAGGCATGGAAGGAAGCTATACTAATACCAGTCCCAAAGAAAGGAAAAGACCTGGAAGAACCAAATGGCTATTGACCTATCAGTCTACTGAGCTGTGTAGGAAAATTAATGGAACGCATTATCAATGGCAGGCTAACATGGCATCTGGAAGAAAACAAACTCTTAACACCACACCAAGCAGGATTCAGAAAATACAGATCCACTGAAGATCAAATAACCTATATAGCTCAGGAAATAGAGGATGCCTTCCAAGAGAAAAAGCACACACTAGCAGTCTGGATAGATTTAGAAAAAGCATTTGATAAGTATGGAAGGAAGGACTGAAAGTAAAACTGCAAAACATGCATGTTTGTGGAAAAATGTATAAATGGATCAGCCACTACCTTGAGAACAGAACTGCCAGGACAAAAGTACAAGGACAAACAAGCAAAATGATGCTGCTGGAGCAAGGTGTCCCCCAAGGAGGAGTTCTTTCACCAACATTATTCCTAGCATATATAAATGACATCACAGAAAATTTTCCAGCCAGAGTACACACATCCTCCTTTGCAGATGACCTAGCCATATGGACATCTGAAGAATATATTAGTACAGCTAACAGCAGAATACAGCAAGCCTTATTAGCGCTAGAGGACTGGTCAAAATCATGGCTAGTGAAGATAAGTGAGGAGAAAACAACATGCACAGTGTTCTCCCTCTCAAATAAAACTCAGCAACCTAAGCTGGTATTGAATGGAAAAATATTGCGCCATGAAGAAAATCCAAACTATCTAGGAGTCACCTTTGATCGTCGCCTGACATGGAAGACACAGGTTGAGAAAAAATCGAACAAGAGCAAGGCAGAGAATGGCAATCATGAAAAAGCTTGCTGGTACAACGTGGGGAGCAGATGAGAAAGTTCTCAAGAAGTTATATACTGGACGGGTGAGGCCAGTACTGGAATATGGCATTGCAGCTTGGGCAACAGCAGCTAAGTCAAACTTTAACAAAATAAGTAGAGTCCAAAACCAAGGAATGCGAATCATAACTGGAAGCCTGAAGACAACGCCTATTAATGAACTAGAAAAGATCACTTGTTTACAACCAATGCAGGATAGAAGAGATAGCAGAGCCCAGCAACAAGCAGAAAAATTTAGAAGATTGACAGACCACCCTATGTACAACAGATTTAATGGTTTGGAAAGGGAAGACTGAAGCGTAGCAACTTTGTAGAAACTGCAAAACGAAGGATTAGGGCCGATCCTATACTTAACATATCAACAGTCAAGCCCATACACAATGCACACAACTTCCCAGCTTGGAGACAGCAGCAACTGCCTGAGATGATAGAAAACATTCCTGGTATTGAGAAAAAAGAACACTCAGCATGAAACCGAAAGAAGAGAAATAACCCTAAACTACATAAAAGAACATTACCCAAGCAGGAATTGGACCCATGCATATACAGATGGATCAGCCAAAAATTCAATAGAGAATGGAGGAGGAGGAATTCTCCTAAATTTAAAAAATGGAGTGAAAAAAACACATTCAATGGCAACTGGAAAATTTTCAAGTAACTTCAAAGCGGAGGTAGAGGCTTTGAAAACTGCAGCAGAAATGCTCCTGATGGAGGAAAATAAAGAGAAGCAAATAGCTATCTTCACAGATGCAAAGTCAGCTGTCTCAATACTCAAGAGCAATAACAGCACAGAACTAACTGACCTAAGAGCAGCACTCCATGGTCTATGCCAGAAATCCAAAAAAGTTGTAATACAGTGGATCCCATCACATTGCAGTATACCTGGAAACGAAGAGGCTGACAGACTGGCAAAAGAGGGCGGACGACTACCACAGCCTGACATAGACATAACCTATAATGAGGCAAAGAGGTTGATAAAAAGCACTTATAGAACCAAATGGGAATCTGAGCATCCAGGCCATCAGAAGGATGATGCATATTACAACTCGACCGAAGAGAACAAGTAGCAATCTTCAGACTCCGCACAGGACATAACAGGCTGAAATACCACTTGTTCAATAAACTAAAGATAGGAGATACTGATGAATGTAATTGTAGAACTGGAAAAAATGACAGCAAAACATTTGCTGCAGGATTGCCCAACGTATGCAGAACAGAGAAAGATATTTTGGCCCACACCTGCTTCATTTGAGGACAAGCTCTATGGAGATATCAACAAGCTCAAGTTGACCGCAGCTTACTTTAACTACATACAGGTTGACATTTAAAGGTGCATGAAGACCCAGAGGCATGAAATGAAATATTGCTTGGATAGCAAATCCATTATGTGGAAAGTCCAAATCGAAAGCTCGCTGTGTGGGCTTCATAAAAGGTGGAAAAGTGTCCTAGTGGCACGAAATGGAATATTGCTTGATAGCAAATCCATTACGTGGAAAGTCCGAATCAAAAGCCCATTGTGTGGGCTTCATAAAAGGTGGAAAAGTGTCCTAGTGGCATGAAATGGAATATTGCTTGGATAGCAAATCCATTACGTGGAAAGTCCGAATCGAAAGCTCACTGTGTGGATGTCATCTGCAGACTGCATACTTCTGGTTTCCGGAAGAACAGCCTATGGTGAACGGAAGGCCCAATATACGGAAGTGAGGCTAAGCAGCCATGTGCAGGACGTGACGATTCCTTGGGTGAGCCCAGTACCAGAGCGCTATGTATCGGCTCTGCAAGTATGGAAGCCTCCTTGGATGGCGGGGAATGCCCATGGTCTGCCCCTGCCTTCCCTTGAGGGCTGACCAGGATCTTTGGCTGTTCTATATGGACCAGCTGGGATGGGGGATAACACCACAACAGTGAGAGTCAAACGTCCTAAGAAACCCCCGGGAAGGTTAACCCGGTCAACAAATGCCCGCAGAAGTCGGATGTGTCGGCCTAACGGCGCAAGAACGCAGCTCTGCTGTAAACAGGCACAACGCAGTCACATCCGAAAAAAAAAACTCCGGATGAACGAAGAAGAAGAAGAACCAAACAACTTCTGAGCTAAACGGTGGACACCCAGCTTTCTCAGCCACGGAGAATATTATCTCGGTATTAAATCTCCGCTGCCTGCTACCTAAAGAAGACAAACGAGTACGTCACATTGGACTCCATACTGCGGGATACTTTTCAGTCAGAAAGCAATAGGTGGCTCAAAGGTAGGACAATCAGACAACAGAAATGATAAACTGAATAGGCAGCAAGCAAAAAGACTGATGACAAGGTGACAACTGAGAAAGACCGGCGATAATCCTACGCTGAGAGGTGATTGTTATGAGCCTCTTGTGTAGGCCGAAACATGAGATCACCATCAGGAAAAGTCAGTGAATTCGTGGTTTCACTAGTTGGTCAATGGTGTTATTTGATCAGCCGTAGGTTGTCACTATACTAATGAATCTTGGTGATTCAGTGGCGTGTCTGGCTTCCCTCCTGCTGGGGTAGGAATTGGGAGGTGATTCTTCATGTCAGTGACAGACACGGGGGTTAGGGAAAGAGAGAAGAAGTGCTGGAAGAGGAGTAGGAGGCGGTGGTGGTGCTGCAGGAGTAAAAGGGATAGGAGGAGGAGGAGGAAAAGAAGAAGAAGAAGAAGAAGAAGAAGAAGAAGAAGAAGAAGAAGAAGAAGAAGAAGAAGAAGAAGAAGAAGAAGAAGAAGAAGAAGAAGAAGAAGAAGAACAAGAAGAAGAAGAAGAAGAAGAAGAAGAAGAAGAACCGAGGTGAAATAAAATATTAGAAGAACAAATGAAAGCAGGTAACAAATGCAAAATAAAGAATATAATAAAAGTAGTCACTTAAATCTTTTTCACTCCTTGATTTTGGTATATGGTTCTATCCGCATATCTTTTAGATCACCCGACAATAGGCGATATGGTCAAGATCCTCCACATTAGGCTGGACAAACCTAGGCATTAAATCTTCTGAACAAAGCACCCAATGAGAACCTAGCACCATGCGCTCTTAAGGTGTGCAAAAGGCCACTTTATTTACTCGCTTACTTGACTCTAGAGCCTGATTGGTCGGATAAAATAATACTGTTTCTGCTAGGAGATTGAACAGGACCATTGTCTTGGCAGGTAAGAATAGTATTCACTATACCACCGCGGTATATCTGAAGGATATACATCTATAAATGAGATCGGCGTAGCAGTGGATGCTTACAACCGAACATGCGCAAGTATAGTTAGTTAGTTAGTTAGTCGACAGATCATCCTCGTTGCACATCGAACCATTCAGTCCATAAGTGCTCGGATCCCCTCCTCAGCAAATCCCGCAGCGTGTAGCGGCTAACCACGCCAGTTCTGTGTTGGTTTATCAATCTTCTTTGGCTTCCTGCGTAGTGTTCTTGTTTGGCCACCCCTCTTTTAATTTGCTGCTCCCGCAGTCTGGCCATTGTTGTAGATTCACAGTCATCACTTGGTTCTCGCAAAAGTCTCACTTCTCGTAGAGCATTCAGAATGTCAGCCTGGTCCATGGCGCGTCCGCCCTCCACAGTAGCCTCACCTGCGAGCTTGTCAGCCCGCTCATTTCCTTGTACTCCCGCATGACCTGGCACGAAGATGAAACTAATCTTTGCCAGCCGAGACCGCTTCAGAGGCAGTAACCATTCTCTTCGGATCTACCCCTCCTCTATCCTCTTGATCATGTTCATTGAGTCGCTAAGGAAACAAGCCCTAGTGAATGTCTGTGTCTCGAGCCATGTTATTGCTTTACTTACTGCCATGACTTCCATGGTCAGGCTACTTGTGGTTTCAGTGAAAGCACCAGAGTCCTCCTTCACAATTCTCCCTCCGGCCCGAGCTGTAAAGGCCCATGAGCTTCTCACATGTCGGACGACCGACCCATCTGTGTAGATGACCGCGTCACCGTCTAGCGAATTCTCGAAAATCAACGCTTGTACTTCAGCCTCAACAGCAGCCGTTTTTCTTGTCTGCATTTTCTATCTAGTTGGATGCAAACTGAAAAGGATGTGCAGATGTCTGTTGGCACTTGCACCCACTCCTCGCCAGGTTCTAAGTCCTCAAGTGAACACACCTGTTGAAGAATGTCTTCGGCTTGACCCATCCACGACCGTCCTCTTTTTATCCTGCTGCCCTTCACCTTCCTAATTTCACTATGCAGTGGATGTTGTGTGTTTGCGTTAATTCTGAGGTAGGCGCGTGCCCTGCAAACTTGTATTCTCTCTTCAATGGTTGGAAAATCATGCTGTATCTCTTGTACATCTAAGAATAATGCGCATAGCTTCATTCTGTATCCTTTCCATCCTTTCTATCTGCTTATGGCTGAGAGTCAGGATTGCCATTGCATACTCCAAAACAGACATGACCAGCCCCTCGTACAGAAGACATAGATGGCGCTGCTCACAGTTTGCTGCCGCCATCACCCGCATCGCTGCCAAATCCCGCTTGGCCTTTGTTATCACCTGGTCTATGTGCACATTATAAGCAAGGCTTCGACCTTGCGCAAGTATACATACCCCAATAGGTAATCGAACACACGTTACCCCTCGTACGTATCTCCACCTTGTCGTGGTAGAGGGGCTTGCGTTTCCAAATGACTCCAAGAGCTATGCCGACGGAAGCACAACTACATGTCGTACAGGTCTTGGGATAGGGACCAGACCAATAAAGACACAACCTGCTGCCTTGCAGGTAGCCTGAGGATAGCAGTCAAAATCCGAAACAGACGCACGATGCCACTAATTCTTTTTCCGGACACATACTCTAAAGCTCTATGCTGAGGGATATGGCTGAACGGCTCTAAGCCATAAACCCTCGAATGTGAGTGCCGAGCCGATACTCACCCACTGCAAAATGGAGGTGTTATGCTTAGAACGCTACATGCTTAGTTCAGACACCTGTTCGAAAGCTCTTAGCCGACGGATATGAGGTAGCCCCCGGATGAGAGGGCCTGATAGTTACTCGCTCTCTGCTGCACGGAGGTAAGGTGCTGAGCCGGCAGCACATGTAGCCTACCTCGTGAGCGTTATTAAAAGTGAAAAAGGTCCCAATCGCACGCAATGCTTACGATGTAAGTCTATATAAAGAAAAACTCATTGAGTGACTATATTCAAAGGTGGAGAAACGTCCCACTAACACGAAATGGTACGCTTGGCTAGTGAATCCATTACGTGGAAGTCCGAAGAGAAACCTTGCTGAGTGGATGTCGTCCGCAGACTGACCGTTCCTGGTCTGTAGCGAGGAATTAAAGCAACCATGAGCAGGACGAGGCGATTCCTTGGGTGAGCCCAGTCTCAGAGCGCTATGTACCGGCTCTGCATTTGTGGAAACCTCTTGGACAGCGGGGAATCCCCATGGTCTGCCCTTGCCTTCCCATGAGGGTGTGTGTGTGTGTGTGTGTGTGTGTGTGTGTGTGTGTGTGTGTGTGTGTGTGTGTCTTGCCTTCCCATGAGGGTTGACCGTGATGTCTTTGACCGTTCTACCTTGACCAGCTGAGATGTGGGCGACACCACAACAGTAAGAATCAAATGTCCCTCGAAACCCCGGGAAGGCAAACCAGTAAAAACGTCCGCAGAAGTCGGATGTGCCTGCCGAAAGGTTGCAAATAAAGTGGCACAGCGCATAAACGTCCGAGTGAAATATCCGTCGTGCCCGGAACAGCTCTGACTATCTAGTTTTCAGGCAGGAACAGATCTGACTATCTAGTTTTCCTGCCGGAACAGCTCTGACTATCTAGTTTTCCGAGGACAGCGTCCGTACACGCCCGAACCGATAGCTCGCTGAGTGGAAGTCATCTGCAAGCTGACCGTTCCAGATTTGTGCAGGAGCGGCCTGTGGCGAACGAAATGCCCAATACATGGAAGTGAGGAATCAAAGCAGCCGTGTGCAGGACGTGGCGATTCCTCGGGTGAGCCCAGCACCAGAGTGATATGTATCGGCTCTGCAGTTATGGAAACCTCCTTGGAAGGCGGAAAATGCCCATGGACTGCCCCTGCCTTCCCTTGAGGGCTGACCGTGAAGTCTTCGACCGTTATAACTTGATCAGCTAGGATGTAGACCGCACCACAACACTGAGAGTCCCCCAGGAATTCTAACCTGATGTTTAAAAAATGCACGCTAAAGTCGGATGTGTTGGCCTAAGGGCTTCGACCCAAGGGTGCCTAACCAGACACACCGCAATTAAGTCTGAAAAAAAAATCAAAAAAATCCGGATGAACGCAGAAGAAGAAAAAGAACACACGCCAAACAACTAAGATAGTTCCGGCTCTACAATGCGATAGTTGACAAAGAGAGACGTTGTTTCTCGGACTACAGGCAAACATGTCTGTCACAGAGCTACCACTGCTCCCATTATAGCCTATGCTTAGGAGTGAATGCACGTTGGTCATCGAGAAATGCCTTCTCACAACGTTCTGGTAGTGTTTTCTGTACAGCCCTGCTGCAGCATGAAGTCCTGCATCGTTTCCAGGCCGGAGTGGGAGACCCATAATTTCTGCTTGAGACCACCACTCTCTTCCCACGCTTGGCAGAATATCATCATCATCATCATCATCATCATCATCATCATCATCATCATCATCATCATCATCATCATCATCATCATCATGTCCCATGACGTCGAGCGCGGGCGATCATGGTTCTACATCTCACAACATAATTATAGTCTCGGATCTGGACTGTGGTCTTGCTCCAGTTATACAATTCGATCGCGTCCTCTACAAGTGTAAGCAAGTTTATTGATATTGACTGGCGCTAATAGAAGCAGAAGACAGAAGTAGAGACCAGAAGCAACAGTAAAAATATAGTTAGTTGAACGCCCTTTACAATATGTGAGAATAGCTTAAGTATGTTTGGCGGTTTGTGATTTACTCAGCAATTTTTTACTTTCAGTAGTGTGCAATTGCTTTCTGAACGACCAACGCTCATGTAACGAAATCAACGCAAGGTGCTCTGCTTTTAAATCGCCTGCAGCTAATTTCGAACCCTCAACTCGTATGTCGGGTAGTTCTGAAACGCTTTTACTGCCGCTAAGCCTCAGCGCTGGTAAAGCATATACCAGACAACAAAAACATTGAAATCAATGCCTGTAGGTTTAATTATGTGTTGTCTTAATACCTGTGGGTTTGTTTATGTGTTGCCTCAATACCTGTTGGTTTGTTTATGTGTTGCCTCAATACCTGTGGGTTTGTTTATGTGTTGCCTCAATACCTGTGGGTTTGTTTATGTGTTGCCTCAATACCTGTAGGTTTGTTTACGTGTTGCCTCAATACCTGTGGGTTTGTTTATGTGTTGCCTCAATAACTGTGGGTTTGTTTATGTGTTGTCTTAATACCTGTGGGTTTGTTTATGTGTTGCCTCAATACCTGTGGGTTTGTTTATTTTTTGTCTTAATACCTGTGGGTTTGTTTATGTTTTGTCTTATTACCTGTGGGTTTGTTTGTATTTTGTCTTAATACATGTGGGTTTGTTTGTATTTTGTCTTAATACATGTGGGTGTGTGTATGTCTTGTCTCAATCAATACCTATGGGTTTGTTTATGTCTCCATACCTGTGGGTTTATTTATGTGTTGTCTTAATAATTTCAAGATATCCCAAACAACAGATATCTCTGGGTTTGAATTTGTTATGTCTGGCTTTTGTCTCACCAAGTTTTTCCAGTCCAAGATTACAACTAACTGTAGTTTCCTCTTCTTCTTAGTTCGTCCGAAATGTTTGTTAATGACGTAAATGTGTTGTGCCAGTTTACAGCAGAGTTGCGATATTTGCGCCTTTCGGCCGAGACATCCGACTTCTTCTTCTGCGGGTGACGGCTTGGAGGAAAATTTTATGTTCAGAGACTTGCTAAAAAGCGTTCTTATAAATGTCATGATGCAGTTAGTTCCTAAGGAGGCACTTCTTATTCTGGATGCATTGGATGAGTTTTGCAAACAGCGTTCTCAACACCCCCCCCCCCCATCCCCCCCCCCCCCCCCCCCCCCCCCCCCGTTCCCAAGAGTCAGGTGAGGGAAGAACAATGTATTTTGTGTGCGATCTTTGCTCGGGTCCTGCTACATATATATTAGATGGCTCTCATGTTAACTCATATAATGATCATAATTGTTTCTCATTTGTGCGTGTGTGTGTGTGTGTGTGTGTGTGTGTGTGTGTGTGTGTGTGTGTGTGTGTGTGTGTGTGTGTGTGTGTGTGTGTGTGTGTGTTTTACATTTCAAATGCGGGTTCAGGATTATTTCTCTAATGCTGGGGAAAAGGTTGAATTTTGCCCAGTGGAACTAGGCCGATGAATTGATAATTATGGTGATGGGGATGGTTTTGTGAACAGCGTCTAACCTGAGGGGAATAAAAACTGAGCTTTACATTATAGATGTGGGATAATCACATATATATCATGATTACTTTGTCTCAATATGCCTTATGTCACTACACCTTTGTCTTATTGTGATGCCTAAGTCACACCAAGATGCCTGTGTCTTAATTGGATGACGTCGTCTCGACTTGAGGCACCTGTCTCAAAAAGGAGAACCATATCATAGCCGGATGTCTCTATCACTACCTGTCTTTGTTCCAATGAAACTCTGTCACAACAGGACAACTTGGTATCATCGCTATGATCTTAGATTATTCTGCTGTCCTGGTCTGGTAGGAGTTTATATCATTGTAACATCATAACATCAAGAGGGAGTAGGTGTTGCTTTTTTTTTTTTGTAATGACATTTGATGTTATACCAATATGTATAGAAGGGATTTTGTATTTTATGTCAGCAGGGAGCTGGCTGGTGGAGTTGTCTGAAGCTCATGATGCCTAGCCCTATTGTTTTGTCAGCAGTGGGCTAATGAAGAGTTGGGAGCCTGAAATCTGACTGGTAGGAGGATCTCCATTTCTTTCAGGGTACAAGAAGAATGATGATTCGCAAGAAATTACCCCCACCTCGTATTCACTCAGCCCAACATCTTTTCATCTGTCGTACAGTGTGCGGTTGCATTACCATCATGAGGAATCAGACCAACGGGTGAAGTAAGAGGTTGTGATGCGCAGAAATTAATCTGAACACCAGGGACAATCAACAGCATGGTATATGAGTTAAGAAACTCACCGTGTATAGTCTTCTGGACCCTGTTATCAAGATTGATTGCCCTACCTCAACACTCTTAGGTTTGGTATACCAGGTTAGGTATCTCCTAAGTGCTCAACTGCCAGTTTTTATTAGTAAAGTCCCAGTAGTTGATTAAAACCCCAGGGGGTTGATTACAACATCTTGTTCATTGATTATTAAATGGATAGAGATGAGAATTGTTTTCAGTGTTTCTGAAGGATTTGTCTGCATTACTGAAGGATGCTTTTGCACTACTGAGGGATTTGTCTGCTTTGCTGAAGGATTTATGTCCGCCAGTATACTTAGAGAGTGGTGCCAGCCCTGTTCATAATTTACAACTAATTATGTAGAGAAAGCTGCACTGATATCATCGTGTGTGGGATGGCCTTATCGACATGAGACTGGTCGTGCAGAAATGCCTTGTTGACAATAGTTGAGTTTCTGATATTATTAACCAGAGCTGCAGGACGGTTGTCAATTTTTTTTATTGTATTCTATGATGTAGAGAATTTCCTGCTACCAAGTCTGAAGAGGACCTCCTATATTGTTTGAGTGAGCCCAGCCTCAGCTTCACTGGGCCATACAGCCTACTTAGAACTCAGGTCATGGTTATGTCCTCTCGGGATCTCACTATGAAAGCAAATAACAGGGTTGAGTCAAGATTGTTGACAGTGCTGTTGACTTTCCCTAAACCAAATCATTGATGGAACGGGATATCTTACAGAATAAGAAGTTTCCCAGTGCAGGTTGAGAGAACATATCAATTGGATCAGACTCTTTTGGTGGATTTATAGATGAGAGACTGTTATTATCAACATGCAGATAGATTTGAAGAACTATTGATTGAATCTTTTATGTATTTGTGGGTTGGTAATTTTAGGGAAAACATCAGATGGTTTACACTGATTTGTAATTCATGTGTTTGTAATTGATGGAAGGATATTTAATATCCACAGGCCAGCTAGAGAATATCCCCAAAATTCACCACGTGTTCTCAATGCATTGTTTGGTTGAAAACTGGAGTTTGTGTTTATAACTGGTAGAAGTTTTGTTAAAAATTGGTGTCCATAATTGTTATGTAATATTATGTTACATTTTGGGTTTGATCGTGGTGGAGAGGGATTCACACACAAAGACACATTATAATTCTATACGGAGTGAGTTTTCTTCCTCTGGGTGTCTATTATAAAATTACCTGATCATGTCGGCTTCCATAGGAGGTCCTTTATTTTTAAAAAAATCGTGTAGGGCTTGAATACATTAGGTCCTGTTCTTTACGTTGGGGGTTTCGGAGCCATTCATAAGCTTCTTAAGGAAGAATGATTAATATTGATAAACCATCCGGCATAGCCCTAGTCACCCGATCCACCATTCTCATTTAAAACCCCACACCGAGGTAGCGGTTCAACCCCTATATAGATCAGTGGGACTAAAATGTTGACTTCTCTTCCATGACTTGGTTTCGTACATCACAAATATCTCAGAACTCGGCGTGAATTCGCCTGATGGCGAGGGACACTGGTAATAGGGAAAACTAATCCACATGCAAAAATCAATACAGTGCTATTGGAAGTAGCAACACGCGTATAGACTAAGCTTGAGTTCAAAGCGAGAGGGAAACTTCAAGAAAAGAAACTCAGTACTCAAGCTCAAACTCGCTAATAGAAAAATAAATGTGTTTCTCTTTGCCAATCTCGTATATCATCGGCTTTTCGCTCGCCTTTATCGGGTTATCAGCCGGCTGACGGGACTGCCCGTAGTTCGTGAGACATTTGCAGGAGTTAGTCGTATCCTGAAGAAGGTTTCCGATCTTGGGTCGGTCTGTTCTGCTCACAGGTAGACGTGTGAAACGGTCTGGGGGAAGTGTTTGAGGTTGCTTGTACTTGCGTAGGTGGTATCGGTTTCAAATCCAGTATTATGCGTTAGGGGTCTTATTTAAGAGAATTGCAATTGTCTTCTTCTTCTTCTTCTTCTTCTTCTTCTTCTTCTTCTTCTTCTTCTTCTTCTTCTTCTTCTTCTTCTTCTTCTTCTTCTCCTCCTCCTCCTCCTCCTCCTACTCCTACTACTACTACTACTACTACTACTACTACTACTACTACTACTACTACTACTACTACTACTACTACTACTACTACTACTACTACTACTACTACTACTACTACTCCTTCTGCTGCTGCTGCTGCTGCTGCTGCTGCTGCTGCTGCTGCTTCTGTTGTTGCTACTGCCGCTGCTTCTACTACTCCCCCTTCTCCTGCTGCTACTTTCTTCCGATATTATGTCATAATGTGGACGTATGTACCAGCGTTGTTCCTGTGTACAGGGATATTTGCGAACTTTGACCCTCACATCCGACTTCTTCCGGCCATGTTGTGCCCAGGTTTGACTTCCCGGACACTCTCAATAGACACTCGTAAAGATAGCCTATATGTATTAGACCTTCACACATCCTAGGCCACGATATATGAGCTGAGGTCCCCAGTTCCATTCCTAGTAACTCTGCCCGTATGTATAATACTTAACAATAAACGAAATGGCAAGACTGAGACCTACTTATTCCTCAATATTTCTCACTCCTCAGACACAGGTCAACATGGCCGAATGGATAAGAGCTCTCGCTCCTTAACTTCTGGTGTGCTGATGCCAAGGTAGCGGGTTCAACCCTTACACCGATCAGTTGGACTAAAATGTTGACTTTTCGTCCTTGACTTGTGGATGCAAATTACAAGTAACTCTGAAGTCCATCTTTCCAGTCATTTCCTATATATTTAAATTATGTATCTTGCTTCAGAGGTGTACTAATTATCATTATACTTTGTAGACCAGGAGATCTGTTAATTTGCATTACTGCAAGTTGTTGAAGCATTTATATTCATATTGTATCTTCTGTATGTTGACCTTAATATGATTTTGCAGTCTGCCCTCGTTGCTATAAAACAGTCACGGATCGTCTGTAAATAAAAGCTCATTTATTTATATGTCACATGATGATGATTAATCTTATAGACTGTTCCATGCATTTATCAATTTATTCATTAATTTCTCCATTAATTATATTACTTTAACGATTATTTATATCAGTTTATCCACAAGTTGTATTAGTTTCTCCACGAATCTTGACTGTTTCTCAATTCATCTTAGTGTTTTCTATATTAACTTTGTCAACTTCCCTATGCATTTTGTCAGTTTCTCCACGAATCTTAGTTTCTCCACTAATGTCAAACAAGTTTAATAAACGTTGTGGTGTCATATACCTCGATAGTGTACTTCCGTTCGTCAGCACCCATTGCATCCACCTGGTTTCCGCCCCTGGATTCAAACGGCTTGCGGTCTGAGAGTGGTTAAAATAAAATAAAAAATGATGTTGTTGTTCAAGAGTTAGCATTTTCCTTCTTTCTTTTCAACCCTGGGTACTTTTGTTAAAGGCCTCTGTCGTTATTGTCACTCTCGTCTTGTTTGCAACCTCTTGTCTTTGTCTGCTGTGTGACCTTTCATCATCAATGACCCGGTTTAATCATCATTATCATCGGAAGCAACGTCTTCAGACAACGAACCTAGCAAACCTGCAGAATCGCAAACCCCATTAACTCACGACAGCACGTGTGGTCTCAAAGTCGCGCTTCGCTCATCCCGGATCTCTCGATGACCCCGTCAAGCCCTCGACCTACGGCTCAGACAATGACCTTGCACAACATGACAGCGAGTCCAGACAGAGGATTAAGAAATCTGCAGAAACCGTGAAAGTGTTGCTCGACGCCTGGGTTTCCCCAAGGCTGACGTTTGTCTGTCTTGAGGCACGTGCATGAATATTGGGAGCCTTAAAAAAGTTAATCCTTTCCCACCACTGAGTGTAGTGTCCACCCGTACTGCAAATGACGTCCAGATATTTGTTCCGCAGCCCCACGGATGACCGGTCCACGCTCAATGTTTTAACTGAATCCTGTTATTTGTCTAGCTGCAAGTGGTGCTTCTTGATGTGGCCTGACCCTGCGACATTAAGTGTGTCGGCTAGAGGATCCCGGGATATCCCCCAGGCCAGTGAAGCGATGACACTAATAAATAATTTTAATAAATTAATGGGTTGTCTGGTGGATCCAGACCCACGGGGTCTCAGGTCTTGTTGATACTGTTAAAAGGTATTGATTGTCACCCATATAAAGAAAAGTGTTATAGAGGGGATAATAGTAACAAAAACATTATCAACAGCTACTACTACCACTACCATTACTACTATTACTACCTCTACTACTACTACTACTACTACTACTACTACTACTACTACTACTACTACTACTACTACTACTACTACTACTACTACTACTACTACTACTACTACTACTACTACTACTACTACTACCACCACTACTACTACTTTGAGTTAAAAATCTACCCAAAGTATTTCAGGATCCTCGTCGGTGATACTGAGTTCGTCAACTGAGCTGAGATTCTCCTGACTCAGGTTTGAGTTAGGAGTAGAACGGAGCACTTATGGGGTTACACCCGTGTGCCGTGATGCTGATCCGTCGACTAAACTAAACTAAACTAAACTAAACTATTACTGCTACTACTACTACTACTACTACTACTACTACTACTACTACTACTACTACTACTACTACTACTACTACTCATAATTACCCAGTGCTTTGGCGGATGGCGTGGGCGATCATGCCTCTCCACAAATTTCGATCTCGGTCGTCGTGGATCAATTCGTGTGTTGACTCCCTTCGATCTTTGGCACAAGACTGTCAGAAATCTTCCCACGCTGTCTTCCTCTATCTCTATTTCCGCAAATATTTCCGGTTGTCACAGCATGTTCCAGTTGTTGTCTTCTCATAACGTGGCACAACAACGATGATTGTCTATTTCTACTACTACCATTCGTATTATAACTCAAAGGTACGAATGTACACTATATATCCAAAAGAAAAACCTATACAAATAAAATTATCCTTACTCCCCTATCACACGTGTACAACAGATACTTCCGCCATTGTACACACATCAATAAACACACGTCCGCTGTTGTACCCACACCAAGTGGTGTTCACTTGAAGACTTAGAACCTGGCGAGGGGTGGGTACAAGTGCCAACAGAGTTCTGTACATCCTTTTAAGTGTGCGTCCAACTAGACAGAAATGCAGAAAAGAAAATCCAGCTGCTGTGGAAGCGGAAATACAGGCTCTGATCTTCGAGAATTCTTTAGAGGATGATGCTGTCATTTACACGGATGGGTCGGTCGTCCGAGGAGTGAGAAGTTCATGGGCCTTTACGGCTCAGACCGGAGGGAAAACTGTGAAGGAAGAGTCTGATGCTTTTGCTTAGACCACATGCAGCCTGACTATGGAAGTCATGGCAGTAAGTAAAGCAATAACATGGCTCGAGACACAGACATTAAATCGGGCTTGTGTCCTTAGCGACTCAATGAGTATGCTCAGAAGGATAGGGATGGGGTGGGTCCGAAGAAAGTGGCTGCTGTCTCTGGAGCGGTCTCGGATGGCAAAGATTAGTTTCATCTTCGTGCCAGGGCATGCGAGCGTACAAGAGAATGAGCAGGCTGACAGGCTTGCAGGTAGGGTTACTGTGGAAGGCGGAAGAGCCATGGACCTGGCAGACATTCTGAATGCTCTACGAGACATTAGTCGTTTACG
The DNA here is from genome assembly GCA_014155875.1 of Cepaea nemoralis. Lineage (NCBI taxonomy): Eukaryota > Metazoa > Mollusca > Gastropoda > Stylommatophora > Helicidae > Cepaea > Cepaea nemoralis. The sequence continues at coordinate 515,449 of JACEFZ010002740.1, read as the reverse complement.
AGAACCAAGCGATAACTGGGAATCTACAACCATGGTCAGGGTGCGAGAACAGAAACTTAAAAGAGGTGTTGCCAAACAAGAATACTACGCAGGAAGCCAAAGAAGAGTAATAAACCAACACAGAACTGATGTCGTGAGCCGCTACACGCTGCGAGATTTGCTGAGGAAGGGATCTGAGCACTTGTGGACTTGATGGTTCGATGTGCAATGAGGATGATCTGTCGACTAACTAACTAACTAACCCACACCAACAAACACACTTCCTGTCACGTCTGGTGTGGAAAAAACGATCAAAACCCACACCTTCACACCATTAAGTTACTCCCTGTCCCACATCCCCACCAGGGATTTATCTCATCTTCTCCCCCTACTGTGAGATTTATATACTCCCCCTAATCCACCTTGACAAGTAAATCGTCAGGCGTACCTGTGTTCAATTTACACCGATCCGGTACGGGACGCATTACTTAGCCAACACCCCCATACCACAGCTATACAGCTCGACATGTGTAAATGGGTAAATGAAACCAAAGTGAATTCACTTCTTCTGTTTAATATGCAGCCGAGTTTTCGGAAATGCAAATAAAGTACTTGACAAGAAAGATCGTTTTGATTGGGCGTTCATACGCTCTAAGAGATGCGATTAAGAAGACGGATAGTATCTTTAAATTAGGTACAAGTGAATTATTTTAACTTTTTGTAAACCAGATGTGCAGTTTTAAGTAGTTCTTGTTTTCTGTTAGTTTCAGATCTTTCTGTAAGAGGCAGTTATTGCAACACGCCGTTGATTTTTATTTTTTTTTTTTTTTATTTTTTTTCTTTCCGATCGTTCGCTTTGAATTCAAGTCTTGTCCATACACGTGCTAATTCTTCTAGTGTACTGAACTGATCTTTGCGTGTGGATTAGCTTTCCCTACTACCAGTGTCCCTCGCCATTAGGTGAACTCACTGGGACATCAGAGGTACTTGCAATTTACGTCACCAAGTCAATTGACCTGTGTAAGGATTTGACTCGCTACCTCGTCATCAGGCGAAACCACTCTTGACTTCAGAGGTACTTGTAATTTTCGTCCGTAAGTGGAAGACGAGAAGTCAACATTTTAGTCCAGCAGACCGATGTAGGTACATTTTATCTCATCTCATCTCATCATGTTCCTCTTGTATCTTGCGGTGTCGAGGTGAAGTATAAACATCGTGAGAGTTCCCAATTATGGGCTTCGTGTATCGATATTCCCATGGACTCTGCTATTCCCCCCGTCCAACGTTTACGTGGGCGGCCTCTTCCTCTGTTTCCCTCTGGTCTGTACATCATTGCTTGTTGTGGTATGTTGTTGGATGGTAACTTACTTGCATGGCCAAACCATTTGACTTGCTGCTTTCTAATGAAATCTAGTGCAGCTATAACCCCCACTTTAGTCCTGATTTCTTCATTCCTGATCGTATCTCTTCTTGATACATTGAGTATTCTTCTCAGGAATCTTCTTCTTCGTTCATCCGGAGTTTTTTTTTCGGATGTGATTGCGTTGTGCCTGTTTACAGCAGAGCTGTGTTCTTGCGCCGTTAGGCCGACACATCCGACTTCTGCGGGCATTTGTTGACCGGGTTAACCTTCCCGGGGGTTTCTTAGGACGTTACGACTCTCACTGTTGTGGTGTTATCTCCCATCCCAGCTGGCCCATATAGAACAACCAAAGGCATCCTGGTCAGCCATCAAGGGAAGGCAGGGGCAGACCATGGGCATTCCCCGCCATCCAAGGAGGCTTCCATAATTGCAGAGCCATCACACAGCGCTCTGGTACTGGGCTCACCCAAGGAATCGTCACGTCCTGCACATGGCTGCTTAGCTTCACTTCCGTATATTGGACCTTCCGTTCACCATAGGCTGTTCTTCCAGAAGCCAGAAGAATGCAGTTTGCAGATGACATCCACACAGTGAGCTTTCGATTCGGACTTTCCACGTAATGGATTTGTTATCCGAGCAATATTCCATTTTGTGCCACTAGGACACTTTTTCCACCTTTTATGAAGCCCACACAGTGAGCTTTCGATTCAGACTTCCCACGTAATGGATTTGCTATCCAAGCAATATTCCATTTCATGCCTCTGGGAGGCTTGTGTAACCGACATGCCTGTGGTATGAAGTGTGGCAGTCTAAATACTTCTTCATGTACATTTAAATGTCAACCTGAATACAGTTAAAGTAAGCTGCAGTCGACTTGAGCTTGTTGATATCTCCATAGAGCTTGTCCTCGAATGAAGCAGGTGTGGGCCAAAATATCTTTCTCTGTTCTGCATATATTGGGCACTCTTGCAGCAAATGTTTAGCTGTCATTTTACCAGTTCCACAATTACATTCATCTGTATCTCCTATCTTTAGTTTGTTGAACAAGTGATATTTCAGCCTGTTATGTCCTGTGCGGAGTCTGAAGATTGCTACTTGTTCTCTTCGGTCGAGTTTGTAATATGCATCATCCTTCTGGTGGCCTGGATGCTCTGATTCCCATTTGGTTCTATAAGTGCTTTTTATCAACCTCTTTGCCTCATTATAGGTTATATCTATGTCAGGCTGTGGTAGTCGTCCGCCCTCTTTTGCCAGTCTGTCAGCCTCTTCATTTCCAGGTATACTGCAACGTGATGGGATCCACTGTATTACAACTTTTTTGGATTTCTGGCATAGACCATGGAGTGCTGCTCTTAGGTCAGCTATTTCTGTGCTGTTATTGCTCTTCAGTATTGAGACAGCTGACTTTGCATCTGTGAAGATAGCTATTTGCGTCTCTTTAGTTTCCTCCATCAAGAGCATTTCTGCTGCAGTTTTCAGAGCCTCTACCTCCGCTTTGAAGTTACTTGAAAACTTTCCAGTTGCCACTGAATGTGTTTTTGTCACTCCATTTTTTAAATTTAGGAGAATTCCTCCTCCTCCATTCTCTATTGAATTTTTGGCTGATCCAGCTGTATATGCATGGGTCCAATTGCTGCATGGGTAATGTTCTTTTATGTAGTTTAGGGTTATTTCTCTTCTTTCGGTTTCATGCTGAGTGTTCTTTTTCTCAATACCAGGAATGTTTTCTATCATCTCAGGCAGTTGCTGCTGTCTCCAAGCTGGGAACTTGTCTGCATTGTAAATGGGTTTGACTGTTGATATGTTAAGTATGGGATCTGCCCTAATCTTTCGTTTTGCAGTTTCTACAAAGTTGCTACGCTTCAGTCTTCCCTTTCCAAAACCACGAAACCTTTTATACATAGGGTGGTCTGTCAATCTTCTAAATTTTTCATGCTTGTTGCTGGGCTCTGCTATCTCTTCTATCCTGCATTGGTTGTAAACAAGTGATCTTTTCTAATTCATTAATAGGCTTTGTCTTTAGGCTTCCAGTTATGATTCGCATTCCTTGATTTTGGACTCTACTTATTTTGTTAAAGTTTGACTTAGCTGCTGTTGCCCAAGCTGCAATGCCATATTCCAGTACTGGCCTCACCCGTCCAGTATATAACTTCTTGAGAACTTTCTCATCTGCTCCCCACGTTGTACCAGCAAGCTTTTTCATGATTGCCATTCTTTGCCTTGCTCTTGTTCGATTTTTCTCAACCTGTGTTTTCCATGTCAGGCGACGATCAAAGGTGACTCATAGATAGTTTGGATTTTCTTCATGATGCAATATTTTTTTCAATACCAGCTTAGGTTGCTGAGCGTTAGTTGAGAGGGAGAACACTGTGCATGTTGTTTTCTCCTCACTTATCTTCACTAGCCATGATTTTGACCAGTCCTCTAGCGTTAATAGGGCTTGCTGTATTCTGCTGTTAGCTGTACTAATATATTCTTCAGATGTCCATATGGCTAGGTCATCTGCGAAGGATGATGTGTGTACTCTGGCTGGAAAATTTTCCGTGATGTCGTTTATATATGCTAGGAATAATGTTGGTGAAAGAACTCCTCCTTGGGGGACACCTTGCTCCAACAGCATCATTTTGCTGGTTTGTCCTTGTACTTTTGTCCTGGCAGTTCTGTTCTCAAGGTAGTGGCTGATCCATTTATACATTTTTCCACAAACACGCATTTTTTGCAGTTTTACTTTCAGTCCTTCCTTCCATACTTTATCAAATGCTTTTTCTAAATCTATCCAGACTGCTAGTGTGTGCTTTTTCTCTTGGAAGGCATCCTCTATTTCCTGAGCTATATAGGTTATTTGATCTTCAGTGGATCTGTACTTTCTGAATCCTGCTTGGTGTGGTGTTAAGAGTTGGTTTTCTTCCAGATGCCATGTTAGCCTGCCATTGATAATGCGTTCCATTAATTTTCCTACACAGCTAAGTAGACTGATAGGTCGATAGCCATTTGGTTCTTCCAGGTCTTTTCCTTTCTTTGGGACTGGTATTAGTATAGCTTCCTTCCATGCCTGTGGGACTATTCCCCTCTTCCAGCTGTAATTTAAGACTGCTAGTAGTTTCTTTTTTGCCTTAGTGCCTAGTCCTATTAGCATGTCATTTGTGATTCCATCGTTTCCTGGTGACTTCTTCTTTTTTAGGGTATTCATTGCCTATTCCATTTCTTCCATTGTTAGATTTGCCATCATATATTCATCTGCTGTCTCTGTATTTCTATGATGTATCTGTTTATCTTTGATTGCTTTCTTCTGTTCGGTTGTAATATCAATGTGGTTTGCACTGGCATAGTGTTCCATTAGTGCATTTGCAGCCTTTTTTCCTGTAAGCAAGGCATTTCCTTGTTTAATTGTTATTTGTTTGTTTCTAGGTCCTTCATTGTTCATGGCTTTCACTAGTTTCCATAGTTTGTTTCCATCCCTGTCAAAATTCAGGTTTTCTGTTTTTTTCCTCCAACAATCTCTTGTTGTTTGATTTACTGTTCTTTTATATTTTTCTGAGATGGCTTTGAGATAGATGTTCGCTTCAGTTGTTTGTTCTCTCTCTGCGGTCTTCCTAGCATCTTCAACTTTGTCCTCCAAGATTTGTAGTTCTTCAGTCCAGTATGGTTTGTAATTTTTCCTCGCTCCTCTTGGAATAGACTCAGTGGCCGCCTGTATTATTGCTCTGTTTAGACTTTCCACCATTTGCTTCATGTTGCCATATCGTGTATTTATGTTTTCACAATATTTGTCTGTTAGTATGGCAAATCTGTCCCAATCTGCTCGTTTGTAATTCCAGCGGGGCAAAGGCTTTTGCTCCTGTGGAACATACTCCATATTCATTACAAGCTTGATTGGTCTGTAGTCACTACCTGCTAATTGGTCAAGCACGTGGCGATCGATTTTGTGGAGGATGTCTCCTGTGCAGAAAGCTAAGTCTGGAGTAGAAGTGGTAATCCATCTTCTGGAGTAGAAGCTCGGTGTGTCATCTGCTTTGTTGAGTAGATGGAGATTTGAGTCTATTTCCCAGTCCTCCACTTCATCTCCTCTTTTGTCAGTATCTGGGTATCCCCATCTTTCTGAACGGCTATTAAAGTCTTCGACAACAATGCAATTTGTGTCAGTTATTTTCATGTTTGAGAGTGTAAGATCCTTATCTGCCGGGCTATACAGATTGTAAATTCTTATTTTCACGTCCTTTATCATTATATCAACACCTATAATTTCCGTTTGGTTGTCAGAGATCACAGATACTTCGCTGCAAGGTATTGTATTTCGTGTAAGTATTAGAACTCCTCCTTTGTGTCCTTCGCGGTCGAAACGTGTGGCCTGATATCCCTCGACTGAAAATGTGCGATTGGCGTTGAGGTGTGTCTCTTGAATGCATGCCACATCTATTCTATCTTTATGAAGACGCTGTGTTAGGGAGGCTTTCTTGTTATAAACTCCTTCGGCATTCCACTGTAGTATGTTGAGTGTCCGGGGTGTTTGGTCAATAGCTCTTAACCTACTCCCCTGTCTGTGCCTTGACTCCACAGCACAGGGGAAGGTGACCACCAGTAGTCATGGGTGGACCCCCTCGAGGCAGGGGTCCCGGCACTATCACCGCCTGATGGGACTTCACGGGATTAGCACCATAACGATTAATTTTAATTTGTGACATCATTAATTAAGTTACGTTGCACTGCTTTGTCAAGCCTGTGGCTCAGTACATCCGATTTCGACAAGCATTTGTTCGGGGTGCTTTCCCTAGACTTTGACTGTCCCCAGTCTACCTACAAGGCAGCAGGTTTGTGTGTCACTTGGTCTGGTCCCTCTCCCTTGACCTGTCCGACATGGGTGACCCTACCAGTAGCTGTGCTACCGTCGACATAGCTCTTGGGGTCATTGGAACACACAAGCCCCTCTACCTCGACAAGGTGAACACACGGCAGAGGGGTCTCAGGAATCTCATTCTTCTTCTTCTTCTTCTTTCATCCGGAGTTTTTTTTTTCGGATGTGATTGCGTTGTGCCTGTTACAGCAGAGCTGCGTTCTTGCGCCGTTAGGCCGACACATCGACACTTCTGAGGGCATTTGTTTGACGAATAGGGAGTCGATGAAAGTGATGCTGTTGGCGTAGAAGGTTCTACTACTCTGTTGTCGGTTTCTCTATTGATTCTGTGCGCGGTTCGTCTTGACCAGCGGCAACACAGGGTGCGGAGGCTTACTGGCGGGTTTTAAGGGGTGGCAGGTTGGCAAAGCGGATAATGACATCTTATGGGGAGTTGGCTTGATAATAAGGGGTCGTTCAGTGGAGGGAAGGGGGGGAGGGGGGAGGGGGACTGGGGTCTAACCCTAGCGGGGAGAGGAGTGGATGGGAGGAGAGAGAGAGAAAGGAGGAGGAATCTGTGACTGCTCCTGACAGACGATAGTTTGTGCTCTAAAAAGGCATAATAACTTTTAACTATGGCGGTAGCGAGTGTGACTGATAAGGCCAATTTGCGCTGTAAATGTCCGTTCACAGTGGGTGCATGTGAACACGTGGTCATTTCCACCATCATGCACCATCTTACGTCTCAAACGCTTGGTGTGTGACTTTTCTGCAATAATTTTCTCCTTGACTTTATTCCATTTCTGATATTTGCCCTCCACGCAACACGTTCAGCGGCGACTTGCTCCCAATGTGCATTATCAATGCCTGTATCAATCATGTCCCGCTTACACACATCTTTGTATCGTAGTAGAGGCCGACCCTGAGATCTCTTACCCATCTGTAATTCACCAAAAAAGATATCCTTTGGTATTCTACCATCATCCATCCTCCTAAGATGTCCTATCCATCTAAGTCTACGAAGACTGAGCATGGAATAAACTGTCACACAACCTGATCTTTCCAATACTTCAGTATTTGTGATTTTGTCTTGCCACTTAATACCAAGAATTCTTCGCAGACACCGCATATGAAAGCTGTTTAAATTGTTCTCTTGGTGTGAGTAAGTTGTCCAGGTTTCACTGCCATAGAGAAGAGTACTAAGGACACAGGCTTGATAGACAAGGACTTTTGTTTTGGCAGTAAGCTTCCTGTTCTCCCAGACTCTTTTCTTAACCTGTTCATTGTTGTTGCTGCCTTACCAATCCGGATGTTGATTTCCTGATCTAGGGATAATTTGCTATTTACCACTGATCCTAGATATGTAAAATGGTCTACTATCTCTAGTTCGGCGTCGTCAATAAAGATTGATGGTACCCCATGTGCACCTTGTGACATAATCTGTGTCTTCTTTTTGCTAATTGTTAAACCAAATTCAGAACAAGCATTGGAGAATGCAGATAGTAGACATTGCAATTCTTCCTCAGAGTGGGTCGTAACTGCAGCATCATCTGCAAAAAGCAACTCTCTGATCAGTACCCTCCTAATTTTGGTCTTAGCCTTCAATCTCTGAGCATTGTAGAGGCCGCCATCTGAGCGTGAGTGAAGACCAGGGATGGAGTTATTGCCTCTCCATAGCACAAAGCCTGGGCTAAAATATAGAGATCATGTGTTGCCCATGCAGCATGATCCCTCTCTCGGCCTGCCTAGTTCACTCCAGAGGAAAGGTAACACCCCTACATCTGGAACAAGACAAGCTGCAGAATCTGCCGGATCAGCAAAGCATTGCTCTAACTGTCCGCCTGTCGGAGCTTCGATCCTAGACCAGTCGCCAACCAAGGCTTAGGGCCTGGTCAGCCCTGCCATGACAATTTTGTCTTTAGCTTGCATTTCCTCGCACCAGGGTAAGGCTTGTACCCTCCCAATTGTGCTCTTCCGCCCGAAGCCGTTGGCACAATGTGGGGTGTCGGGTTTGGTAAGCGCCGCCCAACGTTCGGCGCTAACAGAAACCAGGTAGTACCGTCTACGTTATACGGTAGCTCAGTCATATCTGACTAAGACCTGACTGGATAGCGCTAATAGGGCTTGCTGTATTCTGCTGTTAGCTGTACTAATATATTCTTCAGATGTCCATATGGCTAGGTCATCTGCGAAGGATGATGTGTGTACTCTGGCTGGAAAATTTTCCGTGATGTCGTTTATATATGCTAGGAATAATGTTGGTGAAAGAACTCCTCCTTGGGGGACACCTTGCTCCAACAGCATCATTTTGCTGGTTTGTCCTTGTACTTTTGTCCTGGCAGTTCTGTTCTCAAGGTAGTGGCTGATCCATTTATACATTTTTCCACAAACACGCATTTTTTGCAGTTTTACTTTCAGTCCTTCCTTCCATACTTTATCAAATGCTTTTTCTAAATCTATCCAGACTGCTAGTGTGTGCTTTTTCTCTTGGAAGGCATCCTCTATTTCCTGAGCTATATAGGTTATTTGATCTTCAGTGGATCTGTACTTTCTGAATCCTGCTTGGTGTGGTGTTAAGAGTTGGTTTTCTTCCAGATGCCATGTTAGCCTGCCATTGATAATGCGTTCCATTAATTTTCCTACACAGCTAAGTAGACTGATAGGTCGATAGCCATTTGGTTCTTCCAGGTCTTTTCCTTTTTGGGACTGGTATTAGTATAGCTTCCTTCCATGCCTGTGGGACTATTCCCCTCTTTCAGCTGTAATTTAAGACTGCTAGTAGTTTCTTTTTTGCCTTAGTGCCTAGTCCTATTAGCATTTCATTTGTGATTCCATCCTTTCCTGGTGACTTCTTCTTTTTTAGGGTATTCATTGCCTGTTCCATTTCTTCCATTGTTAGATTTGCCATCATATATTCAGCTGCTGTCTCTGTATTTCTATGATGTATCTGTTTATCTTTGATTGCTTTCTTCTGTTCGGTTGTAATATCAATGTGGTTTGCACTGGCATAGTGTTCCATTAGTGCATTTGCAGCCTTTTTTCCTGTAAGCAAGGCATTTCCTTGTTTAATTGTTATTTGTTTGTTTCTAGGTCCTTCATTGTTCATGGCTTTCACTAGTTTCCATAGTTTGTTTCCATCCCTGTCAAAATTCAGGTTTTCTGTTTTTTTCCTCCAACAATCTCTTGTTGTTTGATTTACTGTTCTTTTATATTTTGCTGAGATGGCTTTGAGATAGATGTTCGCTTCAGTTGTTTTGCTCCTGTGGAACATACTCCATATTCATTACAAGCTTGATTGGTCTGTAGTCACTACCTGCTAATTGGTCAAGCACGTGGCGATCGATTTTGTGGAGGATGTCTCCTGTGCAGAAAGCTAAGTCTGGAGTAGATGTGGTAATCCATCTTCTGGAGTAGAAGCTCGGTGTGTCATCTGCTTTGTTGAGTAGATGGAGATTGAGTCTATTTCCCAGTCCTCCACTTCATCTCCTCTTTTGTCAGTATCTGGGTATCCCCATCTTTCTGAACGGCTATTAAAGTCTCCGACAACAATGCAATTTGTGTCAGTTATTTTCATGTTTGAGAGTGTAAGATCCTTATCTGCCGGGCTATACAGATTGTAAATTCTTATTTTCACGTCCTTTATCATTATATCAACACCTATAATTTCCGTTTGGTTGTCAGAGATCACAGATACTTCGCTGCAAGGTATTGTATTTCGTGTAAGTATTAGAACTCCTCCTTTGTGTCCTTCGCGGTCGAAACGTGTGGCCTGATATCCCTCGACTGAAAATGTGCGATTGGCGTTGAGGTGTGTCTCTTGAATGCATGCCACATCTATTCTATCTTTATGAAGACGCTGTGTTAGGGAGGCTTTCTTGTTATAAACTCCTTCGGCATTCCACTGTAGTATGTTGAGTGTCCGGGGTGTTTGGTCAATAGCTCTTAACCTACTCCCCTGTGCCTTGACTCCACAGCACAGGGGAAGGTGACCACCAGTAGTCATGGGTGGACCCCCTCGAGGCAGGGGTCCCGGCACTATCACCGCCTGATGGGACTTCACGGGATTAGCACCATAACGATTAATTTTAATTTGTGACATCATTTAATTAAGTTACGTTGCACTGCTTTGTCAAGCCGATGGCTCAGTACATCCGATTTCGACAAGCATTTGTTCGGGGTGCTTTCCCTAGCCTTTGACTGTCCCCAGTCTACCTACAAGGCAGCAGGTTTGTGTGTCACTTGGTCTGGTCCCTCTCCCTTGACCTGTCCGACATGGGTGACCCTACCAGTAGCTGTGCTACCGTCGACATAGCTCTTGGGGTCATTGGAACACACAAGCCCCTCTACCTCGACAAGGTGAACACACGGCAGAGGGGTCTCAGGAATCTCATTTCTTCTTCTTCTTCTTCTTTCATCCGGAGTTTTTTTTTTCGGATGTGATTGCGTTGTGCCTGTTTACAGCAGAGCTGCGTTCTTGCGCCGTTAGGCCGACACATCCGACTTCTGCGGGCATTTGTTGACCGGGTTAACCTTCCCGGGATCTCATTTCTGTTGTTGTGATTTTTTTTTTTCTCTTTTTCTGTCATTGTCCAGGTTTGGCATTGGTAGCATAGAGTTGGTAGGAAGATTGTGTTGTAAAGTCCTTTCTTAGTAATTATTGATACATGTTTGTTCTTTAGTATTGGTACCATGTGTCCAATGAGTTGGTTTGCCTTATTGCATCTATATTCGATCTCATCTTCTGATCTGCCATTTGACGATATTATGCTTCCTAGGTACCTGAAACTCTTTACTTGTTTCAGGGTATGTTCGTTTAAGTGAATTGTTGTTGTTTTTTCTTCTTTAGTTATAATCATTGCCTCTGTTTTGCTTGTACTAATTTTCATGTTATGTTCCCTACGAAATACTATTCATGTGGTCTTGTAATTCAGCTTCTGATTTTGCCCTTAGTGCTTGGTCGTCCGCAAACAGGAGTTCTCCAATGGTTAGATTTGCAGATGGTTCTTCTTCTGTGTTCTCGTCATGACGTATTCTTGCGGTCTCTGTTTGGCTCGTTTCTTTACATATGTTGTCTATATATGTTATGAACAAGAGAGGGGACAGGACACAACCTTGTCGTACTCCAGATCTTATGGTGAAGGGTTCTGAGTGCCCTCCAGTTGCTCTCACTATGCATTCACTGTTGTTGTATAAGCTTCTACATAGTTTTGTTAGATATGTACTCACGCCATATTGTTTAAGGATATTCCACAGCTTGTTTCTATCTACTCTATGAAATACCTTTTCTTGGTTGACAAAGGTAAGTAGAGGGTTTCATTGAATTCGATTGATTTTCTATAAGTTGTCTAAGAGCAAAAATGGCATCTGTGCATCCTTTGATTGTCCTAAATCCAAGTTGTGTTTCGCTTAGCTGAGGTTCTATAGTAGTACGTCATCTTTTCTCCAGTATTTTGCAAAATATTTTCCCAGTGTGCCTCAACAGTGAAATGCCTCTGTATTGTGTGCAATCTCTTTTGCTGCCTTTGTTTTTTCCAAACTGGGATAATTATGGCGTTTCCCCAGTCTCGTGGTGTCTCTTGTTCTACCCAAACATGATTGAATAGTCTATGTAGCCATGCTATTCCTACTTCTCTTGCTGCTTTAATTAGTTCATTTGGTATTTCATCTTGCGCTGGTGATTTGTTCAATGGAGCTAATCTGATGGCTTCTATAATTTCTTCTTTTAGTATGTCTGGTTCTAGTTCTTCGTTGGCATCTCTGTAGGTTTCTTGAATTCATATGGCATCTGATGGAATGTTGAGAAGTTGTTCAAAATACTGCTTCCATCTTATTAGGATTTGTGTTTGTTCACTTCTTGGTTCTCCATTTTCTCTGTTAATTATTTCAGTTGGGTCAAAGGATTCTCCTCTGGTTCGCATTGCACTTATCTTTTCTAGTTGCCTCTTTGTAGTTATTTAGGGTTTCTCCATACTCTTCCCAGTCTTTTTGTTTTCCCTCTTTACTTTTCTATTCACATGTCTTCTCGCTATTCTATATTCTATGTAATCACATTCCTGTTTGCTCTTCAACCACTTTTTATATTTTCCTTTTTGTCTTTTACCGCTAGCTTTACCTCTGCGTTCCACCAACTATTTATTTTCTGTATACGTGTTTTGCGTTTTTTTTTCGTGGTTCCACATGTTATTTTTGCAGTATTTAAAATGCTTGATTTGAAAATCCCCCATTCTTCTTCCACTGTTTTTCTTTCTATAGGTAATTTTGACAAAGATTTCAGTTAGTTCTTTCTCATAATTTTCCCTTACTGCCTCGTCTTTAATGTTTTTTTAGTTTACTGATTCGCATGGCATGTATTTTCCTGCTCTTTTGCTTTCTTCTTCTGATGGTTCTTATTGTGGCAACAACTGCTTTATGATCTGTGTTTATACTTAAATTGGGCATTTTATTTATAGTGTAATTAAATTGTGTCCCAAAACTGTGCAGCTTAGCCTCTTGCAGTAATTATAAGGTAAAGTAAAGAACGAACGAACAAACTTAATTTTCAAAGGGTCACAAATTAGGCACGCAGGCCCGTCTTACATTCGGCCCAAGTGTTAGACGCCTGGGCTCGTCGCTTGCCAAAGTGAGGGAAAGCATGGCCTCCTATTCCTCTCTGCTTACTGATCAAATCACCCACAGTGTGCCAACTGATGTAACAAATCACCCACAGAGTGCCGATAGATGTAACAAATCACCTACCGAGTGGCGATTGATGTAACAAATCACCCACAAAGTGCCGATTGATGTAACAAATATTTGTCTAGCACCATATGTTCAGTGCTCCTTTAGGTGTGTTAGAGCTGACATTTGCTGACTGACTGACTGACTGACTGACTGACTGACTGACTGACTTACCAACCTACTTGCATGCTTGCCTGCCCACCCACCAATAAAATCACTCACTCACTCACTCACTCACTCACTCAGTCATTCAGTCACTCACTCAATCACTCACTCACTCACTTACCCCCACTGCCTCCCTCACTCACTCATTCACTTATTCTCCCTCCCTCACTTACTCGACCCTAGAGCTTTACAGGTAGGATAAAAATAATCAGTCTGTGATGGGTAACTGAACTCTGACTACTGCCTTCGCACACAGGCACACTAACTACTACGCCACCACGGCATACCCCAGTAGTACACACCTATAAACGATGCCCACGTGGCTGTGGGTGCTAACGACTGAACACATGCAAGTATGCATACCCTCAATCAATACTCGAACACCAAGCCACACAACCCCGACAGTCACGGCCCTACAATACGATAGTTGACACAGATGGACATGTTACTAGATTGCATATTAAATTTCCCTGAATGTTATATTTGTTTCGAAGCTATAAACATGAGCTAAATGTCCTCACAGGAACTCTGGACTCTTTGTCCTCCCGCTAATGAAGAGGAGCTATGAAAACAAGAGGATTGGAAGATAATCTCCATCCTCAGAAGCCGTATCCATTCCTGCTTTTACGACACTTGCCAGGGTTGTTTGGTCGTGTAGTGCCAAGTTACGAATATGCGTGCTTCATTGGGTTTTATCTTCTCGGAGTTGTTGGCCAAAGAAGAGGTTCCTGGGTTTTGCTGGTGGTTTTTATGGCTCTTTGGGGAATTAGAAGGACAAACCGGGCTGACGGGATGGCGATGGGGGTTGTTTAGGGCCGAATTTGTTGACAAAGAGGGACAGCTAGGACTCCGTGTACACGGGATTGTGAGGTTGGGTGGTGTGGACTTAACAACTGTCTCACATCTGTCGAGTTTAGGGCTGCCGATAGCGTGGTGGCCTTTCGTGACTAGTGTGTGTGGTTCCAAGCGATGCCAGGGTATTTCTGACATGCATAGGTGTCGAATTGGCACTTGTCTCAGTTCTGTTTTCACTCGTTAACTACCATAGAGCAATCGAGTGGATACTTGGCTCTGTCCCTGTGTTAGATTTAGACAAGTAATCGACAGTTAGCTCTACCCTGTGTTAAGCATAGGCTTCCAATAGACAAATGGCTCTGATTTGTTTTCTTTCATCAACGATCATGGAGCCATCGAGTGAACACTTGGCTCTGTTCTGTTTAAAATAGAGCCATGAAATTGACACTTGGCTCTGTTTTGTTTTAAATAGAGCATGAAATGGACACTTGCTTCTGTTTTGTGTTAACTAACTGCAATACAAACAATCCTGTATTCTTCCTATCCGCCATGACACACTGACGTAATTCGCGGACCACCGGCGCATTCCGACGCTTCCTGTCAGTTCTGTTCAACTTGTCTATCTCTACTCTACCTCAGCTATCAGTATATTTATCAGCAGACTCCATATTAGAGACTGACACCGGAAAATTGGCTACCTGAACGCCGGCGTTGTTATCATTTTCTCGCGTCTAACATTATTACTCCTCCTCCAGTGGCGAGAGGTCTTCATTATCATCATCATACACATGGTATTTTCGAAATTTTCGGTATAATCACGACCCACTAAAAAAAAAATGCGCGATATTTTTTTTTCCATTTCTAATGCCACATCCATCTTTGTATCCAAAGGTGTCGGCAGTGTCACGTGTCCATCTGTGCGCTGGTTGTTTCCCTGCCTCTTCTTCCAGGAAGCATGTCTTCCATTACTGTGCTTTCCTAACTACTGTATAACTACTGTATTTAATATGGCCAAAGTATTTCAGTTCAAGGATTGCCTGAAAGAGGTTCATGGAAGTAGAACATTTGTTCAACAATCAGAATTAGACAAACAGCTTTCTTTCGTCATGTGGTGGGAAGAGAGGCATTAAAGAACATCGTGATGACTGTAAAGACCCAGAGGCAGAGGCAGACCAAGAGAAATGATGCTGGATGGATTGAGACGGTGGCATGGAGGATTATCAGCAGCAGAGTTGATCCAGAACACCAAAGACCGAGATCTGTGGAGAGACATGAACGCCTACGCCAGCTGGTAGGGCACTTGATGATAATGATGTTGATGTTGATGATGATGATGATGATGATGATGATGATGATGATGATGATGGTGATGATGATGATGATGTCTATGATGATGATGATGATTTCAGTTTCCGAGCCATGAAGCTGTCTATGTGCCAGTTTTCTTTGATGGTCAGTGCTTCTTGGTTAGGTGGCCAGGTTGTGTCATTGACACCTTGCCGTAAATTACCTGGGGGACGTAAATTACAAGTAACTTGGAGCCGGAGTGGGTTCACCTTATGGTGACGGTCACTTGTAATAGGGTTAGCTAACCCACACGCAAAAGTCGGTCCAGTAGTAGCTACAGGTGATGGACTACGCCTGAGTTCAAAGCGATTGAGCGCCCCCCCCCGCCTCCCGAAACCTCTCACAACCCCCCCCCCCCCAAAAAAAAAATAAAGTGATGTTCAGGCAGACTGTGTGGCAGCGCTCTATTTCTCCTATCCACATTCAAGCATCCGGTCTCCCTGGCTAAACGGTTAAGGACGTTGTTCGTAATCCCGTACACTCACGTAGGAAATACAACAGCGCGAGATTCGGCAGCGGATCGCGTCGCGCTGATTACTTACGGAGGTATGTGAGCTGGTCGTTCAGAAAGCAGTGGCAAACTACTGAACGGTAAAACTTGCCAAGATATCAACAGCAGCTGAAAATGCTGGTGTTGACTGCAATGTCCTGTAAACGGATATTGGGGGGGGGGGGGGGGGGGAGTTCAAAGGGAAAAAAAGGCTGGGTGTTTAAGACCTAGCTCGGAACCTGACACCCGTGGAGGGGTCTGTTAGGACGTGCCCAGGTCATGGTTCGGCGGAGCATACACGGGGTGGGAGCCCGGGTGGCGTAGTGGCTCTCACCTGCCAGGTCGTGGGTTCCAATAGGCATCGAGGCAGGTTTCTAACGTCGAATTGGGCTCCTATGTCTAGTCAGTGTAAAATTGGTGCCCAGAAATGTCTTAGGAAACAATTGTGACCGGCGCGATACCGATCAGATCATTAACTGAGCGCCGATTGATCTATAATCATATGGATCTAGCACCACATGCCCGATGCACCTTATGGTCTGTACAAGGGCCTTCACTTTGACCGCCCGACTGTCGGACATGTGAGTGTCCTGTTGTCCACTCATGCCGGGGGATGTTCGGTTCCCAGAGTTGCCCACTCATCCCGGGGGTGTTCGGTTCCTAGAGTTGTCCACTCATGCCGGGGGATGTTCGGTTCCCAGAGTTGTCCAATCATCCCAGTGGATACTCGGACCCAGAGTTTCCCAGTTATCCCGGTGGATAATCGGTCCCTAGAGTTGTCTCCTTATCCGCGTGGATGCTCGGTCCCAGAGTTTTCCACTCATCATGGTGATTACTCGGTCCATAGAGTTGTCCACTTATCCCGGTGGATGCTCGGTCCCAGAGTTGTCCACTCATCCCGGTGGATACTCGGTCCCCAGGCCTGCGCTTGCCACACCATGGTGTATTTCCCATCCTCTACCACTGGGAGTTGCAGTTGGGATTATCCCTTTCTAGAGTTATTTTTCCATGATGAGCAAAGATCTCCCGCACTTCAATCAATCAATCATGTGCCATGCCGGAAAGCGTGGGCGGTCATGACTCGCCATTTCACTCGATCACCAGTGTTGTGGATCAGCTCAGTGTTCCTGTCTCGTCCATGCCATGTGGCCAAGCCATCCAGGTATTTTCCTCTCGGTCTTCCTCTTGGTCTGTTCCCCTCGATCTTGCCAGTTGTCACTAAGTTCTCCAATCCATTTCTTCTCATAACATGTCCAAAAAATTTTGACTGTCTACGTCTAATTTCTCTAATCAGTTTACGATGTTCATGTGTCTCCTGTAGTACTTGGTCATTGGCTTTTCTGTCTGTCCATGGTATTCTTTGCATTTTCCTCAGAAACCACATTTCTGCAGCCATCAGATGCTTTTCAGCTTGACTGCTCATTGTCCAAGTTTCACATCCATACAAAAGAACAGGCTCTATGTATCCCCTCAACACTCTTTTTCTCGTTTCAATTAACATCTTTTTATTGGTCAGAATGTTTTTCATCTTGCTAAAGGCTACTTTCGCCATGGCGATTCTTGTTCTAATCTCTTCAAGGCATCTCCCATCAGATGTTATAACTGTTCCAAGATAATTGTACCGATTCACTTGTTGAAGAATATTTCCATTTACTTGTATATTACATTGTGGCACTTCTTCCTTCCTACTGACGACCATAACCTGAGTCTTTTTACAATTTAATTCTAACCCCAGTTGCTCACTGTGTAGAACAACCGCATCTACTAATTGTTGCAGGTCCTGCGCATTGTCTGTAATTAATACTGTATCATCTGCTTATCTAATGTTATTGATGTTTCGTCCTCCAATGCTGATTCCATTTATATCCTCTACATTTCTGAAAATATTTTCACTGTACAGGGAAAAAAGATCTGGAGACATCACACATCCCTGCCTAACACCTCTCTTAATTGGCTGATACTGTCCCACTTCATTATCAATCCTTATTGCAGCTTGTTGTTTCCAATATATGTTTTTTATAAGTCTAATGTCTTTCCCATCAATTTGTAGATCTGCAAGTATATCCACCATGCTGACATGTCTAATGCTATCAAAAGCCTTTGTATAGTCAATAAAGCAAAGATGTATATCCTTGTTTACTTCTATAGCACGTTCAATAACTGTTCGCAGCATATACACAGCATTTACTGTACCCTTTCCTTCTACGAACCCACATTGTTCTTCCCCTATTTCAGGTTATATCTTCTTCCACACTCTTTGCATGATAATTCTTAGCAAACTTCTAAACGACATTGATAAACAACTGAACGTAAAATTGCCCAGAATGTCTCAAACAGCAGCATCCCTGGAGTTGAGTACAACGTCCTGTAAATGACAATCAACTAAAAATTGGGCCAAAATGGGTGTCGGTGGACTCTTGGAAATGAACATTGAAACAGGACACCCAGAGTGCCTCCATGAACAACACACTAGGCCAGCTGGATGGAACCGCCCACTAATTTAGTCCCCGTTCCCAATGCACCTTGGTGAAGCACGCGAGGGCTCTACCACGCCCGGCCTGGACACAAACATGCTAGTTATAAGGGAGGTTTATTCTATTGGGGTTGGATAATTCCCTGAAGTGTGACCTTAAGTTTCTGTTGCCCTGGGTGGAGGTCTGAGGCATCCGCCTATTGTCGCTGAGGTCTGGAGTTATTCCCATTGTCAGCATCATCATGTGTCATGGCGATATGCCTGGAAAGGGGGGGGGGGGGGGGGAACTGTGTTTCGTCACCTGATACGTTAGGCAGAGTTTATCAGTTACTTGCATATCCTTTACAGGACGTCGCAGTCAATTCCGGCATCTTTTGTCTGTTTGTGATTTCTTGGCAAGTTTACGTTTAGTAGTTTGCCATTGATTTCTGAAAGACCAGTACTTATGCCATTGTATCAAATAGCACCGCAAGGCGGCCTCCTGAGACATCACCCGCAACCGTGTTTCTAACGTGGTATGCCGGATTGCGGATTGCGCTCTTAAACCCAACGCACCGGTCAACTAACGTTAAAGTGGAATTGCGGTAAAGCTGTGAAAATGTAAACAAAATAAAATTAACACAAAGTAATGCAGCTGTAAAGTCGCCTGCTCCGTGGCGAAGAATTTACGGACGGGGTTCATGATCCCTGCATACCCGCGTTCGAAACATAGCTGCGCTCTATCTGGCAGCAGTCCGCTTTGCGTTGGATTTTTACGAATTGGTATGGGTGCCGGTCGTTCAGAAACCAATGGCCAACTACTTAACGTGAACATGCCAAGAGATCACAACAGCAAAACATGCTGGTGTTGACTAAATATTGACTGCAACGTCCTGTAAAGGATATGCAACTAATGTGGCTTTATGGAACACAATTATGGAAAACTTATGAATAGCCTTCATTAAGAAACAAATACACAAAACATAATATATAAACACGGGGAACTGCCCTTTGAAATAAACCACATAGCTACTTCAGATTTGAAATTAACCATTCTTTCATTCAGTAGCATGTCCCTTGCAGAACCTCGCTCCCATAACAACCCTGTGAAAAACATCTCGGTCAGAAGCAAGATGTCCCGCGTCTGATACACCCATCTGGAAATCATCCACCTCATCCTGCACCCATCTTCTCTTTGACCTTCCTCTTTCTCTCTTCCCAGGCATACACCCCTCCATTATTGTTCTCTCCAAACTTTGATGACGTTCCACGTGTCAAAATATTTCAATATTCTTTGTTTTATCGTCTTTAGTAGCCAGCCTTCTTCAATATTCAGTTCTTGTCGTATGGATTCATGAGTTCTTTTCTGTATCCAAGATATTCTTCAAACCCGTCTATAAGGTGTTTATATGCTGTTCAGCTTGCAACCACTTAGTCACTTTGGAAAATTCAAATCTAGAAACTAACAACTTAGTAAAGAAATAACTGGTTGAAGACGGGCGATGTTGTAGATTGTACAGTCAGTGGCACCGTGCAACAGATGCCATCATCTGGAGCCCGTGAGAGAGAAGCAGCATTTCATGCCCCGAATCCAGCTTGGGTGGAATGTATGCCAGACCAGGCTTATCTGCTAAAGATCTGGGGCTTGTCATTTATCTGGCAGCGGGAGTTGTGAGTGAGTTGCCAGGTGGGTGTAGTCTCGCCAGGACACAATTGTTGTTGGCGAGACTGATCGGTCGTTGAAAAACCGCGAGATTTGAAGTAGGATAGGATAAAGATGATGATGGAGATTAAGAGACGGGTTGTGGATGCATGGCGTCGGTGGGAACAATAAGGAGAGATGGTGATAATGTGCACGCACGCTGGCATGATTGAGGTTATATATATATATATATATATATATATATATATATATATATATATATATATATATATATATATATATATATATATATATATATATATATATATATATATGTGTGTGTGTGTATATATTTGTTCGTTGGCTCGCTTTCAACTCCACTATAGTCCACACACGTGATACTACTTCTAGTTTACTGGCTGATTTTTGCGTGTGGATTAGCTTTCCCTATTACCAATGTCCCTCGCCATCAGGCTCCCACTTCAAGAGGTACCTGTTATTTACATCCCCAGGTCAAGGGTGAGAAGTCAACATTTAAGTCTAACAAATGCTGTTGAACCGACTACCTCGGCATCAGAACGCTAGCGCACTTATCCGTTCGGCATGCAAATCACGCGGTGGTATTTACTCCAGGTATTTCTTCCTTTGTGCAGGAAGTAGGGCTCCCTGAGCATTTCACAATGAGAACTTGATATTTTTTAATCGCCATTTCTGTCCACTTCTCTCAGTCATCTGGTTTTATAATGACGACCACGATTTTCAGATATCGACGTAATCGTAAAGATAAGTGCGCTTGTTCTTTACCTTCCCGGTGCTATGATTACGAGATAGGTTGTTCAACCCCTTCCACCGACATTGTTGTTTGTCCATCAAGAATGATGATGACCATTCATTTCATCTAGTGGGGTTGAAAGTAAGAAGCCGTGAGTTCTAACATGGCTGATAAGGCCTATTTTGGCTCGAAATGTTCTTTGACAATGTGGACAAAGAATGCTTGACGTGTCATGAGGAGTTTCTCCTGCAGTGATTTTTCTGTCCAGCCTTTTCTTCACAGCTCTTGCAGTCCTGGTTGCTTCATAAGTGACTGCACCCTTATGTAATGATGTACGCCACGAATTTCGGTCCTCAGCAGCAGTCTCCCAGGTGTCAAGATGAATGCTTAAAGCTTTCAGTGAGATTTTCAGAGTGTCGTTAAACCGTTTCCTCTGGCCGCCCTGGGAGCGTTTACCACAACGCAGCTCGCCGTAAACAATTTGTTTAGGGAGCCTGTGACCAGCCCAGCGAATCTGAGTTTTCATTAGTTGAGTGTGGATACTGGGCATGGACGCTGTTTCTAGAACTTCAGTGTCTGGGGTCTTGTCTTGCCATTTAGTCTTCAATAGCTCTAACGCAGACTGTGTGGAAGTGGTTTAATTTCCTAGCATGTCGCTGATAATCAGTCTATGTTTCCTAAGCATATAGCAGTGTGGATAATACAACTGTTTTATAGACTTTCAGCTTTGTTCGCAGGCTTATTCCATTTCTGTCTCATACATTCTTGTACAGTCTGCGAAAGGCCACGCTGGCCTTGAAGATTCTTGCATTCACTTTATCATCAACAGTGGCAGCTTGTGACACTGTGCTGCCAAGATAGGTGAATTTCTCCACAACACTTAGTCTTTGACTGTTCACCTTGATATTCGGCACGGTGTGATTATTCCCTGGAGCTGGCTGGTACATAACTACAGTCTTCTTCAAGTTGATATTGAGCCCAAAGTTGGCACAGTCATTTGAGAAAGCTGAAACATTGTGTTGCATGTCTGCCTCTGAGTTGGCATATAGAGCGCAATCATCAGCAAACAGCAGTTCTCTGACAGTGTCGCTGTTAGTTTTGGTTTTGGCTTTCCGCCTTCTGAGATTAAACAACTTTCCATCCATGCGGTAGGTGATGTCTATTCCAATGTCATTGTTCTCGAAGGCATTCATCAGCGTAGCTGAAAACATGAGGCTGAACAGTGTTGGTGCCAGGACACATCCTTGCTTCACTCCATTAGTGACAGGAAAGGGCTCAGACAGTTCACATTTTCATTACTCTTGCCCGCACTATTTGGATAAACTTTTGTGGACAGTCATAGTTCTCCATAATCTTCCACAGTCCTCTGCTGGATGAGTGTCGTGTTCATCCTTGACCAGTGTCGATCCCTGGAGTCGAATGAGAGTCGACACTCACATTATAATATCATGATCTCACCCTGACATTTCTCTTGCAGCTGCCTTGCAGCGAAAATCATGTCAACAGTCCCTCGTTCTTTCTGAAGCCACATTGACTTCAGGAAAAAGACCTTGATCTAGATGGGCCGTGAGGGGATTGAGAAGAATCTGGCGAGTATCTTCCCTGTGATTGAGAGCAAGGAGATGCCTCGGTGGTTGTCACAGGATGGCGATTTCCTTTTACGTTTGTAAAGGTGGACTATCGACGCGTCCTTGAAATCCTTGTGGCATGGTCTCGTCAGCCACATGTTGTAAAGACTTGGTGAAGCTGTTCTATTAGGACTTCCCACCTGCCTTGTATATCTCTGCTGGGATGAGTCAGGACCAGGTGCCTTGCCGCTGGAGAGTTGCTGGATGGCTTTGTTTACTTCCACTATGGTTGGCAGGTCATCAAGTGTATCTTTAGTGGGAACTTGAGGAAGGCAGTTGATGGTTTCATCATCGAAGAAGGAAGTTGCATTTAAGATGTTGCTGAATGCTTTGCCCAGCGTTGAAGGGCTTCTCTCTTGCCGGTGACCAATGTTCCCCCATCTGCACTGAGGAGGGGAACTATGCCTGGTGATGTAGGACCGTAGACCGCTTTTAGTGAGTCGTAGAAGGTGTTCATATCATGTCTGTCAGCAAAGCCTTGAATTTCATCAGCTTTGCTGCTCAGCCAGGAGTCCCGCATGTGCCGAAGTTTCTGCTGCACCACTCTCCGAATGTTATTGCAGGCATGTTTTTTTTTTTTTTTGGATGTTGACTCTATGGAAGTGAGCAGGGCTTTCCTATAGAGGGCTACTCACTCACTCAGGGGACTGCCGAATCCCACTGCTGCTCCGGTCAGTAGAAGACGATCATATGGCCTGAGCCGCCTGTGTGCAGGTCTGCGACCACGGCTGCCAGCGTACCCACGCCTGCCGCTTCGCCGCTCGCCCATCGCCACAGGGCTTGAAGGTGATATATGAAGTTGGATGAAGAATGACTTGCGCGATGAAATGGATTAAAGTGAGGAAGAGTTACGCAATTCGTTGACTTCACTCTCTCGCCTGAGTCCATCTGAGTCCAGTGGCAAGACAAGTGAAGATGACTGGAGACAAATACAGGTGCAGTGGATGACCAGGGCGCTCTAGGTGCCTTGCCGTGCTCATTACGTTCCACAACGCTTTGCATGTAAACGCCGTCTTGCCCGTTGAATCATCAGTGATTTCATCCGCACATTCTGCCGAATCCTGTCTTCATATGCTGCATAAGCATACCCTAGTTCATCGCTTGGTTTGACACCAAATCGGCTGGTTTAGCCAGCATCTCACAGCTGTTTTCCGGGGGGGGGGGGGGGGGGGGTGACCGCGGTCGCACGTTGACAGCTACTGGAAGACACAGGCGTGAGCTGGATGTCAGGCTTGGACCAATGGGGGATGGGTCCTGAAGAGGACATTAGAGTCATCCTTACCTAAGGTATTATCAATGCCTTACACCCCGTACCCCCCCCCCCCCCCCCCCCCCCCAACATTAAGCTGAGTTTAAACGGCGACCTTTCGTTCAGAAAGAAAACGATAACTTCTTGTTTAGAAAGAAAACGGTAACATTACACGTTTATAACAGACGCCCAAAGCCACCAACTTCTTTTAACACCCC
Organism: Cepaea nemoralis; assembly: GCA_014155875.1. Lineage (NCBI taxonomy): Eukaryota > Metazoa > Mollusca > Gastropoda > Stylommatophora > Helicidae > Cepaea > Cepaea nemoralis. The sequence goes on along the minus strand of JACEFZ010002740.1, from coordinate 491,801 downwards.
TTCCTATATTCATATATGCTTTACATTAAGCACTCACTTTTAAGTAGATAGTTATGGCGAGTATTAAATAAAAACATTTAAATTATCGCCCTTTTGGAAATCCATTATCGCTGATTAAGCCCCCGTGGTTTGAAATTTGTTTGTAACAAAATAAAAACAAAGCGGACATCAGAAATACAATTTCAAACCTTTAATAGATTAAAATAGCAAAATTTCTTGTTGCTAGCTCATTATGTTTAGTCGGTTTTCGTGGATGTTAAACAGAAGTTTAGTTAGTAGAGTTGCATACTTTAAAAATTGTAATTGTGGGCAGGAAGCGCTCATAATCTCGGAAAAGCAATCTACACATTGGAGGATGGATCCAGAAAAGAACCTCAACCGTCGAAGTCGGAATATGTTGGCCTAAGTGGCACGGGCCGGCTTCGTGGCTTAGAGGTTATGACTTTTCTCCGTAATCTCGTATACTCTCGTCGGTAACGTAATGACGGTGAGAATCAGCGATGGTTCGAAACGTATCGGTAACTTATGGGGTATGTGAGCCGGCCGCTCAGAAAGCAATGGCAAACTACTGAGCGTAATCTTGCCAAGAAATCAACATACAGCTGAAAGATGCTGGTGTTGACAGCGATGTCCTTTAAAGGATATGAAAAAAAAAGTGGCACCGGACTAGAAAGAGGACATCTACTCACTACAATGGGTGCTATATACCACGTATAGCAAACGTTTATCGAGGGCAGAATAAGAAGTGGAATGAGAAGAAGAAGAAGAAGAAGAAGAAGAAGAAGAAGAAGAAGAAGAAGAAGAAGAAGAAGAAGAAGAAGAAGAAGAAGAAGAAGAAGAAGAAACTTTAAAAGAGCAAAGGCAATAACCCTCTTTTACACGGGTAGCCGAGTGGCTGAATGTCCGAGTGACGGTGATGTTGCAATGGTTTCAAATCCGCATCGAGAATAATTTTGCTAATGGACCTGAACTGCCAGGATGTCCCAGCCTAACATTGGTATCATGAAAAGCCGTGGGAAGTAAAATCCGCCAGTGGGATATTGACTACATCACCCACTGAGTACCGAATGATCTATGAAAATGTGGGTCTATGTACACAGGTGTCTTCGTATTTTGTTCGTACTTATCCGAGACACCTAGATGTCCGATCTAACAACCCAGGGTTAGGGGGTGTGTTTTGTTGCTTCTTTATTTTATAAAATCCTTTCTGTCAACATCGAGAATCGAAACAATTCTGCCAGAGTTACAAACGCCCGCATTTAAAGGCCACTTTATTGTTTCCGTGGGTAAGGTGTTACGGACGCAATTCGTAATCCCGCACAGGGCATTCAGAACACAGCTATGGGCGATTTGGCGACAGTCCGCCTTTAGTTGGCTCTCATACAAAGGTATAAGTGCCGGTCGTTCAGAAAGCAATAGCAAACTATTGAACATAAACTTGCCAGGAAATCACAAACAGCGGAAATATGCTGGCGTTGACTGCGACGTCCTATAAGTTAACTGCAACTAACTTGTCGCTTCTCCTAGGGGTCGTCGCTGATGTTATGGAGTTCGTGCTTTGTGTGACGCTTTCGGCAGCCCGTCCTGCAGAAAGAGACCGAATCATATAGGAAAAAACCGGTGCAATGAAGTATATGCTTTTGCCTTTGAAACCTTTGTTTTGGAAAGCTTAAGGAGGTCGACGTGGCCGCAGCAGCAACAGCAGCAGCAGCAGCACGTGTGTTGACGCTCGTGTTTAAATTAAGCGAACGAAAGAAACAAAAAGCTCCTGACATAACCAACTACGAGAAGTCACGCACACACACTATAAGCAAGGGCGGTAAGTCATCCCAAAGTGCGGTTTGTAGGACGTACCTTATAATTTTCCCGTGGCAACGTGCGCCGGAAATGGATGGATTCCATGGCTGGAAGGGCGTTTCCTGCTGGTTGTCTCCCTTGCCCAGCAATCCCCTTGGCCGTCGTAAGGAAACGGCGATGGCAAAGTCCCCGGATGGTGCTTCAAGATTTAGGAATCACGCGATGGGGGATCGGTGATTCACGAGACAAGAACATGAACATGTTGGCAATGAAAGGTACAGACAGGAAGTCACTGTTGTGGGAGTCGAAGGGGTTCAGTTGCTAGGGCACTAGCCTGCAGGTAGGGTATTCTGAGTTTAAATCCCCATGACGAATGGGCTGTTTTGTTACTTGACCACATGCTCGTGTTTCAGGTTTTCGACGCTGACTTCCACCCCTATGTAAACAATATCTACCTAACTACCTACCTGCCTGTCTGCCTACCTGTCTGCCTACCTACCTACATACAGACATACAGAAAGACACACAGTGAGACATGCACTCACATAATGTATGGTAGTAGTAGTGATAGTAGTAGTACCAGCAGCAGCAGCAGCAGCAGCAGCAGCAGCAGTAGTAGTAGTAGTAGTAGTAGTAGTAGTAGTAGTAGTAGTAGTAGTAGTAGTAGTAGTAGTAGTAGTAGTAGTAGTAGTAGTTAAAAGTTAGTTGCATATCCTTTACAGGACGTAGCAGTCAACTCCAGCAGTTTTTGGCTGTTTGTGATTCCTGAGTATGTTTAGGGTCAGCAGTTTGCCATTGCTTTCTGAACGACCGGCACTCATACCATGAGTAAGGAAACCAATGCAAGGCGATCTGCTTCCAAATCGCCCGCAGCTGTGTTTCGAACTCAATATGCGGAATTACGAGCTGCGTCAAAGTACGAACGAACTTTATTTTCAAAGGGTCCCAAATTGGGCACGCAGGTCCGTCTAACATTCTAGTATTATCTAGTACTAGTATAGTAGTAATATTCACAATGGTCGTGATGGTTGTAATAGCTACCATTGTTGTAGTAACGCCAGTGGTCCAGTAGTATCAATTTATTAATAGTAGTATTCATAATAGCTTTACTGAAAGAAATATGCGCTCATACAAACAAACACACATACACGCACTTCGTTCAATAAATGACCCAACGATATTTTCAACAAAGGAACGGTCTACCATTGGAATAAACCTACATATATTTTTCTATACACAATACAGATTAAATATTCTTTAAGAAACACTGGCATCTGCAAACAGTGTAGTCAAGTTGTGTCTCCTCCATGGGGATAGAATATTCTGCCCGTTATCTGTATGATCAGTTTATTTAAAGATTTCAGGAAGACCCGAACCTAGTCTCACAGACTACGGGGGTAATCCGATTAGGAGACGATGTTTGAACCAGGTCTTCCATGGTAAATAAGAAAATCAAGACTGTAAACGGCGAACCACGAGGAGGTGTGATGGGAGGAGATGGCCTAATGGGAGGAGATAGACATCTTAAATTTTCTTAACTCTTCCAACGCCGTATTGCGTTTTTGTATAGCAGCTGTTGGGGTGAAGATGAGGAGGGGTGGTGTGTTTGGCTGTGGATTGTGGGGTTGTGAAAGGTTAGGCGGTATGATATGTTTGAGAAAAGTGTTTGTATTGAATGATAATGTTAAATAACGAAATGGAGTTGTTGTTGTTGTTGTTGTTCTTCTTCTTCTTCTTCTTCTTCTTCTTCTTCTTCTTCTTCTTCTTCTTCTTCTTCTTCTTCTTCTTCTTCTTCTTCTGCTTCTTCTATTATTATTATTATTAATATTATCGTCATCATCATCCTCATCATCATCCTCATCATCATCATCATCATCATCATCATCATCATCATCATCGTCATCATCATCATCGTCATCATCATCATAATCATCATCATCATCATCATCATCATCATCATTATTATTATTATTATTATTGCTTGTTCTTATTCAACTCTCCCCATTGATTTTTGTTCACTGGGTTTCTGTTCACACACACTATCTATCTATCTATCTATCTATCTATCTATCTATCTATCTATCTATCTATCTATCTATCTATCTATCTATCTATCTATCTGTCTGTCTGTCTGTCTGTCTGTCTATCTATCTGTCTGTCTGTCTGTCTGTCCTCTCTCTGTACCCATATCTCTCCCTCTCTCTCTCTCTCTCTCACTCCCCCCATCTCTCTCTTTCTCTCCCTCTCTGTCTATCCACTCTCTCCTGCATCTCTCTCCATCTCTCTCCCCCTCTCGCCCCTCCATCTCTCTCTTTCTCTCACTCTCTCTCCCTTTCACTTCATTCCCTTCTCTCTCCCTCTCTCTCATTCCCCCCTCTCTCTCCCCGTCTCTCTTTTTCCACGTCGCTCTCTCTCTCTCTCTCTCTCTCTCTCTCTCTCTCTCTCTCTCTCTCTATCTCTCTCTCTCTCCCTTCCCTCTCCTTCTTTCCCTCCATCTTTGTCTTTTAACATTTTCGATCATTCGCATACAAACAACATAACAGGACACACTGAATTCGACAAGTAGCTAGTAATGATACTTCTGGTGTCCACGAAGCTGCTCGTTCCGACAACGGAGTCTTTGAATGAAGCGATTTGTTTGTTTATTTCCCCGCGCTGGTCTGATTGTCGCAGTAACTGTGCCCTTGTAACGAAATCAATGAGTTATTCTGACGTGTTGCCCAAAGAAGGAAGCTTGGGTCCCTGGGTCCTATATCACGGGAATCTAGAGTACGACTTGGTAAAGTAAAGTAAAGTAAAGTAAAGTAAAGTAAAGTAATGTAATGTAAAGTAAAGTAAAGTAATATAAAGTAAAGTAAAGTAATGTAAAGTAAAGTAAAGTAAAGTAAAGTAAAGTAAAGTAAAGTAAAGGACACGTCTCCACCATTTGAGCCTGTATTTTTAGCCTGGATTTGAAGTAAAGTAAAGTAAAGTAAAGTAAAGTAAAGTAAAGTAAAGTAAAGTAAAGTAAAGTAAAGTACACGTCTCCACGATGTGAGCCTGACTCAGTATACTTCCATGGTACACATTTTAGGCTGGTGGACCCGGAATCCCCATTCAAGTTTTCACAAATTTATCCCGGATCCCTTAGGCAAGCTAAGGGGGCTGCGTGTCTCGAGGTAAGGTGTCCGCCTCGAGTGCTGGCGGTCCCGGGTTCAAGCCCCGGTGAGGACCGGGATGTTTTTCACGTGAACCTCTAGTAAATAAAATTTCCCCTGGTCTCTGGGTAGTGAGATAGGGCGCCAGTGTGTATTGTTGCGCACGTAAAAAATCCCTTGGCAGTTGGAAATCGAAAAAGAGTAGCCTAACGGCGCTGCCCGGGCAAAATTTCTAGTTAAAAATCTACCCAAAGTATTTCAGGCATCCTCGCCGGTGCTACGGAGTTCGTGCATTGAGCTGAGTTTCTCCAGACTTAGGTTTGAGTTAGGAGGAGAACGGAGCACTTATGGGTTACACCCGTGTGCCGTGATGTTGATCCATCGACTAAACTAAACTAAAACTAAACTAAACTGAGGGAAAGCAGAAATTTTGGGGCGCTGGGTGCTCCCCTAAGGCAAGGCAGAAATGTCGGGGACGGATGTGACGCTGCGTGCTCCCTTCATAAAAGGGTGACCTGTCCCGGAAACTAGCAGCGGAGGTGAAGTGTTAAAAGAAATATATGATCTGGTACTGGTGAGCGTGAGAACACATGCATATACGAGGGCGAGTGTCTTGATGTGCTGAGAAGGTACGGGTAGCAGTTCGAGCGGATAGCGCAGAGCCCGGGATTCAGTTACGAGTTTGGAGAGAGTGAGTCTTTTCTGTGTGCATGCAGTGCTGGGGGGTCAGTGACAGAGTTGTTAGATTATAGGGGCTGTGAACGAAGACAACTGGGTTTCTCATCTCGTAAACTGATTCTGTATCAAGCGACTCACTGTGCCTGGGGAGTTACTACAGAAACAAACAAAATGCGTTCGAATTTAAAATTTCAATAGCATACAATTGTTATCGCAGTTGTTAATGTAATTGTTATTGTTATATTTATTGTTGTTAATGTAATTGTTATTGTTGTTACTGTAATTGTTATTGTTGTTACTGTAAGTACTATTGGTGTTATTGTAAGTGTTATTGTTTTACTGTAATTGTTATTGTTGTTACTGTAATTAATATTGTTGTTACTGTAATTGCTATTGTTTTATTGTAATTGCTATTGTTGTTATTTTAAGTGTATTGTTGTTACTGTAATTGTTATTGTTGTTACTGTAATTGCTACTGTCTTTATTGTAATTGCTATTGTTGTTATTGTAAGTGTATTGTTGTTACTGTAATTGTTATTGTTGTTACTGTAATTTGTATTGTTGTTACTGTAATTGTTATTGTTTTTTAAATGTTATTGCTGTTACTGTAATTGTTATTGTTGTTACTGTAATTTTTATTGTCGTTACTGTAATTGCTATTGTTGCTCTTGCATTTGTTACTGTAATTATTACTGTGACTGCTATAGTTGGTACTGTTTATATATTTATTGTTAATATTCTTAATGCAATTAATACAGTGATTGTTATTGTTGTTACAGCAATTGTTATTGCTATTACTGTAATACCTATTGTTATCACAGTTACTGTAATATTGTAAAATATTGATATTGTAAAATTTTCTTTTGTTACTGCAATTGTTAATTTTGTTATTGCAATTGTAATTGGCCTGTCTCCCTGGCATAGGAGTTAACGTCTGTCTCCGTAATCCCGTATATCCTCGTGAGAAACCTAACCTGCGCGAGAATCGGTAGCGGTTCTCGCCGGGTTGGTAACTTACGGGGTATGTGAGCCGGCCGCTCAGAAAGCAATGGCAAACTACTGAGCGTAATCTTGCCTAGTACATCAACAGCAGCTGGAAGATGATGCTGTTGACTGCAGCGTCCTGTAAGGGATATGCAACAAACAAACAAATAGATTGTAACTGACATTTTGAATATATAATTGCTATTGTTGTTACAGTGTTTGTTACTGTTGTTGCTGTTGTTGTTGCTGTTATGACTGCAATTGTTGTTACTTTATTCGTAATTCTTACTGTTATCGCAGTATTTGTTATAATTGATATTGTAGTTGTTACTGTTGTTACTACAATTGTTATTGTTGTCACTGTAATTGTTACTATTCTGACTGTATTCTGCTTTATGAGCCATAACTCCACGTTTAAGCCCAACTTAAACAGCCCATTTCGCCATCATGGCACCGGAAATTTTAGAAGGAGCTTTCTTATCCTTTCGACGACGCCGACGTCTGCAGATACACTAGTCTTCCCCCCACCCCTCCCCCTAAACCAAATTAAGATTATTGTCTTTCAGATAAGAAAAATAACGGCCGCAGCAGATAAGACAACATGAGATGAAAACCCACCCTACAAGGGTGATATCCGAACAGATAACTAACTCATTCTTGGGAGTGCCCTTGCCAGGCAATCTTAGGGGACTGTCACACGTAACGACTGGACACGCTGGTGGGGTTTGTTGCATGCTTTAACTAAACGTCACGCCCCGTGACATGCAGAATCGGATCCATGTTCGGGGAAAATATGGTGGCGGGAAAATAGACCCACATCCGGGAATATCCGAAGAGGGTTCAGTTGGGGGGGGGGGGGTGTTTACGGCAGTGTCATTCTGTCACAGCCTTTACCTCCTGGTGGGCTCGGGCAGGAGTGGGGGGTTGAGGGGGTCGGGGGTCAGGATGGGATGCGTTTTGTCGCCTGAAGAAAGGGATGTGGGGTTAGATAGAACACATAACAGTTTGTGAGTCATTCATTAGGGCAGGGGTTCTAACTCTTCACTTGTCTCACGGACTACTTTGATGGCGTGGTAAAGATTTACCTATTATGTTGCATGAACTTTACACAGGGCGAATACAAGACTTGGACCGGCAATATTTTCAAACACTGCACATTCATTAAACATACAACCTATATACAGATGGCTTCCAACGGCCGGGTTGTTATAACGGTTAGCACGTTAGACTACCAATGGTGTGCGGTAGTATAGGGTTCGATTCCAGTTCTCGTCGTTCGCTAGAGGAGGAAAAGACTGACTCCCTTTTCTTTGCACTCAGGCCTGCAAACATTCCACCTATCCACGGCACATTCCTGCTACGGGATTTGTTCCCGCGGATTCTAAACTTTAAAATTGGAGCCGGGGAAAGTCTTTGGAGGTAAAGGCGACCTGGGTGATACTAACCACACCAGCCACTGAGTGCAGGTTGGGCTATAAACATATGGGTTTAGCACCCAATGCCTGATGTGCCTTTATATCTGTGGAAGGATCCGGGACTCTTCTGGTTAAATGTGTTTGTTACCTAGTGTGTCATCTAGTCTTCTGGTTAAATGTGTATGTTGTCTAGTGTGTCCTCTAGTCTTCTGGTTAAATGTGTAGTTTGTCTAGTGTGTCCTCTAGTCTTCTGGTTAAATGTGTATTTTGTCTAGTGTGTCCTCTAGTCTTCTGGTTAAATGTGTATTTTGTCTAGTGTGTCCTCTAGTCTTCTGGTTAAATGTGTATGTTGTCTAGTGTGTCCTCTACTCTTCTGGTTAAATGTGTATGTTGTCTAGTCTGTTGTCTAGTCTTCTGGTTAAATGTGTATGTTGTCTAGTGTGTCCTCTACTCTTCTGTTTAAATGTGTATGTTGTCTAGTCTGTCATCTACTCTTCTGGTTAAATGTGTATGTTGTCTAGTGTGTCCTCTACTCTTCTGTTTAAATGTGTATGTTGTCTAGTCTGTCATCTACTCTTCTGGTTAAATGTGTATGTTGTCTAGTGTGTTCTCTACTCTTCTGGTTAAATGTGTATGTTGTCTAGTGTGTCCTCTACTCTTCTGGTTAAATGTGTAGGTTGTCTAGTGTGTTATCTAGTCTTCTGGTTAAATGTGTATGTTGTAGAGTGTGTCATCTAGTCTTCTGGTTAATTGTCTATTTTGTGTGGTGTGTCCTCTTTTCTGCTGGTTAAATATGTATATTGTCTGGTGTGTCCTCTTGTCTTATGGTTAAATGTGTATGTTATCTAGTCTGTCTTCTAGTCTGTCCTGCTTTCCTACGGTTCTATAAGCACGAAGCAATACGTGTGAACTTGCTTATCAAGCTGAGCTGAGTGAATTGTGTTGTTGAGTTGAGTTGTTGAGTTGAGTTAAGTTGAGTTGTTGACTTAATTTGGTGAGTTGAGTTGAGTTGGGTTGAATTGAGTTGTTGAGTTTATATGTTGAGTTGAGTTGTTGAGTTTATTTGTTGAGTTGAGTTGTGTTGAGTTGAGTTGTTGAGTTAGGTTGTTGAGTTGAGCTGTTGAGTTGATTCGTTGAGTTTAGCTGAAACCGATATCCCTGCACTCAGGACATTCCCACACGCTCTCCGTCCCTCGTTCAACAGCCAACGAAGAGTCATCCTGCTAATCATTCCCAGCGCTATCTGATTGAAAGTTCTCCCGGTCTTCCCTATCAGTTGTGAGAGTCGTCTAGAACCCCTCCTGATCCCCCACCATTTCATCATATCCACATACGGATTCTTGGTCTGTTCCATGACTTCCCCACCTGGTCCCACGGGCGCCTGAGCACCTCTCCCCTGTCCTTGGGTAATCTACCACGGAGAAGTGCTTATTTATCAAATGGCTAGCCGGACGCGGAGGTGTTTCCAAGGCACCAGGGCCAGGTTTTATACTGGCCAAGACCTACTAACACGTCCTAGTCGTGCGTCCTGGGCAACAGGTCCCTTCGGGGTCCTAGCTAACGCAGTAGGATTGCTGATTCTTCCGAAATCGGAGAGTATCTGCCTGCACGGCGAGGAACCACCTGTCTGCACACCAATAAGCCAGACATAGGACAACGGATACTCATGCAAACCTCATTCCGGTATGACATCGCACTGATGTTAGACAACAGGATGTCTTCATCCGACATACAGGACTTCACGCTGGAGTTCACAGCCAGCGAACGCAAGCAAGCAAGCAAGCAAATTACTAGCCAGGTGCATGCGGGGAAAATGCTTTAAAATGCAAGAGGGTCGATTTCATGGCACCGGGTGTTATACCATATTCTTCGGTTTCTATCCGCAGGGCGACCTGCTGAAAGTGTCGCACCGAGTACCGAACCCCGTAGCTCAAGCGACGACCTGCACGCGCTAGCCGGGGCCATGCCTCTCAAGTTAAGAACCGCTGTACTCACGCGACAAACATCCCCCAAAAACACCACACCCCATTTGTGTTCTCTCCGTAATGGATCGGGAAAGATCACGCCCTACCTCTCCTCCTCTCCAACCAGCACTCATTAAGAAAATTAAAACAAGTCACATTGTGTTCAGGAAGCCGCAGTAGTTCAGCGGTTAGCACGCATACCTCCCGTCTGATGGTTGTATGTTCGGATCCAGATTTTAAAAAAAAAACCATTTTGTAATTGAGCTAGGATCTCACATGTCTTACCCTAAAATGGAGCACGGGGAATGAGTTTCGTGTTTTCACCATCATACTTAGGCGCACACATCATTGTTCTTTAATATTCATCCACTAAGGCCAACCTTTCACTGGCACTCACTCATGCATTGTAGGGACATCAGCCGGGGCACTCCTTCGTAGTTTTCACTCTCGGACCATCATCACATCTCCATTGCTTCCAGTTTCCTGTCTTAACTTTTTCACGTACCTCTTCCACTCATTTACCGGAGATCTTTACTGAACCGTTACCACCCCTACCCTGGTCCCCCATGACCCACAGACCCCCCCCCCCCCCCTCACCCCCTCCCCCACGGCTGTCTCTATAAAAGTATCAAGGTGAAATTTATGCCAGTATCACAGTCTATGATTCTAAGATAAGTGTAAAAAAAACTTTTTTATTCTTTCAAATTTTCATTTTATCTTCATTATTCTCATTTCTTCCCATCTCTTCATTCTTCTCACCCCGTTCTTGTGCCTTAATGTAATCACTGGAGGCATTTCTCCGTGATTATATTTTGTGTTTTTGTGTATGTATTTGTTTGCTGATGAAGGCTAGTCACCGCACCTCCCTGTATCTTTCGTAATTCTGTTCTGTAAAGCTGCATTACTTTGTGTTATTTTATCCTGTTTACCCTAACACGGGTACATGCAAATGTTCCGGGAAATAAAAGCTGCCGGCTTTATATTTAGCACATCACCCATCGACTGCCGATGGCTCTATAAAATACGAGGGTAAGTCAATAAGTAAGTCACAAATGGCTGTAGACGAATAACTAACAATGATAACAACTTGAAACCAGTTTATTTTTATACATACATTGTCCCTTTATTTCTCAACGTAATTTCCACCAACATTGGTGCACTTATTCCATCGTTTTATCAGTCCTCCCAAACCGGCTGCATGGAACTGCGTGCTCTGTTTCTAAACTACGTTTTCACTTCACATTCAACTTCGGCGTCATTCGCGAAATGTCTCCCGCCAAGGTGCGTTTTCAGTGGACTTAGCCCTTAGCGATTTCTCATAAAGCGGTGCATAACTGGGTAGAAAATGTTACGAGGGCGAGTCAATAAGTAAGTCACACAGTACTGTGGGATGGCAGGTAATGAAAACAGGGCATCAGATTTATGCAGCCGGTTTGAGAGGACTGATAAAACGATGGGATAAATGCATCAATGTTGGTGGAAATTATGTTGAGAAATAAAGGGACAAAGTATGTGTAAAAATAAACTCGTTTCAAGTTGTTCAATTCAATTCAATTCAACTTTATTTTAAAAGGGTCACAAATTGGGCACGCAGGCCCGTCTTACATTCTTATCATAATTAGCTATTGTTCTACAGCCATGTGTGACTTACTTATTAACTTACCCTCGTATGAGGACATATAGCAAAGTGGGTGTCTTTGGCAGTTTTAGCGTTCTCCGACATACCAATTCCAGGGTTCGAAATCAATCACATGCGATTCTGAAGTAGACCGCTCTGTGAAGATTTCAGTGGCATGAGGTGTCGGCCGTTGAGAAAGCATGGTCAAGTTAATGAACGTAAAATTGCCTAGTAAATCAAAACAGCGAAGAATATGCCGACCATGTAAACGACGTACGGAGGGAATAACAGAGTCCATGGGAATCTCGATATATTAAGCCCATAAACGGGCACTCTCCCGCTGTTTATGCTTCACCTCGACACCACAAGGTACAAGAGGGACAAGATTAGATGAGATAATATGAGATGGGATGATGAGATGAGTGATGAGATGATTGGATGAGATGAGATGATAAGATGATAAGATGAGATGATAAGATGAGATCACAACAGCCAATACATGTTGGGGTTGATTGTACGTCGTGTAAAGAATTTGAAGCTGTTTCTACGAGTAGTAGAAGATATCTGAATATTTCGATTTATTTCTTTATCTCTGCATCACATCCTCCGAATCTTTTAAGAACTATATTGTCTCTCATTCTCCTTTTTTCCCGCCTTCTTCTTCTTCTCCTCTTCCTTTTTCCTCTTCTTCTTCTCCTTACGCGCTAATTTTTATACAGTGGTATGAGTGCCGGTCGTTCAGAAATCAGTCGCAATCTACTGAACGTAAACTTGCCAAAAACTCACAAACAGTCAAATAATGCAGGGGTTGAATGTGACGTCCTTTAAAGGATATTCAGCAAATTTTGGATACGAGTTGAATACATGACCACCAGTCGAGCGTCTAGCGACTACATTACCGCAGCTACCAAATAATTGTAAGTGCTGGTCCATATCTGGTGTCCGATAAAGGTGAACACTGGACGCCGGTCAAAGGAGCCGTCCTGGAATTATGACCCGCTCATTTTGACACATGGAAAATTGCAATCATCTGGACCCAGTTAGGCAGCCGCGCCAAGGACTGGACTCTGAATAGATACTGTCCATCACGTCCGATACTGGACGTCTCCCAGGGAGGTGAATGTAGGCAAGATATGACTGGGTTTTATATACGTGAATCACGGAGCCGATTCGAGGAGGCATGGGTGAATGGCTGGTCAGAAAACGAAAGGGGCAGATCGACTGAGTCAAGTGAAAACACAGAATCTATACCGGCAGGTCAGGGTAGATTTCCCCAGCTCATTTAGATGGCTCAGAGATTGCGCGTCAGATGGGAAGATTGGAGGGTAATAAGTCGAGGCGGAGGTAAATTGGCTGTGCAGTTATTTGACAAGTGTGGGGTTGGGGGGAGGGGTGGGTCAGGGGTCAGCGGCGTGACTTCCTGTAGGCGGGTTGGGGAGGGGGTTGTTATCAGCTTCTGATGTGAGTGGAGTATTTGAGATTGGCGAGTAGGGGCGTTTCTGAGATGTCGCGAATCTCACATCATCTTTTACAATAACAACAGCAACAACAACAACAACAACAACTACAACTACTACTACTACTACTACTACTACTACTACTACTACTACTACTACTACTACTACTACTACTACTACTACTACTACTACATCTTTTCTTCTTCTCATCCTCAACCTCCTCCTCCTCCTCAACCTCCTCCTCCTCCTCCTCCTCCTTCTTCTTCTTCTTCTTCTTCTTCTTCTTCTTCTTCTTCTTCTTCTTCTTCTTCTTCTTCTTCTTCTTCTTCTTCTTCTTCTTCTTCTTCTTCTTCTTCTTCTTCGTTCATCCAAATGTTTGCTTTAGACGTAATTGCACTGTGCCTTTGTACAGCAGAGCCGAGATATTGGTCCCTTTCGGCCGACACATCCGACTTGTTCAAGCGTTGGTTGACAGGATTAACCGCCCCAGATGTTACGTCAAACGTTCCGCGCTGTCAGTGTTGTCGAGGTAATGCAGCTTTACAGAACACTATTACGGAAAACATGGGACGTTGCGGTGACTAACCTTCATCAGCAAACACATACACAAAACAGAACATATATGCATGGTGAAGACACTACAGTGACTACATTAAGGGGCAATAACCGAATGAGAAAAGTGGAAAGATGAAAATAAAACGAACAAAGAGATGACAAAATTAGCAACATTGAAAAGAAAATGATCGGCTGGTCAAGTGGCTTCTTCTTCTTCTGCGTTCATCCAGAGTTTTTTTTTTTTTTTTTTCCGGACGTGATTGCGTTGTACCTGTTTACAGCAGAGCTGCGTTCTTGCGCTGTTAGGCCATAACATCCGACTTCTGCGGGCATTTGTTGACCGGGTTAACCTTCCCGGGGGTCAAGTGGCTAAGAACTCCGAGTTCTCCTCCGGGTGACCCAGGTTCAAATCCTCGGTAAGGTGTGGAATTTTTTCTGTCGTGGGCAAAAATAACATCCTACCTGCACAGTTCGCGGCGACTGCACAAGCCAGGCGGCCTTAACTCCTCAGGCTCAAGACCCCCCTGCCATAACTGAAAGGTACTATAGACAGTAGATGACAGAAAAGAAAATTAACAAAATATGCTACTTATCTCAGACTCCCAGGATGTGAAACAGTTAGTCTGGGATTCTGAGACCAGTACCACATTTTGTTCATGGCCATCGGGCGGTCAGATCCAGGGACCAGCCACTGTGTCACGGCAGCTGGCTTCCGTAATCATACCACACATGGCACGAACCGAAACATCACTGGGGTCTTCTCACTGCCACCCAGGCATTACCTTCACACAGTTCATACATAAACATGACCGGGGTCTTCTCACTGCCACCCAGGCATTACCTTCACACAGTTCATACATAAACATCACTGGGGTCTTCTCACTGCCATCCAGGCATTACCTTCACACAGTTCATACATAAACATCACTGGGGTCTTCTCACTGCCATCCAGGCATTACCTTCACACAGTTCATACATAAACATCACTGGGGTCTTCTCACTGCCATCCAGGCATTACCTTCACACAGTTCATACATAAACACACGGGTATTGTTTGGCGCTCATAGAAGTAGAAGAGCCCACTCTGATGCGAATAGGCTTTGAGCGAAATTCGTAATTCCCCCATACAGCGTTCGAAATACAGCTGTGGGCGATTTGACAGCAGACCGCCTTGCGTCGGTTTTCATACAATGGTATGAGTACCGGTCGTACAGAAAGCAATGGCAAACTGCTAAACGTAAACTTGTCAAGAAATCACAAACAGCTAAAAATGTTGGGGTTGACTGCGACGTCCTGTAAAGGATTTGCAACTAACGAGAGAGAAGTAGAAGAAGGAAGCGCGCAGACTAGAGGACGCATTAGACAATATAAAAATGGACACTTTTAATTAAAACATTTATTTGACATTATACAGGGTTCATATACAATTCTGAGACCTATAATGTTATTTCAATGGTTAGAAATCACGAGTATATTCAGGTGGTTGATAGACTTGGCTAATAGAGACACTATTTATAGGGGTGTCTAGCTGATCATGCTTCCTGCAGCGAGGCGCCGTCGTCATCTGGTGGTGACAGCTTCAAATCCTGGTCGGTAACTACAGCTTTCAATGTTTCTGTTGTCTAGTGCCTCCTCAAGTCTCTGTTTCCTACTTCTACTTCTATGAATGCCAAACAATATAGTGTGTTTATTTATGACAGTGCCCTCAAAGGGTTCCCCAACTGGTATTAACGTTAAGAGAGGATGCCACGTCTCCACGGAAGAATGGAGCCACGTCCCAAGAGAAGAGAAAACTAATGTAAGACTTCTAGAAGAAATGACAGTCCGAATAATTACTTAGCAGACGTATCTGATGGGAGCTTGCTAGCCTCAATCAGAGCAGAAGACAAATGTTAGGTACATTCTAGGGACGCTGTCGGAGTTTGTGGGTTTATGGCGGCAATCGCCGAGGCCCTGGTCCGGGTTAGAGGGCTCGGGGCAATAAAAGCCAGGATGGTGGGATGAGGTCGGGTAGATAGAGTGATAAGGGATCCCTGGTTCCTGAGATTTATGGCGTGTGTTTTATTTTGTGTGATGGGGGAGTGTTGATGGGATCGGCTAGGGTATGTTGTTGGTTGGCTGTGTGTGTGTGTGTGTGTGTGTGTGTGTGTGTGTGTGTGTGTGTGTGTGCGTGTGCTTGTCTGTGTATACATATGTGTGTAAGTAGGTTATGTCTTATACAAGACGTTGCAATCAACCTCAGAATGTATTTTTTTTTGCTCTTGATCGCTATAAACTCAAGCGTAGTCTATACACACTACTTCAAGTAGTTAAAAGTTAGTTACATTTCCTTAACAGAACGTCGCAATCAACACTGGCATGTTTTACTGCTATGCTCTAGTGGCACGTTTACATTCAATAGTTTGCCATTGATTTCTGAATGACCTTCACC
Organism: Cepaea nemoralis; assembly: GCA_014155875.1. Taxonomy (NCBI): domain Eukaryota; kingdom Metazoa; phylum Mollusca; class Gastropoda; order Stylommatophora; family Helicidae; genus Cepaea; species Cepaea nemoralis. Next base: position 475,765 of record JACEFZ010002740.1, on the reverse strand, counting down.
CAAGCCATTTCTTAAAAATCCAACGCAAGGCGGTCTGCTGCCAAATCGCCTTCAGCTGTGTTTCCAACGTGGGTATGTGGGATTACAAACTGCGCCCGTAAAGCCTTCGTCACGGAACAGCACTTCTAGTAGTGTGGACTGAATGTTGTGTGTGGATGAGTTTTCTCTATTAACTGTGTCCCTCGCCATAAGGCGAACCCACTCCGACTTCAGAGGTACTTTACGTCATCAAGTCAAGGAAGAGAGGTCACATTTTAGTCCAACTGTCCGGTGTAGGGGTAGAACTCCTCACCTCAACATCAGCACACCGGATGATTGAGAAGACGCGCTCTTATCCACTCGGTCATGCTGACCTCCCAGAATGTATTGGATGTTATTGATATACTGAGAACTTGTTAGTTCAGTAGTCTGTCATTGTCTTCTAGACAGCGGACGCCTCCTATCATTGAAATCAACGCTAAACGGCCTGCTTCCAAATCGCCCGTAGATGATTTCGAGCCCTCGGGGAATTATGAAACTGTCAGGGAACTCTGGAACTGTTGGGGAACTATGAAACTTTCGAGGAACTATAAAAATGTTGGAGAACAATGAAACTGTCGGGGAACTATGAAATTGCACTTCTCACTACCCCCTAAACTACAGGCCGGGTGACCAGACACCATCGGTTATTTGGTCGTGGCTTGGAGGCTTTGGGTTTGAACCTCCGTGTGGTCACTGCAGCATTAACTTGTTACATTGTTTATTGTGTAATCTGCACTGTGGCTTGGGGTGGCAATGAATGTGTTTCATAATTCCCGAATAGAGGGGCCGGCACTGGCATATAGCTTTGCGTTGATTTTGATGGTATGAGCCGCCGGTCGATCGGAAATCAATGGGAAGCTACTGAACACAAAATTGTTTAATAAACCAAACACATGCAATAAATTCTGGGGTTGATTGCAACGTCATTTAAAGGATATGCACTAACTTAACTGATACAGTGCCGGAGGATAATATATCGCCAAATGTGACCTCCCACTTGGACAGAAGGACGATATATCACCGTACTAGGGTCATCGAGTTATTTGTTTTGTTTCGTGGCAGTTTCCGCAATTTTAAAGCTCAGAGAATGGAAATTTACATTATAATACTTGTTCCTTTGATTGTGTACCATGTTTGGTCCAGTCCTTTTTATTTGACACTGAATCAGTTTGAATAACGAAGACACACGATTTATTGCCTGGCATATTTCGCTGCATCTCGTCAGGTACATACTGCAGAAATCACGCAACGTAAAGTAAATTAACGAGATACATCCTTCAAGTTGAAATATACACATATTCGCACGGTAATGTCAATTGTCTACCACGGTAATTTTAAGCTGACTAACATGTCTTTCTGTGTGCACAAATCTGGCTTGCGTTGATTGATCATAATTGCTTCTGCAAACTTTAACAAGCGAGTATTCTGTGTGTTAAACAACACGCGAAAGGCAATGTCTCTGTCAACCACATGGCCGCTTTCGATAATTTGCCTACCGATTGAAGACGCGGGGAGCTTCCGGTGTGTCGGCCCCACTAGGCTAGCATCGCCTGTGTGTCGTATCTTGTCGACTCGTTGAGGTATGTGTTCTGACACTCTTTTGTTCAGCTGTCTCTCTGTTCTACCGATGTAGAAGGCATGGCATCTACATGTGAATTGGTAAATACAATTGTTTGTGGTGTACACAGGAACAGGCTCTTTGACTGCTGGTATGGGAATCGGTATGGTTCTATATCTAATGACTTGAGTTGCAGCAAAGGATGTTCGGCCTGAATCAGTTAACAGTGTGTTGTTCTCCATCATCTTCCCGGATGTTCCTAGCTTGTGGATTAGGTGGATGACAGATCTGACTAGCGATGATTCCTTCTTTTTGGGTGTCTACTTGGTCGTAGAAGTACATTTGTTTCTGCGGCGGGCGCTACCGTTATCTAGTGGTGGCGGGTTTGAATCCTATGTGGTCATTATTGTTTTAAAATGGTATGTTATCTAGCATGTCTTCTTGTCTCTACTTCTTGCCACTCAATACTCGTTTATTTACTTTTCCAGAAATGCACGCGGGTCTTGGGATTAAATACCCTGGCACTGCTTCGGAAGTTAAACGTTTAATGGAGTCGAGTAAACATGGCGGCTTCCAACCGATCCATTTGTCAGTGGTAATATTTATTGGAAGCTAGGCGCACGTGATACCATCTTCCGCTTGCTGGGTCACTGAAGGTGTGAGCAGACGGCTCCGTGGACCAGCGGGCAATTAAAAGAAGTTGAAGATAACCCTAGGGGTGCAAGAGGTTGCCGTCGGCTGTCTGCAGGGGGATGTTTATGTCTTCTGGTGATTCGAGATGCCGGCAAGACCTGCGGTTGGGTAGGATAGTAATGTTTATGTGTTTGTATATTATCCGTTTGGTTAAGGATAGGATGTTAGGTGTAAACAGACAGGCAGAGAGATAGACACACCGATTGTACTGACATCAATGATAGACGGACAGTTAATCAGACTAAGGACGGACAGATAGACAGATAAACGGGCAGTCTGACTGATCGATGGATTTATATATGAACGGATGGGTGTAGAGATTCAAATAGACGAACAGAATGCAAGATAGACAGATAGAGTGCGGGGTAGAAGATTGGTTGAAAGGCGCAAGAAAGACAGAAAGGAGATTACGTGGTTAAACAGATAGACGAATAAACAAACAGAAGGGCAGACAGTTTATATATCACTTGGTTAAATGTGTTGCACTGTTTCATCAAGCCAGGGGCTCAGTACATCCGCCTTCGACAACAATTTTTTTCGAATTTGCTATTTCTAGCCCAGTGGTTCTCAGCCTTTTTTGCCCATGCACCTCTTAATAATATTTTTAGAACGCCACCCCCACCCCCACCCCACCCCCTTTCGTATTTCCTCCCTATACATTCCCCCACCCCACCCCGCCACCTCTACACAGTATACGTAAAAATTGAAACTAAATTTAATAACACATACTAGAAAAAGTCTACACGTCTACATAAAACATGATTTGCGGGTCTACTTACGTTATAAAACGAATTTCAGAAGTACAGAACAGTAAACTATGGGGAGGGGGGGGGGGATATCAAGTAATCGTTTCTTGTATTAACGCGATTCCCCCCCCCCCCATGTGTCTCCACCCTGTCGCGGTGGCGGGGGGGGGGGGCTTGCGTGTCCCAATGGCCCCAAGAGCTAAGCCTACGGAAGCACAACTATGTGTCCGACAGGACTTGGGTTAGGAGCCAGACTAAGCGAGACACAACCTGCTGCTCTGCAGTTAGACTGGGGATAGTAGTTAAAAGTTCAAATCAAGCGTAGGAAGGCAGGAATCTTGGTCCGGACACATACTGTAAGGCTCTCAGCTGAGGGATATGGCTGAACACCTCTAAGCTATAAGCCCCCGGATGTGAGAGCCGGGCCCATACTCACCTATTTGCAAAATGGAGGTGAGATGCTGAGCACGCTGCATGCTTAGTTTAGATACCCGTTCGAATGCTCTCAGCTGGGGGATATGAGAGATCCCTGAATGAGAGGGCCTGGCCGTTACTCGCTCACTGATGCATAGAGGTAAGGTGCTGAGCCTGCAGCACGTGTAGCCTACCTCGTGAGCGGTTACTAAAGGTGGAAAATGCGCCCCAGTCGCACGCAATGGTTAAGATGAATGTCTGTATCTATACTCATAGAGTGAGCGTAGACAAAGGTGGAAGATATCTCGTTTATACGAAATGGAATGCTTGGCTAGCGAATCCATTACGTGGAGAATCACTGCCTTAGCCTTTGACTGTGCCCATTCTTGTGTCTCTGCTTCTGGACCCTATCCCTTGTTCTATCAACCACGGAAGACCCTACCAGTAGCTGAGCTGTTCTCGGGATCATTGGAACACACAAGTTCTTCTACTACGACCAGGTGGAGAAACCTCAGAGGGGAGTCAGACAAACACTAGCAAGTCATGCCAGCAAAATCCCCCTGCCAGCGCCGATTGTCTGTACACATGTGGATCTAGCACTATTTATCCAGTGATCCCAAGGGTACTTTACTTACTGGGTTCACCTTTGCTGTCGTAGCAGTTATCCCTAACTCATATTGGCTGTTTGTAATATACTCGGCAATGTTCTCAATGTACTCAACATCCTAGTCACGCCTGTGGCTCCTAGTAGCTGTCATCATGCGACAGCAGCCACCTCCCTGGCAGCATCAATAATGTCAGGAACAGAACTCCGAAATGTTCTCCACTTTCATTGACCTTACCAAGGCTTTTGATACAGCCAGCAGAGAAGGACTGTGGAAGATTATGGAAAAATTTGGCTGTCTACGTAAGTTTGTCCAGATAGTGCGGCTATTTCATGATGGTATGCAGGCAAGAGTACAGGAAAATGGTGAACAGTTTGAGCCCTTTCCTGTCACCATTGGAGTGAAGCAAGGATGTGTCCTAGCACCAACACTGTTCAGCCTCATATTTTCAGCTATGCCGATGAATGCCTTCGAGAACAACGATATTGGAATAGACATCAACTACCGCATGGATGGAAAGTTGTTCAATCTCAGAAGGCTGAAAGTCAAAACCAAAACTAACAGCGACACCGTCAGAGAGCTCCTGTTTGCTGATGATTGCGCACAATATGTCAACTCAGAGGCACACATGCAACACAATGTTTCAGCTTTCTCATATGCTTTGGGCTCAATATCAGCTTGGCGAAGACTGTAGTTATGTACCAGCCAGCTCCAAGGAATATTCACACCGTGCCGACTATCAAAGTAAATGGTCATAGACTACGTGTTGTGGACAAGTTCACCTATCTTGGCAGCACTGTGTCACAAGCTGCCACAATTGATGAAGAAGTGAATGCAAGAATCTCCAAGGCCAGGGTGGCCTTTGGCAGACTGTACAAGAATGTAGGGACAGAAATGGAATAAGCCTGAAAACAAAGCTGAAAGTCTACAAAGCAGTTGTATTATCCACACTGCTATATACTTGTGAAATCTGGACTGTTTATCAGCGACACGCTAGGAAATTAAACCACTTCCACACAGTCTGCCTTAGGAAGCTATTGAAGATTACATGGCAAGACGAGATCCCAGACACTGAAGTTCTAGAAAGAGCGTCCATGCCCAGTATCCACACTCAACTAATGAAAACTCAGATTCGCGAGGCTGGTCACTTAACTCATATGCCAGACCACAGACAATTCTGTTACGGCGAGCCGCGCTGTGGTAAACGCTCTCAATGCGGCCAGAGGAAACGGTTTAACGACACTCTGAAAATCTCACTGAAAACTTTTAGAATTCATCTTGACACCTGGGAGACTGCTGCCAAAGACCGAAATTCGTGGCGTACATCATTACACAAAGGTGCAGTCACTTGTGAAGCAAATAGGACTGCAGAAGCTGTGAAGAAAAGGCTGGACAGAAAAGCCACTGCAGGAGATCCTCTTCCTGGAACCTCAAGCATTCTTTGCCCACATTGTCAAAGAACATTTCGAGCCAAAATAGGCCTTATCAACTATCTTAGAACTCACGGTTCCGTGCTTTCAACTCCACTGGATAAAATGAATGGTCATCATCATTCTTGATGGACAAACAACACTCGGCAATGTTACGTTCCGTAGTATGCCATTGCTTCTTGAACGAGAAGTCTAACTGACGACGTGTAAAACGAACCCACTACGCCGCCACCAGAAGAGAAAGTGATACTGGGTTAAAGTTCTTAGCCACACCCATACACAAAAATATGCATGTATTGTGCAGGATGTTGCAATTAACCTCCGTCTCTATATGCTGTTTATAGTTTATAAGACAATATTAAGTTCAGTAGCTTTCTATGCTTCCTAAACGAGAAGTCAACATTTAAATTCAATTGACCGACGAGTACAAAGAACACACAACCCCGGGAAAGTTAATCAGGTCCTTTTTTTTTTTTTAAACGCCAATAACGCATTAATTGTGATTAGCATTATGTTAATATTACATCATTTTATTATGTTTATTTATTTTAACTTTTTTTAATAATTTTTATATTAATATTATTTTTTCGTTTTATTAAACTATTGTATATATTTCATTTTTTTTTTTAAATAATTTCTTTTTTTTGAATTGTAAATTATTTTGTCATTTTTATTATATTGATTTTTTTTTTATTTTTTTTTTTTTTCCATTTTTTTTTTTTTCCCCCATTTTCTTTATTTATATTGGCAGGCATTTTATTATTATTCTAATTTTTTAATTGTAAACACTTATTAATTGTTAAACTGTTTAATAACATTTTTATTAATAAAATTAATTTTGTTATTTAATTATTGTATTATAAAGTTTTTCTTCATGTTAGACTTTTATTATAGTTTAATGTTTTCACTTTTAAATATTAAATTTGTTATTATCATTTATTTTTCATACCCATAATAATTTTATTATACATATGTTTTAGAATAGAACTTATTGTTTATTTCATACTGCAATAAATTTTAGGTGTGTAACTTGTTTTATTTTATATGTACTACAAATGACATGCTTATTTTATGACATGTTTACCAATTATAAATTTCCATTTTTTTATAATTGGTTTTAATTTTTTTTTATTATTTGTAATTCTATACATCAAATTTTACGTTGTTTTTTAACTTGGAACATGAAACAATTTGATTATTTGGTTAATATTATTATCTAAATTTTGGCTTGGTAATAATTTTTTTCTTTTAACAGTATTATGGATTACAATTTTATTATTGGCATTAAATTTTTTTAAATTATTTTATTTCATTATTTAATTACATAACTTTTTTAACGGTATTTTTTTTAATTGTTATTTATTTCTTTTAACTTAGAAATTTCCCATTTATTTTAATTTCCTTTCTTTATATTTATTTTGTTTTATATCCCCCTTTATCATTCTTTCCTATATTCAATAATTTCTTTTAGTCATTATTCTATTTATTATTTTAATTCTTTTAACTTTATTTTTATGTCTTTTTAATAATTAGTTCTATTTCCACTAATTTTAATTTTTCTTTTTTCTTTTAATTTTTTAAATTTAGTTATTTGAAATAGATATTGATGTCTTATTTTTTAAAGTTATTATTCATTTTTGTTGCAAAATATGGCATTTAAATTTAATTAATTATTTTCTTTTTTCAAATTTTGTTTTAATGTTACAATTCAAAAATGCATATTTTTAACCCGTTTTTAATTTATTAAATCATATTTTTAAAATCCGTTTATTTTTCAATAATTTATTATGTTTTTTATTTAAATAATCTCTTCGCCACACTTTGAATTCTTAATTTTATATGTATATCAAATTTTTAAGTTTTGTTATTTTGATCCATTTAATAATTCAAGCTCTTATATTTTATTTCTCAATAGATATTTTTATTTTTATACAGGCAAGCTGTACTATTATTTTTCAATCCGTTGAAAGTTAATCAGGTCCATAAATATCCGAAGACGTCGGATGTGTCGGTCGAAAGGCGCAAATATCGCAGCTCTACTGTAAACAGGAACAATGCAATTGCGACCAAAACAAACATTCCGGACGAACAAACAAGAAGAAGAAGAAGAAGAAGAAGAAGAAGAAGAAGAAGAAGAAGAAGAAGAAGAAGAAGAAGAAGAAGAAGAAAAATCCACTACGCCACCGTCAGAAGAGAAAGTTTAACCACATTACACCTCTCGGCCACGACGACACCACTTCCCACAGTTGATGAAAACACGCTCTTCTAACCACCACCTTGAACAATTTCCATTTAAACATATCTCCGCATGTCCTGTTCGCCGAAACGCCAAGGGAATTACGTGTGACGTCGAATGACACGTGCGCGAATATATCATGTGTGAGGACACGTGATGGCAGCCAGGCAGAGATGGTAGTGATCTGGCTCGTCATTAGCAATTAGCTCTGTCATATATTAGATTTGTGCTGCAGCCAGGAACGCGCTGTTGCCATGGATATTCGGCCTTGTTTAATGTCGCCATAGCTTCTAATGACTGTATTGATTCGCACTGATTGGAGTGTCCTCGACATGGAAACATGTTTCCCATTTGCTGTCATATGAAGCATATTTAAATTGTTATTTCAATGGAATAATATTTTAGGGCCGGTCTCTCTGGCTGTGGGGTTACAACACTTTCTCTCTGTAATCCCGTTTATCACGCAGAGTCTCGTAGCGGAGCGAGAGCTGAGGCGGTTCGACCCCCGCTCGTGACTTGCGGGATACTGAGCGTGTCGCTCAGAAAGCAATGGCAAACTACTGAGCGTAATCTTGCCAAGAGATCAACATACAGCTGAAAGATGCTGCTGTTGACAGCTAAGTCCGGTAAAGGATATGCTAAAAAATATATATATATATTTTAGGATAGTCAATAACTCTGATAAAGTATTTAGCACGGTCGGACGCCGGTTAGACGCCTAGGCTCGTCGCATGCGGAAGTGAGAGAAAGACTGATCAACAGTTCCTCCGTGCAAACAGGCCTAAATAATGTGACGGCCCTATCATATCACAGACCCCTAGCAGGAAACTGTCCCTGGGGACATAATAATATAATATGTAAATATGTGTTTAGAATAGAACAAGAATCGCCATGGTGAAGGTAGCCTTTTGCAAGATGGAGAATATACTGACCAATAAAAAGGTGTCAACTGCAACGGGAAAAAGAGTGTTGAGGTGTTACTAGCACCTGTACATTTGTATAGATGTGAAACGTGGACAGTTAGCAGACAAGTTGAAAAGCATCTACTGGCAGTGGAAATGTGGCTTCTGGGGAAAATGCAAAGAATACCATGGAGAGACAGAAAAAGCAATGACCAAGTCCTACAAGAAACAAATGAAGACCGTAGAGAACAAGAAGACAAATCTTAGAGAAATCAAACGTAGACAGTCACCACTTTTTGGACACGTTATGAGAAGAAACAAATTGGAGAACTTGGTGACAACTAGCAAGATTTAGGGGAAAAGAATACTGGGAAGGCAGAGAAGTAAATACCTGGATGGCTTGGCCACGTGGCATTGTCGAGACAAGAATAATGAGCTGACCCAGGACTCTGGTGATCGTGTGAGATGGCGAAACATGACCACCCACGCTTATCGGCATGGCACATCATGATGATAACATATTTATAGAAGCCGCGATAGACAAGTGGCTGGCACAGTTGCCCGCCAGCCCGATAATCCTGGCCGTGTCTTACTCTCATGTTGCAGATCCCGGCACAACAACGCTCTCATCACGGCACACCGACACACCTGTCTATCTCTGGCCATGTCTTACTCTCATGTAGCAGATCCCAACAACGCTCTCATCACGGCACACCGACACACCTGTCTATCTCTGGCCATGTCTCTTACCTGATGCACCCACTTCATGCCGAAGGTGTCTGCGATGTCTTGTACCCATCTTCATCCTGTTTCCATCTTTATGTTGAGTTTATCTTCATATTGTGCCCATCTTTGTCCATGCTGCCCATCTTCATTCTTCTGTATAGCCACATCTTCAGGGTCTCTATTCGAATTTCTAATGGCTTGCTCATTGCCCACGCTTCCGCAATATTGTAGCTTACATCGGTCACTCGGACTTTAGAGTTTCCTTCTCGTCCTTGATTTGGGGAAGTGGATTACTAGTACCTCTGAAACTGGAGAAGAGTCCGCTTGATGGCGATGGACACTTGTCAAAGGAAAAATTAACCATCATTCAAAATTGGCCCAATGCAGGCATTAAAAGCATTAACTATTACTATTGGTAGCACGTGTGTAGAATACGCTTGAGTTCAAATTGAGCGAACACACACACACACACACACACACACACACACACACACACACACACACACACAAATAAATAAATAAAACACGATCCATGTTAGCCCTTAAAATCCTACGGGACAAACGTAATACATAGAACAGCAGTTATCTTACCCGATGAAATATACAAAATTCTTAACATCAAATATTTTTTAGATTACACTTTAAAGCCATAACGTGAAGGAATATGACATAAAAATATTTCCCGCAACACAGAATCACGTGGGAGTGGGTGGGGTGGGACATGATCCCATCAAAACTCCAACCTTTCATCGACAAAGACAGATCTACAAGATTTCGGAAAAACATTATTTAATTTCCGAAGTACAAACATGGCTGGTGAGTCAGTGCTTGCGTTAGGAGTTACCGTTCTTACAGGAAGTCTTGTCGTAGACGCCATTTTTTGGATTGCAAAGTTTGAAATGTATAGGAGATACGTGGATGCGAGGCAAACGAAACTAACTTTTTACATTATCACATAAAGAGAATGAAAATGCATTTTTCCTCTATTATTTTGCCAAGACCGCCTGTGGGGGAGTTTAACTGTTTTGTTGACAACTCCGTCTTGTGTTCTTTATCTGTGAGTGAGTAATGTCTTTGTAACTCAAAAATACAACGGTTTACCGGTTCTGTTTGAGGTTACTACTGTGGGAATTTCCGCAATTGTGAAATTTTTACATCGGGCAGGGAGTATCTCGTCCTGTCGTATTACTTTGTGAGTCAACCACTATCATCACGTGCCTCGCCGGCTGGTGCAGGCTGTCATGTCTCTTCACAGGCATTCACAGAAATGTGTTGGTGATACAAAGCTATGTATTCCCTTAGTTAATTTAAACACATATAGTGATATACTGCATACATTGCATATGCACCGACACTCACTTCCCCTGATGATATGAGGAGTTAGACTCTGTGATCAAAGCAGTTTCAAAATCTAACTACACTTATATGCTCGGTGATTTCATTGCTCGTGTGGGAAAGGACTCGAGTTCATGGCCAGTGTGCCTTGGAAAATACAACATCGGTCACATGAATGAAAATGCGCAAAGGCTGCTGGAGCATTGCACCAGAATTGAAGTGTGTATTTTCTTCTTCTTCTGCGTTCATCCGGAGTTTTTTTTTCTTCGGAGGTGATTGCGTTGTACCTGTTTACAGCAGAGCTGCGTTCTTGCGCCTTTAGGCCGACACATCCGACTTCTGCGGGCATTTGTTGACTGGGTTAACCTTCCCGGGAGTTTCTTAGGACGTTAGACTCTCACTGTTGTGATGTTATCTCCCATCCCAGCTGGCCCATATAGACCAGCCAAAGGCATCCTGGTCAGCCCTCAAGGGAAGGCAGGGGCAGACCATGGGCATTACCCGCCATCCAAGGAGGCTTCCATAATTGCAGAGCCGACACATAGCGCTCTGGTGCTGGGCTCACCCAAGGAATCGTCACGTCCTGCACATGGCTGCTTAGCCTCACTTACGTATATTGGGCCTTCCGTTCACCATAGGCTGTTCTTTCGGAAACCAGAAGAATGCAGTCTGCAGATGACATCCACATAGTGAGCTTTCGATTCGGACTTTCCACGTAATGGATTTACTATCCAAGCAATATTCCATTTTGTGCCACTAGGACACCTTTTTCCACCTTTTATGAAGCCCACAGAGTGAGCCTTCGATTCGGACTTTCCACGTAATGGATTTGCTATCCAAGCAATATTCCATTTCATGCCTCTGGGAGGCTTGTGTAACCGACATGCCTGTGGTATGAAGTGTGGCAGTCTAAATACTTCTTCATGCACCTTTAAATGTCAACCTGAATGTAGTTAAAGTAAGCTGCAGTCAACTTGAGCTTGTTGATATCTCCATAGAGCTTGTCCTCAAATGAAGCAGGTGTGGGCCAAAATATCTTTCTCTGTTCTGCATATATTGGGCACTCCTGCAGCAAATGTTTAGCTGTCATTTTACCAGTTCCACAATTACATTCATCGGTATCTCCTATCTTTAGTTTATTGAACAAGTGGTATTTCAGCCTGTTATGTCCTGTGCGGAGTCTGAAGATTGCTACTTGTTCTCTTCGGTCGAGTTTGTAATATGCATCATCCTTCTGGTGGCCTGGATGCTCTGTTTCCCATTTGGCTCTATAGGTGCTTTTTATAAACCTCTTTGCCTCATTATAGGTTATGTCTATGTCAGGCTGTGGTAGTCGTCCACCCTCTTTTGCTAGTCATGTCAGCCTCTTCATTTCCAGGTATACTGCAATGTGATGGGATCCACTGTATTACAACTTTTTTGGATTTCTGGCATAGACCATGGAGTGCTGCTCTTAGGTCAGCTAGTTCTGTGCTGTTTTTGCTCTTCAGTATTGAGACAGCTGACTTTGCATCTGTGAAGATAGCTATTTGCTTCTCTTTATTTTCCTCCATCAAGAGCATTTCTGCTGCAGTTTTCAAAGCCTCTACCTCCGCTTTGAAGTTACTTGAAAATTTTCCAGTTGCCACTGACTGTGTTTTTTTCACTCCATTTTTTAAATTTAGGAGAATTCCTCCTCCTCCATTTTCTATTGAATTTTTGGCTGATCCATCTGTATATGCATGGGTCCAATTGCTGCTTGGGTAATGTTCTTTTATGTAATTTAGGGTTATTTTTCTTCTTTCGGTTTCATTCTGAGTGTTCTTTTTCTCAATACCAGGAATGTTTTCTATCATCTCAGGCAGTTGCTGCTGTCTCCAAGCTGGGAAGTTGTGTGCATTGTAAATGGGTTTGACTGTTGATATGTTAAGTATGGGATCTGCCCTAATCTTTCGTTTTGCAGTTTCTACAAAGTTGCTACGCTTCAGTCTTCCCTTTCCAAAACCATTAAACCTGTTATACATAGGGTGGTCTGTCAATCTTCTAAATTTTTCTGCTTGTTGCTGGGCTCTGCTATCTCTTCTAGTCCTGCATTGGTTGTAAACAAGTGATCTTTTCTAGTTCATTAATAGGCGTTGTCTTCAGGCTTCCAGTTATGATTCGCATTCCTTGATTTTGGACTCTACTTATTTTGTTAAAGTTTGACTTAGCTGCTGTTGCCCAAGCTGCAATGCCATATTCCAGTACTGGCCTCACCCGTCCAGTATATAACTTCTTGAGAACTTTCTCATCTGCTCCCCACGTTGTACCAGCAAGCTTTTTCATGATTGCCATTCTTGCCTTGCTCTTGTTCGATTTTTCTCAACCTGTGTCTTCCATGTCAGGCGACGATCAAAGGTGACTCCTAGATAGTTTGGATTTTCTTCATGGCGCAATATTTTTCCATTCAATACCAGCTTAGGTTGCTGAGTTTTATTTGAGAGGGAGAACACTGTGCATGTTGTTTTCTCCTCACTTATCTTCACTAGCCATGATTTTGACCAGTCCTCTAGCGCTAATAAGGCTTGCTGTATTCTGCTGTTAGCTGTACTAATATATTCTTCAGATGTCCATATGGCTAGGTCATCTGCAAAGGAGGATGTGTGTACTCTGGCTGGAAAATTTTCCGTGATGTCATTTATATATGCTAGGAATAATGTTGGTGAAAGAACTCCTCCTTGGGGGACACCTTGCTCCAACAGCATCATTTTGCTTGTTTGTCCTTGTACTTTTGTCCTGGCAGTTCTGTTCTCAAGGTAGTGGCTGATCCATTTATACATTTTCCCACAAACATGCATTTTTTGCAGTTTTACTTTCAGTCCTTCCTTCCATACTTTATCAAATGCTTTTTCTAAATCTATCCAGACCGCTAGTGTGTGCTTTTTCTCTTGGAAGGCATCCTCTATTTCCTGAGCTATATAGGTTATTTGATCTTCAGTGGATCTGTACTTTCTGAATCCTGCTTGGTGTGGTGTTAAGAGTTTGTTTTCTTCCAGATGCCATGTTAGCCTGCCATTGATAATGCGTTCCATTAATTTTCCTACACAGCTAAGTAGACTGATAGGTCGATAGCCATTTGGTTCTTCCAGGTCTTTTCCTTTCTTTGGGACTGGTATTAGTATAGCTTCCTTCCATGCCTGTGGGACTATTCCTCTCTTCCAGCTGTTATTTAGGACTGCTAGTAGTTTCTTTTTTGCCTTGGTGCCTAGTCCTATTAGCATTTCATTTGTGATTCCATCCTTTCCTGGTGATTTCTTCTTTTTTAGGGTATTCATTGCCTGTTCCATTTCTTCCATTGTTAGATTTGCCATCATATATTCTGCTGCTGTCTCTGTATTTCTATGATGTATCTGTTTGTCTTTGATTGCTTTCTTCTGTTCGGTTGTAATATCAATGTGGTTTGCATTTGCATAGTGTTCCATTAGTGCATTTGCAGCCTTTTTTCCTGTAAGCAAGGCATTTCCTTGTTTAATTGTTATTTGTTTGTTTCTAGGTCCTTCATTGTTCATGGCTTTCACTAGTTTCCATAGTTTGTTTCCATCCCTGTCAAAATTCAGGTTTTCTGTTTTTCCCCTCCAACAATCTCTTGTTGTTTGATTTACTGTTCTTTTATATTTTGCTGAGATGGCTTTGAGAGAGATGTTCGCTTCAGTTGTTTGTTCTCTCTCTGCTGTCTTCCTGGCATCTTCAACTTTGTCCTCCAAACTTTGTAGTTCTTCAGTCCAGTATGATTTGTAATTTTTCCTCGCTCCTCTTGGAATAGACTCAGTGGTCGCCTGTATTATCGCTCTGTTTAGACTTTCCACCATTTGCTTCATGTTGCCATATCGTGTATTTATGTTTTCACAATATTTGTCTGTTAGTATGGCAAATCTGTCCCAATCTGCTCGTTTGTAATTCCAGCGGGGCAAAGGCTTTTGCTCCTGTGGAACATACTCCATACTCATTACAAGCTTGATTGGTCTGTGGTGACTACCTGCTAATTGGTCCAGCACATGGCGATCGATTTTGTGGAGGATGTCTCCTGTGCAGAAAGCTAAGTCTGGAGTAGAAGTGGTAAACCATCTTCTGGAGTAGAAGCTCGGTGTGTCATCCGCTTTGTTGAGTAGATGGAGATTTGAGTCTATTTCCCAGTCCTCCACTTCATCTCCTCTTTTGTCAGTATCTGGGTATCCCCATCTTTCTGAACGGCTATTAAAGTCTCCGACAATAATGCAGTTTGTGTCAGTTATTTTCATGTTTGAGAGTGTAAGGTCCTTATCTGCTGGGCTATACAGATTGTAGATTCTTATTTTCACGTCCTTTATCATTATATCAACACCTATAATTTCCGTTTGGTTGTCAGAGATCACAGATACTTTCGCTGCAAGGTATTGTATTTCGTGTAAGTATTAGAACTCCTCCTTTGTGTCCTTCGCGGTCGAAACGTGTGGCCTGATATCCTCTGACTGAGAATTTGCGATTGGCGTTGAAGTGTGTCTCTTGAATGCATGCCACATCTATTCTATCTTTATGAAGACGCTGTGTTAGGGAGACTTTCTTGTTGTAAACTCCTTCGGCATTCCACTGTAGTATGTTGAGTGTCCTGGGGTATTTGGTCAATAGCTCTTAACCTACTCCTCTGTGCCTTGACTCCACAGCACAGGGGAAGGTGACCACCAGTAGTCATGGGTGGACCCCCTCGAGGCAGGGGGCCCGGCACTATCACCGCCTGATGGGACTTCGCGGGATTAGCACCATAACGATTAATTTTGATTTGTGACATCATGAATTAAGTTACGTTGCACTGCTTTGTCAAGCCTGTGGCTCAGTACATCCGATTTCGACAAGCATTTTTTCGGGATGCTTTCCCTAGCCTTTGACTGTCCCCAGTCTACCTACAAGACAGCAGATTTGTGTGTCGCTTGGTCTGGTCCTTCTCCCTTGACCTGTCCAACATGGGTGACCCTACCAGTAGCTGTGCTACCGTCGGCATAGCTCTTGGGGTCATTGGATCGCGCAAGCTCCTCTACCTCGTCACGGTGGACACATAGTAGAGGTGGAACTGTGTATTACAAACTTCTTTTTCTTTAAAACACAAGAGCTGCATAAGGTCACATGAAAACATCCAAGATCCGGCGATTGGCATCAGTTAGACTTCATCATCACACGGAGACAACATCCGAACGAAACATCATTAACTCGAAGTTAACACAGTGCTGACTGTGATACGGATCACTCTTTGGTTGTTGCAAGGGTTAGACTGAGACCAAAGAGAATCTACACAGCTAACACAAATCTAGCCCCAGGATTAATATTATTAACACCCACGATCCTGATAAGTGCTTTGAGATCCAACAGCAACTTAAGACGCTTTCATTGATACATCAGAAAATTGTACAGTAAGTGAAAAGTGGGGTAAACTTAAGGAAACCCTTTATAACACAGCGTAAGGGGTTTACGGCACTGTGGATCATAAGAGGTAGGGCTGGTTTGCGGCATACAGCCAGACACTGCAGCCCTTGATTGATAAAAAGAAGATAGCTCTCTTAAGAAACAAGGAAAGAACAACGAGTAACACTCTCAGTGTGCAGAAGCAAGCTAGGAAGGATGTGCAAAAGGCTGCCAGGCAGTGTGCAAATGGCTATTGGATCAAGTTATGTGAGTCCGTTCAAAATGCAAGTGATAAGGGAAACATCAGAAGCATGTATGAAGGGATAAGAAAGCCTGTGGTCCAATAATCAAAAGAAATGCACCACTGAAAACCTTGACTGGAGAAATCATCACTGATAAGAAACAGCAGATGGATAGATAGGTAGAGCACTATTTGAAGCTTTACTCAAATGAGACCAAACTAGCGGATGATGCCCTCAACGCCATAGAGGCCCTGCCAACTCTTGACCACCTGGACACACTTCCACCATAACAGAACTTAAGTGTGCTATAAATGAACTTGCACCTGGCAAGGCCCAAGGTAAGGATGGGATTCCAATAGAGGTTATCAGATATACTCACTCTACAGATCCACCAGCTAATAGAGCTATGCTGGCGAGAAGGACAAGTCCCACAGGATTTCAAAGATTCAAGCATCATAACACTGTACAAGAACAAGGGTGATCGGAGCGACTGTAACAACTATAGGGGTATCTCACTTCTGTATATTGTTGGGAAAGCATTTGCCAGAATTGTTTTGCGCAGACTTTAGTTCCTAGGAGATCAAGTCTACCCTAAAACACAGTGTGGCTTCCGACAGAAACGGTCTACCACTGATATGATATTCTCATTGCGACAAATGCAAGAAAAATGCCGTGAACAGAATCAACCACTGTTTATTGCTTTCATCGACCTCACAAAGGCATTTGATTTGGTCAGTCGTGAGGGTCTGTTCAAGGCACTAAAGAAGATTGGCTGCCCACCAACTCTTCTGTCCACTGTGGAATCGTTCCACACAATCATGAAGGGTATAATCAAGTTTGATGGTGCAACTTCTGAAGAGTTTGAAATCAAGAGTGGAGTTAAGCAAGGTTGTGTACTAGCTCCCAGCCTCTTATTACTTCTACTGAAATATGCCTTTCGTGATCAGGATGGTGGTATATAAATTCACTCAAGCCCAGATGGCGGCCTCTACAATGCTCAGAGATTGAAGGTCAAGACCAAAATTAGGAGGGTACTGATCAGAGAGTTGCTTTTTGCAGATGATACTGCAATTACGACCCACTCTGAGGAAGAATTACAACGTCCACTATCTGCATTCCCAAATGCTTGTTCTGAATGTGGTTTAACAATTATCAACAATAAGACACAGATTATGTCACAAGGTGCACATGGGTTACCATCAATCTTTATTGACGACGCCGAACTAGAGATAGTAGACCATTTTATATATCTGGGATCAGAGGTAAATAGCAAATTATCGCTAGGATCAGGAAATCAACATCAGGATTGGTAAGGCAGCAACAACAATGAACAGGTTAACAAAAAGAGTCTGGGAGAACAGGAAGCTTACTGCCGAATACAACAGTCCTTTATCAAGCCTGTGCCCTTAGTACTCTTCTGTATGGTAGTGAAGCTTGGACAACTTACTCACACCAAGAGAAACGTTTAAACAGCTTTCAAATGTTGTGTCTGCGAAGAATACTTGGTATTAAGTGGCAAGACAAAATCACAAATATTGCAGTATTGGAAAGATCAGGTTGTGTGATCTTATATTCCATGCCCAGTCTTCGTAGACTTAGATGGATAGGACATCTTAGGAAGATGGATGATGGTAGAATACCAAGGGACATCGTTTTTGATGAATTACTCATGGGTAAGAGATCTCAGGGTCGGCCTCTACCTCGATACAAAGATGTGTGTAAGCGGGACATGATTGATACAGGCATTGATAATGCACAGTGGGAGCAAGTCGCCGCTGAACGTGTTGCATGGAGGTCAAACATCAGAAATTGAATAAAGACAAAGGAGACAATTATTGCAGATAAGTCACACGCCGAGCGTGTGAGACGTAAGATGGTGCATGATGGTGGAAACGACTATGTGTTCACATGCACCCCCCGTGGACGAACATTTACAGCGCGAATTGGCCTTATCAGATACATTCGCCATCACCATAAGTTGTAGTTATGATGCCTGTTTGACGCACAATGTAACAAGCTATCGTTTGTCAAGACGGCAAGGTGCCACAAATAAAAAAAATACAATTTTAGCACAGAAGCCACAAACAGTCGCACGATTTATTGCCTGGCATATTTCGCGGCATCTTGTCAGGCGCATACAGCAAAAACTTCATATCACATGAAGTGAATAAATGAATAATATTTAAGCTGAAACATTTAAAACACACAGTCACATATGTTGTTCAAATGTGGAACATCTGTTATCCTCTGTTGGTAATATTCCTCTATGTCACTGACTCAGTCTATCCATCATCATTTCTCTCGATCTGCCTGTGTCTCTTTTCCCACTGATCGTTCCAGTTGTCGCAATGTTCTCCGGCGCCACTCTTCTCATCACATGACCACGGAAAGTGGTTTGTCTCTTTCTTATTGTTGTATATAATGTCAGGTCTTAGTCAGATATGACTGAGCTACCGTATGACAATAGACGGTACTATTTGTTTTCTGTTAACGCCAAACGTTGGGCGGAGCTTACCAAAACCGACACCCCACATTGTGCCAACGGCTTCGGGCGGAAGACCGCAATTTGGAGGGTACAAGCCTTATCCTGGTGCGAGGAAATGCAACCTAAAGACATAATGTCATGGCAACGCAGACTAGGCAATAAGCCTTGGTTTGCAGCTGGTCTAGGATCGAAGCTCCGATAGGCGGACAGTTAGAGTATTGCTTTGCTGATCCGGCAGCTTCTGCAGCTTATCTTGTTCCAGATGTATTGTTGTTACCTTTCCTCTGGAGTAAACTAGGCAGGCCGAGAGAGGGATCATGCTGCATGGTCACTATATTTTAGCCCAGGCTTTGTGCTATGGAGAGGCTATAACTCCATCCCTGGTCTTAACCGGTCTCGAAATCAAAGCGAGAGGCAACTGTTATGGGTTATAAGTCCTTGCCCACACGAGCATTGAAATCACCGAGCATTATAAATGTAGTCGGATTTTGGAACTGCCTTGATCACAAGTCAGGAGTCTAACTCCTCATAGAACGAATCCGTCACATCATCAGAGGAATCAAGTGTCGGTGCATAGGCAGTAATAATGGTGGCAAAACCACAAGAGGTTGCCAAGCGCAGGGATAATAGTCTTTCATTACCTCCTGCTGGAATTTCAATCATTCCCAGTAGCGAATGCAAAGTCCACACCGTGTTGCCTTTTTATCTGCCTGCCCTCTACCCTTCCAAACGAAAAGCTGTAATTGTTTTCCCTGAGTGACCCTTCCTCAGCGAGGCTTGTCTCCTGCAGGCCAGCAATATCAATGTTAAGACGATTGAGTTCGGTATCAATCACAGCCGTTTTTCTCCCATCGTCAATATTGGTCAAGTCAGTGCAAAATCCTGGACACATGGTTCTCACGTTCCAGGTTGCAAGTCGTAGCTTGAGGTTTCTATTTTTCTTTTTATTAGTACATGGTGCATTGGTTTTACAGCCTGCGATTCAGATTTTGTCCTAGCCCCAAGCACCCATTGAAGCAGGCAGGCTGTGGCGGATCAGCACCCAATTGGCCGGGGGATGCCCAGCTTGAGGCGGGCGGTAGCTGATCAGTGACACCTGTAGGTGTCTCCCACCGTCAGTGGCAACGCGTGGCGCCCCATGTCTACGCCAACTGGCATGGACTTATAACTCGTAACAGTTGCCTCTCGCTGTGATTCCAGGGATGGAGTTATTGCCTCTCCATAGCACAAAGCCTTGGCTAAAATATAGAGATCATGTGTTGCCCATGCAGCATGATCCCTCTCTCGGCCTGCGTAGTTCACTCCAGAGGAAAGGTAACACCTATACATCTGGAACAAGACAAGCTGCAGAAGTTGCGAATCAGAAAAGCAATGCTCTAACTGTCCGCCTAACTGAACTTCGATCCTAGACCAGCTGCCAACCAAGGCTTAAGGCCCGGTCTTCCCTGCCATGACATTTTGTCTTAAGGTTGCATTTCCTCGCACCAGGGTAGGGCTTGTACCCTCACAATTGCGCTCTTCTGCCCGAAGCCGTTGGCACAATGTGGGGTGTCGGGTTTGGTAAGCGCCGCCTAACGTTCGGCGCTAACAGAAAGCATGTAGTACCGTCTACTGTCATACGGTAGCTCAGTCATATCTGACTAAGACCTAACACCAATATTTCAATTTACTTCTTCTTTCGTTCGCTTGAAATTTGTCTATAACAGCAATTTTGTTTCTTGTATGAATATAATTATCATTTTTAGTTCACTCAGTGGTCCTTAGGGTTAATCTTCCACTGTTGTTTCTCTAATCCAGAAGGTTTCCCTAGATATGTCTTGAAGTATGTGATCTGCTATCTGCGGCACCAATTCACATGTGCACATGGCTGATTTGCCAATCTTGAATGTTGTATACATGTGGTTGCATAATCTATTGTGTCCTGCGTAGAATAATTATTTGTTCTACTCTGTCCTAAGTAGTTCATATTGTTGCCGGCTTTAGCGTTACAGTATTCCAATTGTATACTTAGTGTGCCGACTTTAGCGCTGCAATCTGCCACTTTTATACTTATTGTTGCCAAATTTAACGTTACAGTCCTCAAGTATTATACCTGTTGTGGAAAGATTTAGCGTTACAGTCTTTGAGTATTGTATTAGACTTATCGTTGCCAAATTTAGCGTTATAGTCTTCCAATATTATACTAGTTGTTGCCGACTTTAGCGCTGCAATCTGCCAATTTTATACTTATTGTTGCCAAATTTAGCGTTACAGTCCTCAAGTATTATACCTATTGTTGAAAGATTTAGCGTTACAGTCTTCGAGTATTATATTAGACTTATCGTTGCCAAATTTAGCGTTAGTCTTCCAATATTACACTAGTTGTTGCCGACTTTAGTGCTGCAGTCTGCCAATTTTATACTAATTGTTGCCAAATTTAGCGTTACAGACTTTCAATAGCATACTTATTGTTGCCAAATTTAGTGTTACTGTTTTGCAATATTATGTTTGTTGTTAGGTTTTAAGCCACTGTTCGTGGTAAATATACAATATAGTAGAGTAATTTTATTTTTCACCTACTCCCTAATTGAGTAAGAAGAAAAGGAAGAGAGGAGGAGGGTGAAGAAATACAGGGGAGGACGAAGAAGAAGAAGTAGAAGGAGGAGGATAAGAAGAAGAAGAAGAAGAAGAAGAAGAAGAAGAAGAAGAAGAAGAAGAAGAAGAAGAAGAAGAAGAAGAAGAAGAAGAAGAAGAAGAAGAAGAAGAAGACGTGTAGGTTTTAACTGGTAGAGGACGCTACAACTTATCTTCTCTTTTCCAAGTCGTCGGTTCTTGGGAAAAAGTTATAGAATGGGAATGCGGTATCTCAATTAAAGTGTTTAGAGCAGGTCTAGATAAGCTGCCCGTGTTTGAAGTGAGTCTGATATTGCTTACACCTTGGGATAGAAGATAAGTAGATTCTGAGATAAGTAGCACTTTATTTTTCAGTTTTATATTTTCTCTTCATTGGTCTCAATTTTCCATCTTTTAATCCTTCTAATCTCGTTCTTATGTCTTAACGTAGTGGCTATAGTGTCTTCCCCGTTATTATAACTTGTGTTTTGTGTATGTATTTGTTTACTGATGAAGGCTAGTCGCCTCAACGTCCTTTGGTTTCTGTAATTGTGTTCTGTAAAGCTATGTTACTTTGTGTTATTTTATATTGTTTATATTTCCACAGCTTTACCGCAGTTCCCATAAGTGTATTCATACTTTCGGTAGAAGAGGAGTGATAGAAAGCCTGATCAGTCAAAACACCGCGGTCTATACTTCTCTTCCACATCATAGAATGTAGTCGAGGATACACAACGAGACAAAGGAAAGGCTGTCAAAGAAAGACGAAACGGACCACAAATGACCAACCCATAGGCGTCACGGGCATCTGTGTGTCAGTGGCAGCTTTAAACCTGTGCTTACAGACGTCAGTACACTTAAAGGATACGTTTCACAAAATCACACTTAAACGAATTGTCCTTCATTGTGAAGAATAGTGACCAGGTCAGTTGGTCCGATCAATTATTCTGCCAAAGCATGAAGTGGGATACTTAATTACTAGGCATCCCCGGGGACTTCACTAAGGCAAAATGACCTCAGATCCTCTGCCGTCACCAGGGGATAGGTTCCGTGACATTGTGAATAGTAATTAGGACTTGGGGTCATCTGTCCACCCACCTGCTATTTCAAGTGTTCCAGGGATTTAGCCAGAAGTCAACGGTAGAGATTGTTAAATACTTCATTACTTGCTTATAGTGGTCCATGACTTGCAGTGCTGGTGATCATGTCCCGCCACAAACTTGTCAGTTAAGGGGTATGATCGAATCCTATGGAAAGAGATAGTGTGATGATGAAGATGGCATACTTGTAACAGAGGTGGGAGTGATTGTTTGGAAGGACAGTAAGAAGGGAGAGGGATGAGGAGAAGGAGAAGAAGAAAAAGCAGCAGCATAAGAAAAAAAGCTACAGAAAAAGAAGAAGAATGAGCTGTCTTTGTCGTTGTCGTCGTCGTAGTAGTAGTAGTAGTAGTAGTAGTAGTAGTAGTAGTAGTAGTAGTTGTTGTTGTAGTACTAGTAGTAGTAGTAGTAATAGTTGCAGTAGTAGTAGTAGTAGTAGTAGTAGTAGTAGTAGTAGTAGTAGTAGTAGTAGTAGTAGTATAGTTGCAGTAGTAGTAGTAGTAGTAGTAGTAGTAGTAGTAGTAGTAGTAGTAGTAGTAGTAGTAGTAGTAGTAGTAATAGTTGCAGTAGTAGTAGTAGTAGTAGTAGTAGTAGTAGTAGTAGTTGCAGTAGTAGTAGTAGTAGCAGCAGCAGTATATGTATTAGTAGTAGTAATAATAGTTGGAGCATTAGTAGTAGCAGTAGATGTTGTAGTAGCTGTAGTAGCAGCAGTAGCAGAGTAGTAATAGCAACAGAAATAAAAGAAGTAGTAGTAATAGTAGCAGCAGCAGCGGCAGTAGTAGTAGTAGTAGTAGTAGTAGTAGTAGTAGTAGTAGTAGTAGTAGTAGTAAGTAGTAGTAGTAGTAGTAGTAGTAGTAGTAGTAGTAGTAGTAGTAGTAGCAGATGGAGGATGAGAGGGGGGAAATCAGAAGTGGTTGAAACACTGAATCGCTGCCTACTCTTGACATGTAGGTAACTGGAAAGAATACAAAAGTAAACAAGCGGATTATGTTAATGGTAACTTTGTTAGCCTTGGGGGTTTCCCTGGTCGTCTGCATTCAACTTTAAGACAACGAACCTTGCGGGTGTCAGATGGCGTCAGCCAAAGATGGATCTGATATCTCCCGGGGTTTCATCGGAGATGGCTCAAGTCTGGCTGTGGATCGCAATACGAATGGGGGTATTATCGTGTGGCGACCAAGGTCCTGTCTTCGCTTTATCCTGGGGGGATTAAGATCGAGCCCCGGCTGGCTGGCCGCAAACATTTGATATAAATTACGTTAACCAATGAGGTTTCAGACAATCGTCACGGATGTGACATCATTAGATGCGAGATTGCCAATATGGACGGCTATTTGATGGTTGAACTCCGATGTGGGCGATTGTATTAACTCATTCAGTTGTAGCTAGCTTTTACATGAACCGGCTCTGTTCTAGGTAATACTTTAACTCATAACTTTGATTTTGCTTTGACGAAGTGGCCAAGTCGCTTGCCTTGCGCTACGAAAGGTATGGGTTCGCTGTTGATCTCAATCACTCGGTTCGAGTGTGCAATCGTTTCGGCGACACCTGAACTACAGTGGCTCAGATTTATTGAATACTGTATTTAATCTGCCATGTTTCCCAGTCCCCTGAAATTCCGAGTCATGGACTAAAAATCAGCCGAGGGCGATTTAGAAGTAGACACTTTTGCGTTGATTTCCATGGTATGAGGTGTCGGCCGTTCAGGAAAAAAAAAGATGAAACTACTGAACTAAGAAAACTGCCTAGTAAACCAAAACAGACAATAAATTCTGAGGTTGCTTGCAACGTCCTGCGTAGGCATGCAAGTGACTTTAACTGTCTTAAACTTTGTTGTTACATTAGTCATCCGTTACATAGGTTTGCTTACATTTGTTTATACAGATTTTGTGCCAAACAAAAAGTAGATTTTGACTAAACAAAAATGGAAAGCGGAAAATGGGAAGTAAGGGTAAGTAAGGGGGTGTGTCACAGTTATGTCTTATCAGTTGTTAATATGGGAGCAGACATGAAGTATTATAACGCAATGGCAAAATTTCGTCCATATACAAACCCATGGCAGATACGGCCATGGCACTTCAGCAGTTAAAGCCTTTTAGTCTCATCGTGTGCCATTCCGACTCCTGTGGTCGCCCAAAGCCAGTCTGCCGGTGCTCTATTTTTTATGTAAATTTGTTTTCTTTGTTTAATAACTTGCTTCCTACAAAACAGTGTGTATTTACATGGTGCATTGGATGTTTTCTTTTGCATTTGAGAATACAACAAATTTATTCGTATACACATATGATAATATTAGAGAGTTAATTGCATATCCCTTTACAGCACGTCGCAGTCAATCCCAGCATTGCTATGTTGTTCGTGATCTCTTGGAAAGTTTACATTCAGTAGTTTGCCATTGCTTTTTGAACGATCGGTACCCATACCATTTCGTTAAAAACAACGCAAGAGGGTCTGCTGCCAAATCGCCCTCAGCTCATATGATAATATTACATATGGAAAACACACTGACCAATAAAATGATGTCAATTGCAACGACAAAAAGGGTATTGAAGTGCTACTACATAAAACCTGCACTTTTGCATGGGCGTGAAACGTTGACAGTGAACAGACAAGCTGAAAAACATATGCAGCAGCATATGGGATGGGCCTTAATTATAGCTTCTCTTTAGAGATTGCATGGGGTAGATGGGGGGGGGGGGGTGGTAATGGGAGAACAACAACATTGGAAATATGGTTTCTGCGGAAAATGCTAAATTAAAATAAATAATTAAATAAATAAATAAAAAATAAAAAGAATGCCAGACTTTGCCTTAAAAAGAGAAAATACTTTAATTACATAAAACTGCACCGTTTAAATGTGGCATGTACAACACGAATTCACACCTTTGTGCCGAGAATGGAAAGTAGAATATAAAATTCGCATATACATTACACCAGTATCAAATTACACAAAAAACAAGAATGGGCAATAAAATCTCTAACTGAACTTATAACAGAAATATGTTTGGCATTCATAAAGCATAATGGGTCGTGCTTGTTTGAAAGTTATAGAAATGCAAAGTGACAACTGTTATGTATGATTATCGCCCTTGTCCCATTTTCCTGTGTATATTTATGCAAAAATTGTTTTTATTTATCGCCCCGCGTCGAAAATGCAAACCACTATAAGTGTCCCCGCAGTAATAAAAATATCCTGACAAAGCCATCCCTAGTCGATCATTAAGTTCAATCCAACGGTTCTCAAAGAGCGCTTATAGTGGGCAGAGTTCATGGAACTTTTAGAAGCATCTCC
>JACEFZ010002740.1:297500-445000 GCA_014155875.1 Cepaea nemoralis | reverse complement strand
TTTCTCCTTTGACTTTATTCCATTTCTGATATTTGCCCTCCATGCAATACGTTCAGCGGCGACTTGCTCCCAATGTGCATTATCAATGCCTGTCTCCATAGCACAAAGCCTGGGCTAAAATATAGAGATCATGTGTTGCCCATGCAGCATGATCCCTCTCTCGGCCTGCCTAGTTTACTCCAGAGGAAAGGTAACACCCCTACATCTGGAACAAGACAAGCTGCAGAAGCTGCCGGATCAGCAAAGCAATGCTCTAACTGTCCGCCTGTCGGAGCTTCGATCCTAGACCAGTCGCCAATCAAGGCTTAGGGCCTGGTCTGCCCTGCCATGACATTTTGTCTTTAGCTTGCATTTCCTCGCACCAGGGTAAGGCTTGTACCCTCCCAATTGCGCTCTTCCGCCCGAAGCCGTTGGCACAATGTGGGGTGTCGGGTTTGGTAAGCGCCGCCCAACATTCAGCGCTAACAGAAACCAGGTAGTACCGTCTACTGTTATACGGTAGCTCAGTCATATCTGACTAAGACCTGACACAAAGCACTATCTCTAAAACAAAGCACTATCTCTAAAATAGAGCACTATCTCTAAAACAAAGCACTATCTCTAAAACAATGATCTATCTCTAAAACAAAGCACCATCTCACAATCAACGCAACATTTAAAACAAAGCACTATCTCACAAAAAGCAACATCTTACAAACAAAGCACCATTTACAAATCAAGCGCTATTTCACAAATGAAGCACTATCTCTAAAACAAAGCACTATCTCTAAAACAAAGCACTATCACACAAACCAAACACAATCCATTTCACAAACTACTATCTCACAAATCAATAGTGGAGACAGCTCGTTGATATTAAACTGCTACAAAATAACACAAGTAATGCTGCTTTTGCAGGCGGTTCGATCCCCGCTGGTGACTTGCGGGATAACTGAGCCGGCTGCTCAGAAAGCAATGGCAAACTACTGGGCGTAATCTTGCCAAGAAATCAACAGACAGCTGAAAGATGCTGCTGTTGACAGCGATGTCCTGTAAAGGATATGCGAATTTTTTTTTTTAAATGCTGCTTTACAGAACACAATAACGGAAAACATTGGTTGTTACGGCGACTAGCCTTCGTCAGCAAATAAAAACACAAAGCACAACATATAAAGACGGAGAAGTGGCTACAGTGACTATATTAAGACATAATAACCGAATGAGAAGAATCAATCAATCAGGTGCCGTCTCCACAATGAAGGTTGGCTGCAGTGGGTCTTCAATACTGTCTCTCGCCTTGATTGTACATTCTGTTCGTTCACATTTTGATTTATCTTCCCACTTGTATCATTGTCTACCTCTTGCTTGCTTGCCTTCAACCTTACCCTCCAGTATGGTTTATTAAGAATGTCTTTTAACGTGGGCGAAATATTTTACTATTTTTTTTTTTAAAATTGCAACTATCTTTTTATTCCCAGTTGTTCTAGCACTCCTGTGTTTGGTTGTTTTTGTGTCCATGAAATACGACATATTCTTCTGTACATCCACATCTTCAGGGCTTTTAATGAGAAGAGAAGAAAGTTGAAATAAAAATGAGAACAATGAAAAGAAAGTGAACGAGATGTGCTACTACAAGGAATAAAGTAAAAATGACTCCATCATTGTCATCCAAGGGACTGAAAGCAATGAAGTTGCAGACAAACCATCAGGATCTAGTTTCGATGCGATCAGCACAAACGAAATTTAAGAACGCAATCTCTCCAGAAGCAACAAAAATGTCCTCTGTGGAGACGTGAATCGGCATAGCCCTTGACCTCTTAGGATTACTTCCGCGAGCGAGGGACCACACCAATGGGAGGTAAACCGAGAAACCTTGCGAGGGCGGCAAACCCGATTTCTGGACACGAGGGCAAGCTAGGACTTACCAAGGGGGTGGTTCCATCGTAGTTATAAAAATTAAATCAGGAAGGAATGAGGTCCCTGCAGAGTTGGGGAGTCTGGATAGAAGAAGCATCAATGATTAAGATTTATAATTACAAAATGGGGAAGATGGAGTAGATTGGGTGTTCCGGGGCGAGTCGGAAAAGAGCCAGAAAAAGGACACAACAGCAGACGGATTGAGAAATGCTGGAATTAACAGGACACAGGACACCAGTAAATTTCTCGGACACGTGCAGAACAGCAAAAACACTCACACCCCTGGTGAGAGAGTGTGATAATTTTTGTAGTCCTCCTATTAAGTCAGAAACCAGGCTGAAATTGAGCTTCGCCGTTGGGGGATCGTATTTCGCTATTAGAGAATTAAACGTCAATTTTGCAAGTGTTAATGAGTGTAGATCAGTCATCTTCGTGGCGGAGATGACAAAGTAGACATCTATTGAGTTCGAAACCTGCACTGGGACGTATCGGTGGTGATTATCTGGTTATGGAGCGTCGGCTCGTCAATCATGAATTCTGGGATCGCATTAAGCGGACGTTCGTTGTCTGCCGACAATTGCTGGGCGCTTCACGTGATGGTGTAGATGATTTTATTGTCTTGATTGTGTAGACTATTATTATTATAGTTTTTGATTTTGTAAATTATTTTATTGTTTTGAATGTAGATGATTTTAATGTGTTGATTGCGTAGATTATTTTGTTGTGTTGATTGTGCAGATGATATCATTCCCATGATTGTGTAGGCGATTTCATTGTCTTGATGATGTGTGTGGGCTTATGGGTGGATGAATGGTTGAGACGGATAGGTATGAATAAACGTATCCTTTTTGTGTGCTAGACACGTCTTTCATTGGATCCGCGTGTATGATTACAACAAAGTGAATGGACTGGATATGTGGTTTAGAGGATCAATGGGCTTACCCAACAGATATCCTTCTTCTTCTTCTTCTTCTTCTTCTTCTTCTTCTTCTTCTTCTTCTTCTTCTTCTTCTTCTTCTTCTTCTTCTTCTTCTTCTTCTTCTTCTGCGTTCATCCACAGAGTTTGTTTTTTTTGTGGACGTGATTACGTTGTGCCTGTTTACAGCAGAGCTGCGTTATTGCGCCGTTAGGCCGACACATCCGACTTCTGCGAGCATTTGATGACCGGGTTAACCTTCCCGGACAGATATCCTACACATGCACTACACATAAGCTACAGACATGACCCACACATACCAACACACAAGCCACTCACAAACCATGCACACTTACCCAACACATACCAACACACATGCTCCACACATACCCTTCAGACATGCCCTTCCAACATTTCCCACACATGTCAAATACACAAAGACACTACACACATACCCTACACATACCCTATATACATGTACCACACATACCCTACACATACCCTATATACATGTACCACACATACCCTACACACATGTCCCACAATACCTTATACAATATACCCCAACCCAAGTAGTGATAACCCAAGTAACAGATTACATTGGGAATGAAACCAAGACTCGTAAGGTAGTTTTCAGGTGGTGTGCAGCTTCTTCTTCTTCTTCTTCTTCTTCTTCTTCTTCTTCTTCTTCTTCTTCTTCTTCTTCTTCTTCTTCTTCTTCTTCTTCTTCTTCTTCTTCTTCTTCTTCTTCTTCTTCTTCTACTTCTTCTTCTTCTTCTTTTCTTCTTCTTCTTCTTCTTCTGCTGCTGCTGCTGCTGCTGCTGCTGCTGCTGCTGATGCTGCCGCCTATTATCCTGTATTCAAGCAAAGGTCCTCCGTGTACTCAGCCAAACTGTCCTGTGTTTGTTTATCCTTACCATTGTTCATTATTTGTTACACTTTGCATCTAAAGTTGTCAACAAGAAAGCCAGCCCTAAGCCCAACCCTCCTTAATCTCCTCTGACGACATGCGGGACATGTTACAGTATGACTACCCTCTGCTTCCATTATAGACCCCGCCAACACAGGGGCGAGGTCTGGCACCGCTCTTCCACAAAGACGCCCTCACCCCGTACACTTTACCCAACTGTAAACATACTCACACGTGGGAAGACTGTTGATCCTCCTTACAAAAAGAATATGGAAGAAGTCACTTGGGGATCGTAGGTGGGGCGACACGTGGTGCTCAGCAAGAA
Organism: Cepaea nemoralis; assembly: GCA_014155875.1. NCBI lineage: Eukaryota > Metazoa > Mollusca > Gastropoda > Stylommatophora > Helicidae > Cepaea > Cepaea nemoralis. The sequence goes on along the minus strand of JACEFZ010002740.1, from coordinate 440,953 downwards.
GCAGCAAAACACAAACTTATTAACAAAGATGCCGAGCGGCATTTCATCCAGATACCTTCAAGATCTAATCTTCTGGGAAGATCAAAGAGGCAAATATGAAAGTACACAGGCGGAGTTTGTAAACATTTGCCGCGAAAGTAAAACGGCGGTCAGGGGTTATGGGGTGAAGTACTTTTGCAAGGGCGGGAAGAGAATGTTTAAGTGGGGGTGTTGGAGATAGCGGCGGGTCAGCTAGCGAAGTTGATAACGAACTGCTCTGATGGTGTCATGAGTACGGACGGGTGCTAGTTCGACGCCTGGGTTCGTCGATTGTCAAAGTGAGAGAAAGATTTGTCACCTATTCACCCTTGCTCTCAGGCCTATCAATTGTAATGGTGCTATCACATTACAGATTTATAGCAGGAAATAGCTTGTTTGATTGATTCTTGGATGGAGCCGAAATAGACACCTCTAAAACAGAGTATACATTGGTTGTTTTACAGTGAGCCAATACTGACACCTTGCCGTCTTGACAGACGATAGTTTGTTACATTGTGCTTCAAAAACAGCACACAGCCTAGGCTGAATTGTAGAGACCATGTGTTGCCTATGCAGCATGATTCCTCTGTCGGCCTGCTAGTTTATTCCAGAGGAAAAGTAACAGCAATACATCTGGAACAAGCCAAGCTGCAGAAGCTGCTTGTCAGAGATTCGATCCTAAACCAGTTGCCAACCTAGGATTAGGGCCTGCTCTGCCCGCTACGACGTTTAGTCTTTAGGCTGCATTTCCACGCACCAGGATAAGGTTTGTACCCTCCCAATCATTTCCACGCACCAGGATAAGGTTTGTACCCTCCCAATCATTTCCACGCACCAGGATAAGGTTTGTACCCTCCCAATCATTTCCACGCACCAGGATAAGGTTTGTACCCTCCCAATCATTTCCACGCACCAGGATAAGGTTTGTACCCTCCCAATCATTTCCACGCACCAGGATAAGGTTTGTACCCTCCCAATCATTTCCACGCACCAGGATAAGGTTTGTACCCTCCCAATCATTTCCACGCACCAGGATAAGGTTTGTACCCTCCCAATCATTTCCACGCACCAGGATAAGGTTTGTACCCTCCCAATCATTTCCACGCACCAGGATAAGGTTTGTACCCTCCCAATCATTTCCACGCACCAGGATAAGGTTTGTACCCTCCCAATCGCGCTAATCCGCGAGAAGCAATTATTACAATGTGGGGTGTGTGGTTTGGTGAGCATCACAGTCATATCTGACTAAGATCTGCCTGATATGTTGGGGTTGATCGCAACGTCCTGCAAAGAAAATGCTATGTTTTAATCAACCCTTGGCAGCGGCGGTGGCATGGTGGTTAGAGCACATACCTGCCATCATAGTGGGTCTGGGTTCAATACCCAGCAATGGTCGCGTGATTCTACCCGACCATTTAAAAGTTAAGCTTACTGGGTCAACTTCATAGCACCGAGTTTTATCCCACCTGGGTTGGTCTCTATTTGCAGAACAGTAAGCTGTCTGTCGAGAGCTTAATGGAAAGCTTCGTAGCTCCTACGATGAAACTGCACTCCTGAGCTAACAGATGCGGTCCGAAATAGAACCCAGGACCTTCAAAATGCGAGGCAGAGAGCTAGGGCATTTCATCACTAAGGTCAGCGTGTATTCATTATTTTCTTCCAGTAGTGGGGAACATCTGTGTGAAATCCTGAACAGATGTGGAGTCAGTACACATCTAACCACCTTATGTAGAAGCTAATATAACAACAGTGAATGCACGGTAAGAAAAACCCTAAGACGCTCAGAACCCTTGACCATAAGATCCCGAGTACGACAAGGCTATGTCATGTTCCCCCCTCTTGTTCATAACCTATCTAGCATATGTAAATAAACCAGCCAAAGAGGGACCGCAGCAAAATCTCACGAAGAAGAGAGCACAGAAGAAGAACCAACGGAGGAATACACAATAAAAGAACTCCTATTTGCGGACTATCAAGCGTTATTAGCAAACAGTCAGAAGCAGAATTACAAGACCAGATAAATAATCTACACGAAGTGTGTAAGGAACATAACATCAAAATTAGCACTAGTAAAGCAGAAGTAATGACTATACCTAAGAAGAAAACACAGCAAAGATTCGTCTAAAAGAACATCCCGTGAAATAAGTAAAGAGCTTCAGGTACTTAGGAAGTTTAATATCGAACGGCAAATCAGAAGACGAGATCCAGAATAGATGCAATAAAGCAAATAAACCCATTGGACAAATGGCACCGATACAAAAGAATAAACACGCATCTGTGGATATATTATTTTAAAGCACTCCACAACGCAATCTTTCAACCAACTCTATGCTACCAATACCAACCCTGGACAATGATAGACAGAGAGAACAGAAAAATTACAACAGAAATGGAATTTCTGAGAAGAATACTCAATGTATCAAGAAGAGAGAAAAATCAGAAATAATGAAATCAGAACGAAAGTAGAAGTAATAGCAGCGCTAGATTTCATCAGAAAACAACAAGTGAAATTGTTGGCCATATAACTAAGGTACCAACTAACAGTATACCACAACAAGCAATTTTTTTTTTTTTGCGCTCGCTCGCTTTGAACTCACGCGTAGTCCATACACACTATTTATAGTAGTGATGGACTGAATTTTGCGTTTGGATTAGCTTTCCCTATTAACAATGTTCCTGCCAACAGGCGAACCCACTCCGACTTCAGAAGTAATTGTAATTTACGTCTCAAAGTCAAAGACGACAGGTCAGCATTTTAGTCCTGCTGTCCGGTGTAGGGGTTGAACCCATAACCTCGGCATCAGCACAACGGACGTTCAAGAACATGCGTTCTTACCCATTCGACCATGCTGACCTGCACAAGCAATGAATGATGAACAGACCAAATGGAACAGAAGAAAAGGTAGATCATGTAAACGATAGACAGAGGGAATAACAGAGTCCATAAGAATCTGGATATATAAAGCCCATAAATGGACACTCGCCCGCTGTTTATACTTCACCTTGACACCGCAAGATACAAGAGGAATAAGGTGATGTGAGACGAGATGAAATGAGATGAGATTATTAGTGTGGTTCCTGAGTCTACGCACTCTAACAACATTGATACGGTATACTTTTCAGATGGGAATTGTATGAGATAGAAAGGTGACAATGGAGGGAACTGGTCATCTCACCTCATTATACGATGTCCTGGACTATGTGATGGTGTAACACTTCACATTCTAACGAGAGTATCAGTTTTTACCCCTTTCATTAAACGTGACACAAATGAGGATATTGAAATAACGAGAAATAAAATCTTCGGGTATTGATTTTCACTGTCATAATTCACATTACAAAAGTGTTAATGAGAGTAGAAACTAGACAACAGAACAAAACAGGGTTTTTTGTTAATAGGGAAAGCTAACCCACACGCAAAATTTAGTCAACTAGTATAAAAAATAGTGTGTACGAACTACACTACGCCTGAGTTCAGATCGAGCGAGCGAAAAAAAAAAAAAAAACAGGGTTTAAACGGCACCGGGTTTTATTCCACATGGTCCTGTCTCTTTCCGCATGGCGGCCTGTCAAAAGCGTCGCACAAAGCACGAACTCCGTAGCTCCAGCGACGACCCCCAGAAGTCTCCGAAAAAATTGCACCTGTAAGTCGAACGACACAGCCCGGAATCGAACCCATAACCCCGGGAAGGTAACCAGGCCAACAAATGCGTGAAGAAGTCGGGTGTGTCGGCCGAGAGGTGCAAATATCGCAGCTTTGCTGTAAACAAGCATAACGCTTACCTCTAAAACAACATTCCGGACGAACGCAGAAGCAGAAGAAGAAGAAGAAGAAGAAGAAGAAGAAGAAGAAGAAGAAGAAGAAGAAGAAGAAGAAGAAGAAGAAGAAGAACCCATAACCTACGGAGAGCGAAGCAGACGACGTAACTACTCCTCCTCGGAGACCCTAGACCAGTGGTTCTCAATCAATCAATCATGTGCCATGCCTGAAAGCGTGGGCGGTCATGACTCGCCATTTCACTCGATCACCAGTGTCGTGGATCAGCTCAGTGTTCCTGTCTCGTCCATGCCATGTGGCCAAGCCATCCAGGTATTTTCCTCTCGGTCTTCCTCTTGGTCTGTTCCCCTCGATCTTGCCAGTTGTCACTAAGTTCTCCAATCCATTTCTTCTCATAACATGTCCAAAAAATTTTGACTGTCTACGTCTAATTTCTCTAATAAGTTTACGATGTTCATTTGTCTCCTGTAGTACTTGGTCATTGGTTTTTCTGTCTGTCCATGGTATTCTTTGCATTTTCCTCAGAAACCACATTTCTGCAGCCATCAGATGCTTTTCAGCTTGACTGCTCATTGTCCAAGTTTCACATCCATACAAAAGAACAGGCTCTATGTATCCCCTCAACACTCTTTTTCTCGTTTCAATTGACATCTTTTTATTGGTCAGAATGTTTTTCATCTTGCTAAAGGCTACTTTCGCCATGGCGATTCTTGTTCTAATCTCTTCAAGGCATCTCCCATCAGATGTTATAACTGTTCCAAGATAATTGTACCGATTCACTTGTTGAAGAATATTTCCATTTACTTGTATATTACATTGTGGCACTTCTTCCTTCCTACTGACGACCATAACCTGAGTCTTTTTACAATTTAATTCTAACCCCAGTTGCTCACTGTGTACAACAACCGCATCTACTAATTGTTGCAGGTCCTGCGCATTGTCTGTAATTAATACTGTATCATCTGCTTATCTAATGTTATTGATGTTTCGTCCTCCAATGCTGATTCCATTTATATCCTCTACATTTCTGAAAATATTTTCACTGTACAGGGAAAAAAGATCTGGAGACATCACACATCCCTGCCTAACACCTCTCTTAATTGGCTGATACTGTCCCACTTCATTATCAATCCTTATTGCAGCTTGTTGTTTCCAATATATGTTTTTTAAAGTCTAATGTCTTTCCCATCAATTTGTAGATCTGCAAGCATATCCACCATGCTGACATGTCTAATGCTATCAAAAGCCTTTGTATAGTCAATAAAGCAAAGATGTATATCCTTGTTTACTTCTATAGCACGTTCAATAACTGTTCGCAGCATATACACAGCATTTACCCTTTCCTTCTATAAACCCGCATTGTTCTTCCCCTATTTCAGGTTGTATCTTCTTCCACACTCTTTGCATGATAATTCTTAGCAAAATCTTTGTAATGTGACTCATTATACTAATTATTCTATGTTGATCACATTCCAAGGTTCCTGATTTCTTTGGGATTGCAATAAATATAGAGTTACATAATTCAGGAGGTATATCTCCAGTATCATATAATGTGTTCAGTGGTCTGGTGACTTGATCTAGTCCAAATTCTTCTGAAGCTTTAATCATTTCTGATGTGATGTTATCTGCACCGGGGGCCTTGCCAGCTTTCATATGCTTAAGAACATTTCGAACCTCCATCTCCAAAATTGGCGGTCCTTCATTATTAAATCTAATATCATACTGTTCGTCTCTGTTATCATCATAAAGGTGTTTCACATAATCTGTCCATACCTGTATAATCTGGTCTTTTTCTATTTTGATTTTGCCATCTTCAGTTTTTAGACACCCTGTTGATGTACTTGTTCTTTTATTAGTAAGTTTCTGAATTCTTTTGTGCACTAATTTGGTATTTTGACTGTTGTGTTGGCTTTCAATTTCTAAGCACTTTTCCTCAAGCCATGCTTCTTTTGCCTCCTTACATAATGTTCTGACTTGTCTGTGAATTTCTTCATATTTGACAGAATTACTTTTGTTGAGTCTTCTTGTTTCCATGAGGTGTAAAATTTCTTCAGTCATCCATTTCTTACGACCCACCTTCTTTAGTTTTGGAATAGTTGTTTCTGCAGCCACATTTACTGAATTCTTCAACGTTTCCCATTGATCATCCACATCCTGGTTCTCAACCGGTGGGGAATTCCCCCCAGGAGGAATTTTAGGGTTTCCGAAAGAAGGGTGGGGCTGGGAGAATTAAGATTATTTGAAGATCGCGTTAACACAAGAACCAATTACTTGATATTGTTTTTCCCTCCGTACTTTACAGTTCTGCACTTCTCGCATTTCTGAAATTCATTTTATACCATAAGTGGACCCGCACATCACATTTTATGTAGACGTCTAGACTTGTTCTAGTATGTGTTATTAAATTTAGCTTCCATTTTTACGTACACTTGGGGGGGGGGGGGGGGGGTAGAAATACGCAAAGAGAGGGGGGAATGACATTTTAATCATATGGTGAAGGGGTGCATGGGCCAAAAAATGTTGAGAATCACTGCCCTAGACAATAGTGGGGGAAACTGATACATCAAAGAGTACCATGAATGGGACCGTAATGAATGAGCTACAGTTAGATGGGAATTTGATGATAATAAAGTCACTTGACCCAGTCAGAAAGTCAACGGAGCTAGTGCTGCACAAGAAGTTCGAGCCGGGCAACAAATGCCTAGATGTAAGAGAGTATGTCGGCCCAAGTGGAATATACCACTCGTCTACTGTGAGCAGATAGTGTGTAGTCACCGTCCAAGTTGAGACTGACGAAGAAGAAGAAGAAGAAGAAGAAGAAGAAGAAGAAGAAGAAGAAGAAGAAGAAGAAGAAGAAGAAGAAGAAGAAGAAGAAGAAGAAGGGGGCGGAGGAGGAGGAAGAAGAAGAAGATGATGATGATTATGATGACGATGATTATGAAGAGGAGGAGGAGGAGGAGGAGGAGGAGGAGGAGGAGGAGGAGGAGGAAGCAGCAGCAGCAGCAACAGAAAAAGCAGCAGCAAAACAAGAACAAGAACAAAAAGAAAACGAAGAAGAGGAAAAAGAATTACAGTGGAATGTGTTACAGAAACAAATGCGGGCTAGTGTATTGTAGAAACAATAACACGGCGTGAAGACAGCAGGGATTCGGGCAGAACTAACACACGCTGGATCCATAACCACCTAACCGAGCCAAGGTGAGTTAAACCTAAGATAAGCTGTTTCATACACGATGAGTTAATGAAACACACATGTCCCTAGTATTTCCATGAAATTAGATTACGCCTCGCAAACATATCCCACTTGACTATTTAACTGTCTGATCTGGGTGTCTGATGTAGGTCAGTCTTAAGTGGAATGCCATCCAGTGACCCACAAGACGATGTCTGTGCGTTTAGTGAGCTAGTCGGCAAGATAAGGAGCACGGCTAGGGGTGGAAAATACGCACCTGAAATTCCCATCTTCTGTAAAGGCTTTTTTGTTTGACTACAAATAATAAAGGTACATATCTCTCTATGATTTACACAGGTAAGTATGGTGACTATTCGTACTTGAAAAGGGCAGTGGTTCTTAACTTGTGGGTGAATGTATTTATCTTCTTCCTGCCTTCCCATTGCTCTTTCCTAATCAAGTTTGCCGGTTGTCACTAAGTTTTCTAGTTTATCTCTTCACAACCTGGGATTCTGAAATAAGTAGCAAAAAACTGGTTTACAAATTTTCATTTTCTCTTCATTGTTCTCATGTTTTTGATCTTTTTATTCTTCTCATCCCCTTCTTATGCCTTAATGTAGTCACTGGAGAGTCTTCTCCGTGATTATATGTTGTGTTTTTATATGTATTTGTTTGCTGAAGAAGGCTAGTCGCCACAACGTCCTTGTATTGTTCGTATTTCTGTTCTGTAAAGCTACATTACTATGTGTTATTCTATACTGCTCACAGACTGACAGGTTGGAATTTGTAACAAATTACCTGAGTTTCTAGATCCACCCAGAAACGTTTTGGGAAGTAAAAGTGACAGGTGTGATAATGACGACATCGTCCACCGGTAAAATGTCGGTCTAACATGACGTGTCCAGTACGTCGTCCACCGATAAAATATCGGTCTAACATGGTGTGTCCAGTATATCGTCCACCGGTAAAATGTCGGTCTAACATGGTGTGTCCAGTATATCGTCCACCGGTAAAATGTCGGTCTAACATGATGTGTCCAGTATATCGTCCACCGGTAAAATGTCGGTCTAACATGGTGTGTCCAGTATATCGTCCACCGGTAAAATGTCGGTCTAACATGATGTGTCCAGTATATCGTCCACCGATAAAATGTCGGTCTAACATGGTGTGTCCAGTATATCGTCCACCGGTAAAATGTCGGTCTAACATGGTGTGTCCAGTATATCGTCCCCCGGTAAAATGTCGGTCTAACATGATGTGTCCAGTATATCGTCCACCTGTAAGATTTCGGTCTAACATGATGTGTCCAGTATATCGTCCACCGGTAAAATGTCGGTCTAACATGGTGTGTCCAGTATATCGTCCACCGGTAAAATGTCGGTCTAACATGATGTGTCCATTGTTCTTTAACGGATTCAGTGCCAAACAAAAAATAAGTTTTGGATCAAACAAATATGGATGGCAGAAAATGGGAAGTATGGGTGTGTCACGTTTATGAATTAAAATGTCGTTAATATGGTAGCATACATGTTGTATTATATATCAAATGAAAGGGGGGTTGTATCGGGAAAACTACTGTATATAAGCCATTTGGCAGATAGGGAAATCGCTTAAGACGATTAATCATCCCATTTACTCAATCGGTTAAGGCGTTAAAAAGGACATATACTTTACAGCTTTTTCTGCTACCACATGGATACGTAGTGGGTTTGTTTTGTTTTTTTTTTTTTTTTTTGGGGGGGGGGGGGGGGGGGGGGGGGTTATATTTCGTTGTCCTATCTATCCGTGTTGTCCTGTCCTTGACAAAGATTCTGAGAATCGAAACTTCGGCCGTCCTGTGTGTCGTATTGTAAGCGTTTGTGTGTATTTTATTTTATTTTATTATTTATTTTATATATTTATTGAGTGCTTCTGATTTCGGATTTTCACCTGTATTTCGTGATACTATGGATCTCCTTGTAAGGTATGTGCAACGTGTTGATGTTTAGTACGTTTCTTCTCGCAGGAGCTTAATATACCTATTTGTTTCCAATTCATACTTTACAGTCTGCCAGAGACTTAATCAAGAAGCCGACTTCGACGCTCTTCGGGATATCACTGTGGTCTATGGTTTACATCAGTGGCTAGAACTTTTTTTTCTGTTAAGAACCATTTGGATATTTATTACATCATTCGCTTACCATACAAAATCTCGACGTCAAAATTAGTCTGCTATGTTTGGTCGAGCAAATGTAAGAAGGGGAGTGCTGAAATGCTATATAGAACCTGTTTTGATGTATGGCAGTGGGTCTTGGAAAGTAAATGAACAAATTAGGAAGCGATTCGAAGCAACAGAGATATGGTTCCTGAGACGAACGTTGCGAATTCCTTGGACTGTCAGAGTAAATAACAACGATTGCCAGAAAGAGGCTAATGAAACTAGAACACTATAGACAACAATAAGAAAGAGACAAACAGCTTTCTTTGGTCATGTGATGAGAAGAGAGGCATTGTAGAATATCGTGACGACTGTAAAGATCAAGAGGAAGAGAGGCAGGGGCAGACCAAGAGAACTGTTGCTGGATGGACTGAGACGGTAGGATGGAAGAATATCATCAGCAGAGTTGATCCAGAACACCAAAGACCGAGGTCTGTGAAGAGACATGTACGCCTACGCCAGCTGGAGGGCACATGATGATGATGATGATGATGATGATGATGATGATGATGATGATGATGATGATGATGATGATGATGATGATGATGATGATGATGATGATAGTTGTTCGAACATTTATTTAACTAACCTAAATGTTCAAAACAATGTATTCCCCTAGTGAATGTAAACACAGAAGCTACAAACAATAAGTTGCACGATTTCTTGCAGCATCTCGTCAAGTGCATACGATAGAGTTATAATATCATGTGAAGTGAATAAATGAATTATACTGGGGCTGAAATATTAAGCGCATAGCCACCCATATTGTTCGAATGGGGAGTACGTTTATTTCCACGATAACGTAAGATTTAACGGGAAGTCCTTCTGTTCACATAGCAACGGCTGGAATAGCTTAATCAACAAAGCTTCGATATATTTGTGCAAATAATTATTGCTCATCGAATACAGTAATGTGAATATTGCTCGGATAGCAAATCCATTGTGCGGAAAGTCCGAATCGAAAGCTCACTGTGTGGATGTCATCTGCACACTGCATTCTTCTGGTTTCCGGAAGAACAGCCTATGGTGAACGGAAGGCCCAATATACGGAAGTGAGGCTAAGCAGCCATGTGCAGGACGTGACGATTCCTTGGGTGAGCCCAGTACCAGAGCGCTGTGTGTTGGCTCTGCAAGTATGGAAGCCTCCTTGGATGGCGGGGAATGCCCATGGTCTGCCCCTGCCTTCCCTTGAGGGCTGACCAGGATGTCTTTGGCTGTTCTATATGGGCCAGCTAGGATGGGAGATAACACCACAACAGTGAGAGTCAAACGTCCTAAGAAACCCCCGGGAAGGTTAACCCGGTCAACAAATGCCCGCAGAAGTCGGATGTGTCGGCCTAACGGCGCAAGAACGCAGCTCTGCTGTAAACAGGCACAACGCAATCACATCCGAAAAAAAACTCCGGATGAACGAAGAAGAAGAAGAAGAAGAATACAGTAATGTGATGACTGGGACAGCATCTCTTTGCTTTGGCTTGTAATGGCAGCTGGTATTGATAATATTGCAACTAGATTATTGATGTTTGTTTATCAAGCTCCTGCTTTCTTGAATTTGAGTTCCGCCTGCGGTTGCCTTGGTATGGCTAGAACAAATGATTTTGCGGGCTTCATACGACCCGCGGGTCGGGCATTTAATGCCCCTAGCGTAAAATATTAAGAACCCCTGGCCAAGTGTTGCCTATAACAGGTAACCGCAACCAGATGAAATGTAAGGAACTCGTTGATGCCACCCATCGAGCCCAAGATTGAGGGTTGAATAGGCCGAGTTGTGTTCTTTTCCCCCAGCAATTCGCCTGCTAGCACGAACCACGATATCATCACAACCAAGAGGGTCTGTCTGTGAATAGCTCCAACACAAAGCTGCTTGTTGCCAACAGACGAATTCCTTATTATAACCGCATTGACATATAAACTCACAACGACCTATCACAGGTTTGTCAAAATTCCCTGGCGCTCGCGAATGTTCACGACTTTTTCTGGGGTGTTTACAATATCTTTACATCTTCCTTCGCTGGAGTCGAAAGTGTACCTCATTCACATCTCTCTCTCTCTCTCTCTCTCTCTCTCTCTCTCTCTCTCTCTCTCTCTCTCTCTCTCTTTCTCTCTCTCTCTCTCTCTCTGCCCTCTCTCAGTCTTTATCTCTCTTTTTCTCTCACTACCGATATACCTTTATGTGTGTGTGTGTGTCCGTCTCTCCATGGCCCTATCTCTCTCTCTCTCTCTCTCTCTCTCTCTCTCTCTCTCTCTCTCTCTCTTTCACTTTCTGTCTGTCTCTCTGTGTATAAGTTATCTCTCTCTCTCTCTCTCTCTCTCTCTCTCTCTTTCACTTTCTGTCTGTCTCTCTGTGTATATCTTCTCTCTCTCTCTCTCTCTCTCTCTCTCTCTCTCTCTCTCTCTCTCTCTCTCTCTCTCTCTCTCTCTCTCTCTAGAACCCTAATTTACCAATTATTCTCTTATCGAAGAAAGAGTACACTCCCTTAGCTAATTACAATTGCCACATTAATAATTAATATTAGTGAGTCATGTAGTAATGATTTTTTCACATTTCCCATGCCTTTATAACGCACATATTAATACTGTTGTTATCGTCCATGACTAGCCTCGGAGGTGATGTATGGAAGAATTAATGTATGACACGAGAGAGATCAGAACGGAAGAATGCTATATGGATTTGCGTGCTCAATTCTTAACTCTTTGAAAATAAAGTTATTTCGTTTGAATGCTCTCTCTTTCTCTCTCTCTCTCTCTCTCTCTCTCTCTCTCTCTCTCTCTCTCTCTCTCTCTCTCTCTTTCTCTCCCTCTATCACTCGCTCACTATCACGCGCTACCTGCTGTCTGTCTGTCTGTCTGTCTGTCCGTCCGTCCGTCCGTCCGTCTGTCTGTCTGTCAGTCTTTTCCTCTCCCATACTCACTCTCACATGTGCCAGAGCTCACACACGACTATCTTCTTCTTCTTCTTCCTCTTCTTCTTCTTGTTTTTCTGTCCTTTTTCCTCCATAATGACATAGGCCCTCAATCACACCACACCAAGCCATCCTCTCTGTTGCTATCTCCTGCGGCCCCCCCCCCCCCCCTTTCCCATGTCCTCCCAATATTATTCATTTCTGCCGGTAATTCTCTTCTCCAGGTGTTTTAGTTTAGGTTTCCCGCTATTTTATTTGCCTTGTGGCTTCCACACAGGAGACCTTCTTGTTATACTGTTCTTGGGTTTTCTCAGTGTGTGTTCTGTCTAGCGCCAGCATCTTTTCCTCTTGGTTCACCAGGATTTGTCTAGTTCTCTCCTTGAGCTCCACGTTGGTGATTCTGTCATACCGTTGTATTCCCACTATTCTGCGCAGTCACTAGTTAATTTATTTTTAATTCTTTTAGTTGTTCTCCATGTTTCTGACCATACTTTAGTATTGATAATTTTTTTTTTTTTTTTTTGCGTTAGCTCGCTTTCATCTCAAGCGTAACCCGTGCACTTGTTATTATTCCTAGTGGACCGAACTGATTTTTGCGTGTTGGTTAGCTTCTATTACCAGTGTCCCTCGTCATCAGGCGAACCAACTCCGACTTCGAGGTGTAGTATTTATTTAACATTGGAGTTAAAAATTCTAACTTTGGTGCTAAATGTACCTGCTTTTCACTTCCACAAATGTCAAAGTGTTATGAAAGCTCCTCTTGCCTATTGTATTCTTATTTTAGTATCCCTGTATGTTTCCCTATTTTTGTCTACGCTGCTTCCCAAACAGGTGTATCTTCTTCTTCTTCTGCGTTCATCCAGAGTTGTTTTTTTTTTTTTCAGACATAATTGCGGTGAGTCCGGTAAAGCTCCATTAGGCCAACACATCCGACTTTGGCGAGCGTTTTTCTTTTTTTTTTTGTGTGTGTGTGTGGTCGGGTTAGCCTTATAGGTGTATAATTCCAACCCCTGAAGTGGGGCTTCACCAAGGAAGATCGGGTTGTTATGTGCTTGTTTTAATCTGATTATTTTTGTGTTACCTTTATGAATTTTTAGACCGAATTGTTGTGACATCTCTTCAAGCGTGATTAGTTTATCCTGCATTTGATGACCTGTGTGTGTGTGTGTGTGTGTGTGAGAGAGAGAGAGAGAGAGAGAGAGAGAGAGAGAGAGAGAGAGAGAGAGAGAGAGAGAGAGAGAGAGAGAGAGAGAGAGAGAGGTCTGAAATGTCGTTGGCGAAGTCCAAATAAAGTTGCTTTATTAGAGTCCCCTCAGCTCCATTTCTGGCGTTTTTTGTTGTTGTCTTCACAAGCCAGTCTATAGTCAGTAAAAAAAAAAATAATAATGGTGACAAAAGTCACCCATGTCTCGTACTCTTGATTTTATTTCACATGTATCTGTCAGTTTCCCCTCGTAAAGAAATCTACACCTCGTATCTTCACTTCGATTTTTGTGGGATCCCACAGTACCGCATTAGCTTCCACAATGATTCCCTATCAATGCTGCAATGATTCCCTATCTATGCTGTCAAAGGCCTGTTCATGATCCACAAATCAAGCATAAAGTCACGAATGCAGTTCCACACTTTGCTCTATTATTATGTGTAATGTGACTACCTGGTCCGAAAAGGATTTGTTTGTTATGGTAGCAGGCTGTTCCATCACTTAGCTGTTTCTCAGTGGCATCTCTTAATCTTTATTCGTTGATCCTCCTTAATATATTCCCAGTTATTGACAATATCATTATTCCTCTATAATTTTCACACTCCTTCAGGTTCCCTTTTTTTCTCAACTTCACCAGACATCCTTCTCTCCAGTCTGCTAGTATTTTTTCTCAACTTCACCAGACATCCTTCTCTCCAGTCTGCTAGTATTCTTTCGGTGTTCCAGACTCTGCCAAATCATTTACGGAGCAATTCAGTTGAAGTGTCGATACTCCATTTAATAGCCTCCGTTGGGAAACCACATGGTCAAGCAGCTTTCCCATCTTTCAGTAGTTTTATAGCTTTTATAATTTCTTCTTTAAATAGTTTTTCACAGTTGATATTCAGTTCCATTTCTGCAGGCTGTTTATCAAGAGGATCATTTGGAACTAGTCTAATCAGAAGGTCCCTAAAATATTCAAACCCTTCTGTACATGTGATCTTTAATGTTGATGATAACTTTTCCCTTACTATTTTTTATATCTCCACTTGGTTGATTATATTTTCCTACCAATGTCCTTGTGGTGCTGTAAAGATTTCTGCGGTTTTCCTTTGCTGCTGCATCATCTGCCTCTCTTGCTAGGGCGTCTAAATACTATCTTTTAGCCGCCCTTTTGTGCTTCCTAGCTTCTTTGATAACTTATGTATATTTTCCATGGGCTCTGACTTTAGCAATTCTGGTTTTGCTATTAATTAAGCCTACCTGCAGCAGAAATGAAATATGTTAATATTAGCATCTTGGCACTGTGCGAAACAGTTGAACAGAATCAAGCGCAGGTAAAACACTTCTGTATTCAGGCTGTAAAGGGGAACATGTCCCATTCCTAGTGAAGGAGTGGCCCTAATGTTATCCAAGAGGTACAGCAAATAATAATAGACTGGCAAGCAGTGAACTATAGAATAATAACAATAAGTTTTAAAAATATCAAAAAGAAAATAAACGTGAATGTGATCCAGTGCCTAGCGTCAAAAATTGACAAAGAGGAATGGGTTAAGGAGTAGTGGGTTAGGTGGTATTTGAGTATATTTTCTGGATTGTGGTGCTGGATTGACCCCAATCCAGCTGGATTGGGGTTAGGGGTTAGGGGTTAGGGGTTAGGGTTAGGGGTTAAGGTTAGGGGTTAGGGGTTAGGGTTAGGGTTAGGGGTTAGGGGTTAGGGTTAGGGGTTAGGGTTAGGGTTTAGGGGTTAGGGTTAGGGTTTCTGTGTGCTCCTAATTATACTTTCTGGATTGACCTCGCTGGATTGCCCCCAATCCAGCTTGGGACCAGGGCGGTTTGGGTAGGGTAGGTACTTAGGTCATATGTAAGGGTTGATACATCTAAGAAAAGACATGTTTTTCTAAGGGCAGATAACTGAGTGTGTGTATAATATTTTAACTAATTTTAAAAAATAAAATAAAAATAAATAACAACCAAAGGCGAGCGGGGGCGGTCGGCAGGCGCAGGAGCAAGCGCGACGGCTCGGTCGCGTGGAGCGGGTCGAATCCAGTTAAACAGTGTCTTGTAGTAACCACTTGGCCAGTCATCGAGAACTGCCCACTAGTCTGGTCATTAACGAGTGAAAGTGATGGGGTTAGGTGGGTCGAACCCTCGAGCCGCGCCGGGTGTCATATGAAAATTGTAATAAGTAAAAGGGTAATTATGGCATGTTTATGACCTGTAGTGTGACGTACTGGCGTATACACTATCATCAAGTAGAGTACACCTCTTCAAATGAAAACCTTAAAAATGTAAAGATTGCCGGTAGTAACAGCTATAGTGGGTGTGGCCTAGTGTTATTCGTTGTTAAGGAGTGGGTGAGCGGAGAAGTAGCTAAAGAAGTGCTTCTGGACATTTCAAAGGGATGGGCGAGTGGCGAAGTGGCTAAGTAAATGCGTCGGTTCCTTGCTAAGAGACAGAGGAGTTGCTAGATAAAGGCTCCAGGTCGTTGTCAAGGGGTTGGTGAGTGTGCAAATAGCTAAATAACTGCTTCTGATCCTTGTTAAGAGGTGGGCGAGGGGCGGATTGGTTGGATAATTACGCCTGTTCCTTGGTAAGAGCCAGGGTGATCGAGTGGAGAAGTGGGTAAATAATAGGCATGGAGGTCTACCACCGACACATTCAACGCATAATGTCGGCGTCGGTAGTCAGAAGACCTAGGATATTTTCATTATATGTCTATTGTAAAGTGGTCGACTGTCTCTTATAACGATGGTTACTATTATATGTAGTGTATGGGACTTAAATAATAGCATCATACCATTTACAGCTCTTCAAATGAAAACCTTAAAGTGTAAAGATGGCCGATGGTTTTAGTGGGTATGACTTTGTGATATTCGTTGTTAAGGGGTGGGGTGAGTGGATGGGTAACTAGATAAACGCTTCCGAACACTATCATCGGGTTCGAATCCCAGTGGGGTGGTCTAGTGGTAGAAGAAATATTGATAATATTTGGTTACTTAGTTGTGATTTCGAGCTCGGTTGTTATTAACCCGGTTATGTTTAGAAAAGTAGAGGTGGTGTGCTGGTTGCGGAGTATGTTTAGGGGGTACCCCAGACACCGTGGAAGTGACAGGTTCGAATCTCGGAACTTTGTCGTGGGTAAGATTTCCAGTCATCAAGGTGTGGGTGTCGTCGCGGCCACAAGTCCCACCGCTGATGAAAAACACAGGCAGCAGATTTCACCATTGTACCTAGGCGGTCACAAAATATAAGCTAACTTAACATTCAGAATATGACCTCAACAGCTGTTGCCAAAAATCAATACTTATTCTCATAACGGCTATTCCAGGGGATTATCGTCATCGTAATGACCAAGTCAGGTTAATAATATTTCTTATATCTCCGCCATTGCAAATAGTTCGCGATATTAATAAATGTTCATATAAAGGTTGGAAGGGGAGTAAAAGATTAACACCTATTGTTGGGAAATCCAATAATAATCAATAACTCTACCCTCGATTTTTCTCATAATTGCCGATTGGAGATTATGGGCTAGGTGTATGTGTCCTTATTTAGTTAAAACAGGTGGTATGAGTAGGAGATATCACAAACAGTATCAGCATGTGCCACTCTGATCTTAAATGTCAGTAGTTCGTTATTCTTGTGACATTGAAAACGATTGTGGCTTGAAGACAGATGGTGTACTATGTTATTGGGTGGTGTATATAGATTGACCAGTATGTGAAGTTGATAAGGTCACCCCTGCCAGCGCATCGTAGCTGTGTTGTGACTTGTCGCCTATTACATCCGGGTGTAAAAATAACCAAAAATATTTCACATCAACTCAGACATGCCTCTATATAGCTGCACTGCGAACATGGCTAGCGTCTACTTTAGGAAAGTATCGTGTATCTGTGTATACGGGTTTACCACTGCTTATAGATGTGTGCAGTAGTATTAGAAAGCGGCCGTTATGTCTCCATTATCAAAGTATGTTGCCTTACAGAGCTGGTATAGTATCTATGTGTCTGCTACGTTGTATGTTTTGTCATGTTGCCTTGTAGTATTTGGAGGGAGTTTCATGCGGGTGTCTAGTGAACTTTTTAAAAACTATGTCTCAGAATCCACAACGCCACTGGCATTAGAGGCTTTTCAACTTGGCTGCTCATTGACCACGCTTCACAGTCATACTAAAGTACGGGTTCTATGTAGTACTTAAATACTCCTTTTATTTCTCATTACAGTTGTCAACTTTATATTAGTCAGTATGTTTTCCAATTTGCAAAAGACAACCTTCATCACAGCGATTCTTGTTCCAACGCTTTAAAGCCACCTCCTATCAGAAATTTTTTTCTTTCCTTTTATGCTCACGGCTACCGTTTCCCCATTTCAAGCTCCATGTCTCTACTCGTATGCATTAGTGTGGTAGAAGTAAACCGATAACTCACAAGATAGACGTATATTATCACACTGTATATGAACATGTGGGAAACGGCTACATCCGGGCAAAGAGGACGTTGTATCTGTCACATGCGTATGGATACAGCCGAGGCACGTGGTTAAGAGGGATACTACAGGGAAAAAAAACGGTATTATGTTGGCGATCGAACCAGGGGACCTATTTCGTGATGACCACCATGTACGGGAGTGATTCTGCCCCCTCGTCAACAGGGCGTCGGAGGTTTAAAAGGGTGTTCATTCTCTCGCTTTTCTATTTCCGAGTCGTCATAGGGTCACCAAGTAACAGTAAAGAACACGAAACTACTACTACTACCAAGGCCTCTATACACCACAATGCATTTTCGAATATAATATACACAACTATAATCAAGTCATCACAGTATTCAACTAACCCGTTCTCATAGACATAGAGGAGAGATGTGAGCACCGAGGCCAGTTGGGGGAGGTGTACCTTTTACTTAACATCTATCGGGTCATACACCGACGAGTGTTTAGCTATATTTATCATATAATATTACCCGTGAACACAACAAGCTTCCCCGGATCAGTCTTAGGCTTCTCATATAACATGACATATCACGTACCCGCTGTCCTGACCAGCAAAGTTATCGCTTCTCAGAGCAGACATTTACACTTTCATTAATTCTTCTGCCTGGCCAAAGGGGGGTCTTTGCATCTTTCCGCAGAAACCTAGTTCCAATGCTAATATATGTTTTTCAATGTGTCGGCTCATTACCACATTTCACATCCTGACAAAAGTACAGGTTCTATGTTCCACTTCAACAGTCAAATAAGAAAAAATGTTAGCCAAATTATTAAAATGTTGGCCAAATATAGAAATATATCGACCAGACGTATAAAATATAGTAAAATTTGTTAGCCAAACTTATAAAACTCGGGGTCAAAATAAGAAATATCTCAACCAAGCGTATAAGAAATAGGAAAAAGGCTAGTCAAACTAATGAAAATGTTGGCCAAATACAGAAATATCTCGACCAACTTATAAAATGTAGGAAAAAATTGTTAGCCAAACTGACAAAACTGTTAGCCAAAATAAGAAACGTCTCGGCCAACTTATAAAATGTAGGAAAAATTGTTAGCTAAACTGACAAAACAGTTGGTCAAAATAAGAAACGTCTCGACTAACATTATAAAAAGTAGGAAAAATTGTAACCAAATTAATTTAAAAAGGTGACCAAAATAGGAAATATCTCATCCATTCTTATAAAACTTAGGAAAATGTGTTAACCTAATGAGAAAAATATCGACCAATTGAAGAAAAAAGTTACACAAAACTTATAAAACTTAGGGAAATGTGTTAACCTAATGAGAAAAATATCGCCCAAGTGAAGAAAAAAGTTACACAAAACTTATAAAACTTAGGAAAATGTGTTAACCTAATGAGAAAAATATTGACCAAGTAAAGAAAAACGTACACCAAACTTCTGAAAAGTAAGAAAATTTGTTAACCAAATGGGAAAAATATTGGCCAAGTGGAGAAATATCTCAACCATACTTATGAAAAGGAGGAAAATGTGTTAACCTAATGAGAAAATATCGCCCAAGTGAAGAAAAAAGTTACACAAAACCTATAAAACTTAGGAAAATGTGTTAACCTAATGAGAAAAATATCGCCCAAGTGAAGAAAAAAGTTACACAAAACTTATAAAACTTAGGAAAATGTGTTAACCTAATGAGAAAAATATCGCCCAATTGAAGAAAAAAGTTACACAAAACTTATAAAACTTAGGAAAATGTGTTAACCTAATGAGAAAAATATTGACCAAGTAAAGAAAAAACGTACACCAAACTTCTGAAAAGTAAGAAAATTTGTTAACCAAAAGGGAAAAATATAGGGGCTAAACTATGAAATATGTTGACCGAACTAAGAAGGTGTGTTAACTAAAGGGGGGGAAAATGTTGGTCAAAACATGAAACATCTCGACCAAACTTATAAATATCTCGTGTAAACTTATAAAAAAAAGTAGGAACAAATATTGCTTCTGTAGTTATGTCAAACGTGTCTTGAACTTTTATCTGAACAGACATTTCACAAGACATAATCATCAACGTCAACACTTTCCCTCTTTTACATTACCGAAAGTTTCAACTTATCAGTCCAGAGTATCCACTAAAGAAGCACTTATGCATACTAATCACCCAGCTCTTCACACTCTTGGTTTTTTTTTTTTCTTTTTTTTTTCTTTTCTAACGCAAAGTGTCTCTGTCTTTCATAGATAGCTTCACAACTTTTCTGTGTAGCACCACTAACAACTCCAAACCTTCGCTTCACATGAGCTCTAATGAAACAGTCATAACAACATTTAGGGCAATCTGTGGCTCCACCTGGGATAGTTTCAATATCATCTGAGTATTCGTCAGCAAAGATCCACTTCCCATGGTTGATATCTTCAACTTTCTATACCACAATGTCTGCTACACTAACCTTCCATTGGTCCATCTTTCAACAATACAAAGAGTGTTCTCGAAGTCTAGCTAACATAACATTGCTTACTTTGTCCACCTCTATCACACTTTGTCATTTTACAGCTGCAATAGCGGCAAGTCTGCAACCAACCAACAGTGTCTGTTATGAAGTCGACCTTTCTTAAAGCCACGTCTGCCTTACTGAACCCTTGAATACCCTCTACCACATCGTCTAACCAACTTTCAACATTTCATACCAAATAACATTAACATTCTCTTTGATTACAGAACAACTGATTTTCTGCTGACTAAGCAGATTTTCCAACCCCGTGGAGATAAATCATATGCCCCCTAACCTACTAGGCGCTATTCTAGACAACGAATATGGTCATCAACCAGCACCCCTAGGCAGAACTTGAAAAAACAACAGAGCTTGGGTTATTGAGACGAATGAGTTGCATTCCTTGGACTACCAGAAAGACATCAAACACAACAAACTCTTTCTTACTAACCCTAACCCTAAGTATACATCAACTAACCCTAACCCTAAACCTAAGTATACATCAACTAACCCTAACCCTAACCCTAACTATACAACAAACTCTTTCTTAAGAGACATAGATACAAACCAGTGTTAGAAATGAAAAAGTTAAATTTATGTGATTACATTTTAATTAAAATTTAAAACTAATAAATCGCACTTTTATTGCGCAAGATGTAAGCTTGATATATGTCCTATACCTAACTTATACCTATACTTACCCTATATCTGTATATTAAGTGAAGCGCGCAATAAAAGTGTGATGTATTAGTTTTAAATTTTAATTAAAATGTAATCACATAAATTTAACTTTTTCATTTCTAACACTGGTTTGTATCTATGTCTCTTAAGAAAGAGTTTGTTGTATAGTTAGGGTTAGGGTTAGGGTTAGTTGATGTATACTTAGGTTTAGGGTTAGGGTTAGTTGATGTATACTTAGGGTTAGGGTTAGTAAGAAAGAGTTTGTTGTGTTTGATGTCTTTCTGGTAGTCCAAGGAATGCAACTCATTCGTCTCAATAACCCAAGCTCTGTTGTTTTTTCAAGTTCTGCCTAGGGGTGCTGGTTGATGACCATATTCGTTGTCTAGAATAGCGCCTAGTAGGTTAGGGGGCATATGATTTATCTCCACGGGGTTGGAAAATCTGCTTAGTCAGCAGAAAATCAGTTGTTCTGTAATCAAAGAGAATGTTAATGTTATTTGGTATGAAATGTTGAAAGTTGGTTAGACGATGTGGTAGAGGGTATTCAAGGGTTCAGTAAGGCAGACGTGGCTTTAAGAAAGGTCGACTTCATAACAGACACTGTTGGTTGGTTGCAGACTTGCCGCTATTGCAGCTGTAAAATGACAAAGTGTGATAGAGGTGGACAAAGTAAGCAATGTTATGTTAGCTAGACTTCGAGAACACTCTTTGTATTGTTGAAAGATGGACCAATGGAAGGTTAGTGTAGCAGACATTGTGGTATAGAAAGTTGAAGATATCAACCATGGGAAGTGGATCTTTGCTGACGAATACTCAGATGATATTGAAACTATCCCAGGTGGAGCCACAGATTGCCCTAAATGTTGTTATGACTGTTTCATTAGAGCTCATGTGAAGCGAAGGTTTGGAGTTGTTAGTGGTGCTACACAGAAAAGTTGTGAAGCTATCTATGAAAGACAGAGACACTTTGCGTTAGAAAAGAAAAAAAAAAGAAAAAAAAAAACCAAGAGTGTGAAGAGCTGGGTGATTAGTATGCATAAGTGCTTCTTTAGTGGATACTCTGGACTGATAAGTTGAAACTTTCGGTAATGTAAAAGAGGGAAAGTGTTGACGTTGATGATTATGTCTTGTGAAATGTCTGTTCAGATAAAAGTTCAAGACACGTTTGACATAACTACAGAAGCAATATTTGTTCCTACTTTTTTTTATAAGTTTACACGAGATATTTATAAGTTTGGTCGAGATGTTTCATGTTTTGACCAACATTTTTCCCCCTTAGGTTAACACACTTTCTTAGTTCGGTCAACATATTTCATAGTTTAGCCCCTATATTTTTCCCTTTTGGTTAACAAATTTTCTTACTTTTCAGAAGTTTGGTGTACGTTTTTTCTTTACTTGGTCAATATTTTTCTCATTAGGTTAACACATTTTCCTAAGTTTTATAAGTTTTGTGTAACTTTTTTCTTCAATTGGGCGATATTTTTCTCATTAGGTTAACACATTTTCCTAAGTTTTATAAGTTTTGTGTAACTTTTTTCTTCACTTGGGCGATATTTTTCTCATTAGGTTAACACATTTTCCTAAGTTTTATAGGTTTTGTGTAACTTTTTTCTTCACTTGGGCGATATTTTCTCATTAGGTTAACACATTTTCCTCCTTTTCATAAGTATGGTTGAGATATTTCTCCACTTGGCCAATATTTTTCCCATTTGGTTAACAAATTTTCTTACTTTTCAGAAGTTTGGTGTACGTTTTTCTTTACTTGGTCAATATTTTTCTCATTAGGTTAACACATTTTCCTAAGTTTTATAAGTTTTGTGTAACTTTTTTCTTCAATTGGGCGATATTTTTCTCATTAGGTTAACACATTTCCCTAAGTTTTATAAGTTTTGTGTAACTTTTTTCTTCAATTGGTCGATATTTTTCTCATTAGGTTAACACATTTTCCTAAGTTTTATAAGAATGGATGAGATATTTCCTATTTTGGTCACCTTTTTAAATTAATTTGGTTACAATTTTTCCTACTTTTTATAATGTTAGTCGAGACGTTTCTTATTTTGACCAACTGTTTTGTCAGTTTAGCTAACAATTTTTCCTACATTTTATAAGTTGGTCGAGATATTTCTGTATTTGGCCAACATTTTCATTAGTTTGACTAGCCTTTTTCCTATTTCTTATACGCTTGGTTGAGATATTTCTTATTTTGACCCCGAGTTTTATAAGTTTGGCTAACAAATTTTACTATATTTTATACGTCTGGTCGATATATTTCTATATTTGGCCAACATTTTAATAATTTGGCTAACATTTTTTCTTATTTGACTGTTGAAGTGGAACATAGAACCTGTACTTTTGTCAGGATGTGAAATGTGGTAATGAGCCGACACATTGAAAAACATATATTAGCATTGGAACTAGGTTTCTGCGGAAAGATGCAAAGACCCCCCTTTGGCCAGGCAGAAGAATTAATGAAAGTGTAAATGTCTGCTCTGAGAAGCGATAACTTTGCTGGTCAGGACAGCGGGTACGTGATATGTCATGTTATATGAGAAGCCTAAGACTGATCCGGGGAAGCTTGTTGTGTTCACGGGTAATATTATATGATAAATATAGCTAAACACTCGTCGGTGTATGACCCGATAGATGTTAAGTAAAAGGTACACCTCCCCCAACTGGCCTCGGTGCTCACATCTCTCCTCTATGTCTATGAGAACGGGTTAGTTGAATACTGTGATGACTTGATTATAGTTGTGTATATTATATTCGAAAATGCATTGTGGTGTATAGAGGCCTTGGTAGTAGTAGTAGTTTCGTGTTCTTTACTGTTACTTGGTGACCCTATGACGACTCGGAAATAGAAAAGCGAGAGAATGAACACCCTTTTAAACCTCCGACGCCCTGTTGACGAGGGGGCAGAATCACTCCCGTACATGGTGGTCATCACGAAATAGGTCCCCTGGTTCGATCGCCAACATAATACCGTTTTTTTTTCCCTGTAGTATCCCTCTTAACCACGTGCCTCGGCTGTATCCATACGCATGTGACAGATACAACGTCCTCTTTGCCCGGATGTAGCCGTTTCCCACATGTTCATATACAGTGTGATAATATACGTCTATCTTGTGAGTTATCGGTTTACTTCTACCACACTAATGCATACGAGTAGAGACATGGAGCTTGAAATGGGGAAACGGTAGCCGTGAGCATAAAAGGAAAGAAAAAAATTTCTGATAGGAGGTGGCTTTAAAGCGTTGGAACAAGAATCGCTGTGATGAAGGTTGTCTTTTGCAAATTGGAAAACATACTGACTAATATAAAGTTGACAACTGTAATGAGAAATAAAAGGAGTATTTAAGTACTACATAGAACCCGTACTTTAGTATGACTGTGAAGCGTGGTCAATGAGCAGCCAAGTTGAAAAGCCTCTAATGCCAGTGGCGTTGTGGATTCTGAGACATAGTTTTTAAAAAGTTCACTAGACACCCGCATGAAACTCCCTCCAAATACTACAAGGCAACATGACAAAACATACAACGTAGCAGACACATAGATACTATACCAGCTCTGTAAGGCAACATACTTTGATAATGGAGACATAACGGCCGCTTTCTAATACTACTGCACACATCTATAAGCAGTGGTAAACCCGTATACACAGATACACGATACTTTCCTAAAGTAGACGCTAGCCATGTTCGCAGTGCAGCTATATAGAGGCATGTCTGAGTTGATGTGAAATATTTTTGGTTATTTTTACACCCGGATGTAATAGGCGACAAGTCACAACACAGCTACGATGCGCTGGCAGGGGTGACCTTATCAACTTCACATACTGGTCAATCTATATACACCACCCAATAACATAGTACACCATCTGTCTTCAAGCCACAATCGTTTTCAATGTCACAAGAATAACGAACTACTGACATTTAAGATCAGAGTGGCACATGCTGATACTGTTTGTGATATCTCCTACTCATACCACCTGTTTTAACTAAATAAGGACACATACACCTAGCCCATAATCTCCAATCGGCAATTATGAGAAAAATCGAGGGTAGAGTTATTGATTATTATTGGATTTCCCAACAATAGGTGTTAATCTTTTACTCCCCTTCCAACCTTTATATGAACATTTATTAATATCGCGAACTATTTGCAATGGCGGAGATATAAGAAATATTATTAACCTGACTTGGTCATTACGATGACGATAATCCCCTGGAATAGCCGTTATGAGAATAAGTATTGATTTTTGGCAACAGCTGTTAAGGTCATATTCTGAATGTTAAGTTAGCTTATATTTTGTGCCGCCTAGGTACAATGGTGAAATCTGCTGCCTGTGTTTTTCATCAGTGGTGGGACTTGTGGCCGCGACGACACCCACACCTTGATGACTGGAAATCTTACCCACGACAAAGTTCCGAGATTCGAACCTGTCACTTCCACGGTGTCTGGGGTACCCCCTAAACATACTCCGCAACCAGCACACCACCTCTACTTTTCTAAACATAACCGGGTTAATAACAACCGAGCTCGAAATCACAACTAAGTAACCAAATATTATCAATATTTCTTCTACCACTAGACCACCCCACTGGGATTCGAACCCAATGATAGTGTTCGGAAGCGTTTATCTAGTTAATCATCCCCTCACCCCACCCCTTAACAACGAATATCACAAAGTCATACACACTAAAACCATCGGCCATCTTTACACTTTCAAAGTTTTCATTTGAAGAGCTGTAAACGGTATGATGATAGTATTTAAGGCCCAGCCACTATAGATAATAGTAACCCCGTTATAACAAACAGTCGACCCCTTTACAATAGACATATAATGAAAATATCCTTGGTCTTCTGACGACCGACGCCGAAATTATGCGTTGAATGTGTCGGTGGTATACCTCCATGCCTATATTTACCCACTTCTCCACTCGATCACCCTGGCTCTTACCAAGGAACAGGCGTAATTATCCAACCAATCCGCCCCTCGCCCACCTCTTAACAAGGATCAGAAGCAGTTATTTAGCTATTTGCACACTCACCAACCCCTTGACAACGACCTGGAGCCTTTATCTAGCAACTCCTCTGTCTCTTAGCAAGGAACCGACGCATTTACTTAGCCACTTCGCCACTCGCCCATCCCTTTGAAATGTCCAGAAGCACTTCTTTAGCTACTTCTCCGCTCACCCACTCCTTAACAACGAATAACACTAGGCCACACCCACTATAGCTGTTACTACCGGCAATCTTTACATTTTTAAGGTTTTCATTTGAAGAGGTGTACTCTACTTGATGATAGTGTATACGCCAGTACGTCACACTACAGGTCATAAACATGCCATAATTACCCTTTTACTTATTACAATTTTCATATGACACCCGGCGCGGCTCGAGGGTTCGACCCACCTAACCCCATCACTTTCACTCGTTAATGACCAGACTAGTGGGCAGTTCTCGATGACTGGCCAAGTGGTTACTACAAGACACTGTTTAACTGGATTCGACCCGCTCCACGCGACCGAGCCGTCGCGCTTGCTCCTGCGCCTGCCGACCGCCCCCGCTCGCCTTTGGTTGTTATTTATTTTTATTTTATTTTTTAAAATTAGTTAAAATATTATACACACACTCAGTTATCTGCCCTTAGAAAAACATGTCTTTTCTTAGATGTATCAACCCTTACATATGACCTAAGTACCTACCCTACCCAAACCGCCCTGGTCCCAAGCTGGATTGGGGGCAATCCAGCGAGGTCAATCCAGAAAGTATAATTAGGAGCACACAGAAACCCTAACCCTAACCCCTAAACCCTAACCCTAACCCCTAACCCTAACCCCTAACCCCTAACCCTAACCCCTAACCCCTAACCCCTAACCTTAACCCCTAACCCTAACCCCTAACCCCTAACCCCAATCCAGCTGGATTGGGGTCAATCCAGCACCACAATCCAGAAAATATACTCAAATACCACCTAACCCACTACTTTAAGGGTGGATATTAAACTTCAGATTGTATTTGGCAATTTACGAAATGGCAATATCAGAATGTTGATGGATCTCCTAACTGCCAAAATAAGATCGGATAACACTGGTTACGAATAGGTCAAGGTGAAGTATGGACTAGGAGTAATGAATGAAAAAGGAGAATTATTCACTAACGTTTGCACAGTCAATCAATGTGTCCTAGGTGGGAGCCTTTTTTCCCACAAAACAATCCTTGAAGCCACAAAAGCATCCACGAAAAAGGAAAACCAAATTGATCATGGATGAATTAATAAGATATGTAGATAGTCTCTACGTGAAGTAAAAGTCTTTAGAGTTGCAGATGGAAATACAGACCACCGCGAGCTGATAAGCAAAATTCAGTTAAAACTCAAAAGATATATTACATCTTATAAACACGGAATTCAATGTAATGTAGGATATATCATAAACCAAGAAACTAAGGAACAGTTTATGGTCACAGCCTTTAATAAGTACAGGTTTTACAACGCTAAGTAGATGAGGAGAGCACGGAAAAGAGTTAGCAACAGGTTACAAGTATTTGGAGCGACGTGTGTCAGGAAGTTCTTGAAAGAAGGGAACGCAAACATAAAGCATGTATAACGCCAGAAACCCTCAAGAAAATAGAAGAAATGACAAATAAAAAGGCAGACACACGACTCTGGCATAAACGTAATCCCAGTAAATGTATTTTATAATCCTAGATACTCGAAGGTGCTAAAGAAACTCAAGCCTGTGCCAATCCCAGTCAACAATGCAATGTCAATGGCTCTCGGTGGCTTTTCATCTCGTGTGTGGTTCATGCGGGATATCATTGATAGCGTACAACCGATCTCGCCTGGGAGTAGGATACCAGGGTCACAAGCATAGTGCACTGGGGTCATGGTGGATCAGACGTGGACCTACACAACAGGGTCGTTTTGTCTGAGACATGGAGATATACACCGGAACAACGGGGTGTAAGAGGTCGACGCATATACTGAGGTAATAGGTGTCAGATTTTGACCTACATTGTGGGACTACGGAGGAACATATATGGACACATACAATGGAATAATGAATATCTCACGTCGACCCATACATGGAGTATTGGAGGGTCAAACGTGGATGCATCCACTGGAGTAATGGAGCATCGTTTATGGGTACACATACTGAAGTAATGGAGCATCGTTTATGGGTACACAGACTGAAGTAATGGAGCATTGTGTATGGGTACACGGACTGAAGTAATGTAGCATCGTTTATGGGTACATAGACAGAAGTAATGGAGCATCGTTTATGGGTACACAGACTGAAGTAATGGAGCATCGTTTATGGGTACATAGACAGAAGTAATGGAGCATCGTTTATGGGTACACAGACTGAAGTAATGGAGCATCGTTTATGGGTACACAGACTGAAGTAATGGTGCATCGTTTATGGGTACACAGACTGAAGTAATGGTGCATCGTTTATGGGTACATAGAATGAAGTAATGGATCATCGTTTATTCGTGCACAGACTAAAGTAATGGAGCATCGTTTATGGGTACATAGAATGAAGTAATGGAGCATCGCTTATGGGTACACAGACTAAAGTAATGGAGCATCGTTTATGGGTACACAGACTGAAGTAATGGAGCATCGCTTATGGGTACACAGACTGAAGTAATGGTTTATAGTTTATGGATACACAGACTGAAGTAACGGTTCATCGTTTATGGGCGGGATGATAATATCAAGAGATGGGCGAACATCAATCTGGACGAGGGACAGGCAGTGTTGTAGATCCATTGCAGCCAACCTTCATTGTGGAGACGGCACCTGATTGATTTAATAAATGGGCAAGTATAAGTAGTCTACAAACAGGTTATATTAGAATTGAAACAATTAATTGCAAACGATATTTTCTGAGTGGCAAAAGTCACGTCTCCAGTTTTCAGAGAACGCAGAGAAGGATGGAGTAGGACAGGACATTCACCCAAGACAATGTTTGTTTCCCTCTGGACAAATGGCCAGTTATAATTAGTTTACAAGTGGATTAGATTAGATTTGAAACAATCAATTGTATATGATCTTTCTGACTCGCAAAGGTCACGTCTCCAGTTTTAAAAGAAATGAATTGCAAAAGTCACGTGATTATGGCGGCATTTGAAGGAAACATCAAGAAAGACAAACTAACAGAGAAATGGAAGGCGCGGTCGAAGCGAGCAGAAGCACAGATGGCGCAATGAAGATGGAAGGAAGATTTTATTGTTCAGCTAGAAATTGAAAACAATATCAGTTACAACTGACAGCTAGGAACTTGGACGTCCAGAAGGCAGCGGACGTGAGTGGGGGACAAAGCGGGCAGTGGCGCGTGCGGGTTTATTAAAAATGCTGTCAAAAAGGGGACCGTCTTGGAAACAAAAGACAGATTTGTGACTGTCTCGATGGCCATTTTTTGCGCTACTGTTTGATCCTACAATCTGACCTCATTTTTGACCCCGAGTAAAGGCATGGGGGTTGGGTGGGGATATAAATACCATTGTGAAAGTTAGGTTTTATAAATGTGTCTATTGTCGATGTCGATAGATGAGGTGTTTCTGCAGGATGTAAACAATGAGAGAGAAAGAGAGGGAGAAAGAGAGAGAGAGAGAGAGAGAGAGAGAGAGAGAGAGATGGAGGGAAGCGAGGGGAAAATAGAGGGGTGAGAGACGGAGAAAGAACTAGAGAGGGAAAGATAGAGATGGAGAAGGAAATGGAGACAGACAGTGAAAGACGAAAAGATGAAGAGAGAAGGAGAGAAAATGTGGTGATAGGGCGAGAGAGAGACAGAAAGAGAGAGAGAGAGGGGGGGGATGGAGAGATGACGAGAGAGGAAGAGTTGGTGAGTCAGGGAATGAATAGAATGAGTGGAAGATATGGGGAGTAGAAGAAAGGATGTGGGAGAAAGGAGGGGAGTTACAGAGAGGGTGGGAGAGAAGGAGGGTAGAAAAGTGTATGTAGGAGAGACAGAAGGGAGGAATAGAGGAAGTGAGAGTGGGAATAAGAAAGATAAAATATGAGAGAGAGAGAGAGAGAGAGAGAGAGAGAGAGAGAGAGAGAGAGAGAGAAAGGCAAGAAAGAGGGTGGGATAGAGAGGTAAGGTAGGAGAGAGGAAGGGATGAAGATAGTATTAGTTAGGGAGGGGTGAAGAGAGACAGAGAGTGGGGGTGGGGGGAGGAAGAAAGATAATGGGAGAGGGCGATAGCGAAAGTCGGACAGAAAGAGGAGAGTATGAGACAACGTGGGAGAGATGGCTGGTGAGAAAAAGAGAGTGGAGAGAGGAAGGGGAGGAGTGGCAGAAAGGGAATGGAAGAAGAGAGACTGGAAGAGCAGGAAGGGGTGAAGAGAGAGGTGAAAAGAGGCCGAGAGAGTAAGAGAGGATGGACGAGAGGGAATGGCAGATCCCACAGTACGTACTACCTTATACATTTCAAGAGATTTTAAACGTATGCTGTCTTACGAGATGAGGTCACCAACTCCCTTCTATGGGTCTTTTCTTTACCCAACACTTTGACATAAATGCAAGTAGATACGGCAACCATCCTTTGAAACCACAACTAAAGTCCCACAACCCATGCAACCTATTATCTCCCCCTTGTGCAAGTTAAAAACACTCCTACATCACACGATCCACGTGAGAACGGATATCTGGCCTGACAGTGGATAATGGATTGAACAACTCGGACAATAACACTGGATGCAAACCACGTAGTTGCAGCAGGCAGCTTATCCGAACCCTTTATGTGATTTGCTGTTTCATGTTACAGGATTTAAATATGATAAAACAGTTCAGTTACGCATTTTTCTCTACACGAACAGACGAACTGATCGCTTTCGAGATGGCAGGGATCTAGATCTAGAAGTTGATGGATTGGGCACAGTAGTTTGACTAACAGACCCGCGGAGACTCAGAAAGACCCTTCATCTCAAATCACCTATGCTCAGATAAGTGGGTAGGCAGTCGGGAAAACCAGCAGAGAGGCAGAGGACAGAAAAATTAGTAAGTTCAGTAAAGACACTTTCAAACAGTTTAAGGAGTGTTGGGTATATGGTGCTAAATCCACATGTTTATACACCAGTCGGTGGTCCAGAGTGATGTGATCAATATTTCGCCAGCCGCCTTTGCTTCCCAGTATTTTATGTAATCAATTTTAGGCAAAGGGTACAGGGCAAGTATTTAAAATTCGCCTCGAGAACCACATCCACAGGGCCAGACAGAACAGTAAACAGGCATGTACAGAGACACAATCAGACAACGGAGACACAGACAAACAACGGAGACACGGACAGACAACGGAGATACAGACAGACAAGGGAGACACGGACAGACAACGGATATACAGACAGACAAGGGAGACACAGACAGACAAGAGAAACAGACAGACAACGGAGATATAGATATACAACGGAGATATAGACAGACAACGGAGACACAGACAGACAATGGAGACACTGACAGAAACAGAGACACTGTCAGACGGAGACGCGGACAGACAACGGCGATACAGACAGACAATGGAGAAACAGTCAGACAATGGAGAAACAGACAGACAATGAAGAAACAGACAAGAGACACAGAGACACAATCAGACAACGGAGACACAGACAAACAACGGAGACACGGACAGACAACGGAGATACAGACAGACAAGGGAGATGTACAGAGAGACAATCAGACAACGGAGACACAGACAAACAACGGAGACACGGACAGACAACGGAGATACAGACAGACAAGGGAGACACGGACAGACAACGGATATACAGACAGACAAGGGAGACACAGACAGACAAGAGAAACAGACAGACAACGGAGATATAGATATACAACGGAGATATAGACAGCCAACGGAGACACAGACAGACAATGGAGACACTGACAGAAACAGAGACACTGACAGACGGAGACGCGGACAGACAACGGAGATACAGACAGACAATGGAGAAACAGTCAGACAATGGAGAAACAGACAGACAATGAAGAAACAGACAAACAACGGAGACAGACAGACAACAGAGATACAGACAGACAACGGAGACACAGACAGACAACGGAGACACGGACAGACAACGGATATACAGACGACAAGGGAGACACAGACAGATAAGAGAAACAGACAGACAACGGAGATACAGACATACAACGGAGATATAGACAGACAACGGAAACACACTCAGACAATGGAGACACTGACAGAAACAGAGACACTGACAGACGGAGACGCGGACAGACAACGGAGACATAGACACACAACGGAGACACAGACACACAATGGAGAAACAGTCAGATAATGGAGAAACAGACAGACAATGAAGAAACAGACAGACAGCGGAGACGCAGACAAACAACGGAGACATAGACAGACAATGGAGACACTGACAGACAACGGAGAGATATGTAGGGGCTCTTATTTCACTTCTACTGTGAACATTGTACACCTGCATTTTCTGTCAGACGCCCAATATGTTGGTTTTAGTTTATTGTTGCGTTTTTTTTTTTAAAATAGAACAATGAGAACACTGAGGACAGTCAGAAAGAACAATGAAGATGCACTGAAAGAAGGTAGCCCACAAAGAGAATGTTATTTTTTTACACTTTTATTTCTTACAAAACAGTGTGTATTTACAAGGTGCATTGTGTGTGTGTGTGTGTGTGTGTGTGTGTGTGTGTGTGTGTGTGTGTGTGTGTGTGTGTGTGTGTGTGTGTGTGTTCCATTTGCCAATACAACATATGCATTAATATACGCATGATAATATAACATTCATGGCATGGTGCAATAACCTACAAATTACTTGTTCATAATGTTGGTGGTGTAATTATTTGCTCTCATACATAGTAACATCTTTCAACGGAAATTCGTTCATATTTCAAGTATTCTCATGCTTGTACATACACACATTTAACGGTATCACTGAATGGATCATACATGAAACTATCGCAATAAGCGTCCCATTTTACAAGGTAAATTGCAAACAGGTATATAAGCCGTTTGCTTGAGCGCGTACGAAAGAGAGAGAGAGAGAGAGAGAGAGAGAGAGAGAGAGAGAGAGAGAGAGAGAGAGAGAGAGAGAGAGAGAGAGAGAGAGAGAGAGAGAGAGAGAGAATTGGTTACTCGCATCAACAGAACACAGTCCACGTTCGTTTAGCATGTTATGAGAAGAGTAAAGCTGGATTATATCATCACAACCAGAAAGTGGATGGGACGATAGGCAAGGGAAGACCAAGAGAGAAGATACAGGACAGTCTGACATCGTGGCATGGAGGAACATCAGTATCAGAAATAACTGCCAGCACGAGAGACAGAGGGTTGAGGACAGACATTTTCACCGAAGACCAAATATATAGGGTGTATATTTAATGACTGTGCAGCGTTTGAAAATATTGACTGTCTAAATTTTGTATTCACCCTCTGTAAAGTTCATGTAACATAACAGGTAAATACAAAACTTGGACTGGCAACATTTTCAAATACTGCACAGTCATTAAAAATAGACCTTGTATTAGTTCTAGTTTATTGTCACCCTTTGTAAATTTATATTATTGCTTCCCTTTGATGATCTGTCGACTAACTAACTAACTAACTAACTAACAGTTCTGTTTTATTGTTCTCCCACCACCTCATCCATCTTTTATATGAGTAACATAAAAGAAAAAAGACCCCAGCTCGACTCCCCGTCGTGCCTCCTTCCTGATCTGGTATTTAGTCGCCTGGCTCGCCGCATGCGAATTGCATAATTGGTAATATTTAACGTCATTCTGAAACCTGGTCGGAAGCTCCCCGCACAGCATGGACTTTAGGTAACTATCCCTGAACATGCAAGTTGAGGCGATTTCGGAAACGGAGCATAATGTGGGAATCAGAGCATAGGACGAAGCCGTTGGGTTTTGTGAAAATGATGTTAAGATGTAATTATTCCTAAAAAAAAATGATTAGTGCCGGGGTTTCCATGCCCAGAAGGCATGACGGGCGGATGTGACGTTGTGCCCATATTATGATTAGCAAGAGGACATGTGGGAAGTGGTATGGTCAGTGTTACGATGCCCGATTTCTGTTTCTTCTTCTTCTTCTTCTTCTTCTTCTTCTTCTTCTTCTTCTTCTTCTTCTTCTTCTTCTTCTTCTTCAAGTCACTGTGATCAACTAAAGAACAAACGTACTTCTTAAATAGTTCGCAGCCATGCGGTGACGGCCAAATACCGGATCTTCCGAAAATATATCCAGGGTTGAAAACAAAAGCACAAAGTCAATATTGGAACACTGGAGTGCGAGTTGGCTTTTCGCTTATCTTTGGTTAGTGCTGTTCCAGAGATTAAGCTGAAGTGGTTTGACCTTTCCTCTTTTGGAGCAGCTGGCCAGGTCAAACTTAAAACTGAAACCCCTATACATCTTACTTTAGGGTATTTCTCTCTCTCTCAACTTTGGAGTCTCGGAAGCCCAGTGGCTGGGTCACTTACCTGCCAACTCTGTGGTCATGTATTCGAATCCACATAGAGATGGGTAGTTAAAAACAAATTGATTTGAAGATAAGTTGAAAAAATTATTTCTATAAATAATTATACTCAGAACAATGTATGCCTTTAGTGGAGAAGCCACAAACAATATGTTGCAGGATTTATTGCCTGGCAGATTTCGCTGCATCTCGTCAGGTGCATATTGCAGTGTTATATCGTGAAGATATTAAGATATATTATTATATTGTGAAGATAATACATTAACATTGTTCGAATGTTGACAATTTGTTGTCCCCCAAAGTAATTTCAAATGTAACATGAACACTTTTTTGTTGCATAATACGGACTCCATCCATCATGTGCCATGCCGGTAAGCGTGGGTGATCATTTTTGCCATTTCATTCGATCACCAGAGTCGTGGATCAGCTACGTGTTTCTGTCTCGACCATGCCACAAGACCAAGCCATCCAGGTACTTGCTTCTTGGTCTTCCCCTTGGCCTGTTCCCCTCGATCTTACCAGTTGTCACCAAGTTCTCCAATTCATTTCTTCTCATAACATGCCTAAAAAATTGTGACTGTCTACGTCTTATGTCTCTAATCAGTTTTCGATCTTCATTTGTTTCTTGGAGGACTTGTTCACTGGTATTTTTGAGCTACCGTATAACAGTATACGGTACTACCTGCTTTCTGTTAGCGCCGAACGTTGGGCGGCGCTTACCAAACCCGACACCCCACATTGTGCCAACGGCTTCGGGCGGAAGAGCGCAATTGGGAGGGTACAAGCCTTACCCTGGTGCGAGGAAATGCAACCTAAAGACAAAATGTCATGGCAGGGCAGACCAGGCCCTAAGCCTTGGTTGGCTGCTGGTCTAGGATCGAAGCTCCGACAGGCGGACAGTTAGAGCATTGCTTTGCTGATCCGGCAGCTTCTGCAGCTTGTCTTGGTCCAGATGTAGAGGTGTTACCTTTCCTCTGGAGTGAACTAGGCAGGCCGGGAGAGGGATCAATCTGCATGGGCAACACATGTTCTCTATATTTTAGCCCAGGCTTTGTGCTATGGAGAGGCAATAACTCCATCCCTAGTCTTAACTGGTCTCGGAATCAAAGCGAGAGGCAACTGTTACGGGTTATAAGTCCCTGTCAATTGGCGTAGATATGGGGCGCCACGCGTTGCCTCTGACGGTGGGAGACACCTACAGGTGTCACTGATCTGCTACCGCCCGCCTCAAGCTTGGCAGCCCCCGGCCAATTGGGTGCTGATCCGCCACAGCCTGCCTGCTTCAATGGGTGCTTGGGGCTAGGACAAAATCTGAATCGCAGGCTGTAAAACCAATGCACCAGGTGCCTTATCAGTCACATTCGCTACCGCCATAGGTAAAAGTTATTATGCCTTTTTAAAGCACAAACTATTGTCTGTCAAGACGTCAAGGTGCCAATGAATATTGTATTAAGCAGACTGGTAACTTTATCTATTCCATATTCTTCTAAAGCATTAATCATTTCTGTTGTGACGGTGTCTGAACCGGGGGTCTTGCCAGATTTCATATGGTTAAGAGCATAATACGGACTAGAACCACCTAATTGCTTAGGCCTCACTATATTTAATCCTGTTAGATCATAGTCAGATATGACCGAGATACCGTATAACAGTAGACAGTACTACCTGCTTTCTGTTAGCGCCGAACGTTGGGCGGCGCTTACCAAACCCGACACCCCACATTGTGCCAACGGTTTCGGGCGGAAGAGTGCAATTGGGAGGGTACAAGCTTTATCCTGATGCGAGGAAATGCAACCTAAAGACATAGTGTCACGGCAGGGCAGACCAGGCCCTAAGCCTTGGTTGGCAGCTGGTCTAGGATTGAGCTCCGACAGGCGGACAGTTAGAGCATTGCTTTGCTGATCCGGCAGCTTCTGCAGATTGTCTTGTTCCAGATGTGTAGGTGTTGCCTTTCCTCTGGAGAGAACTAGACGGGCCGAGAGAGGGATCATGCTGCATGGGCAATACATGATCTCTATATTTTAGCCCAGTCATTGTGCTATGGAGAGGCAATAACTCCATAGCTGGTCTTAACCAGTCTCGGAATCAAAGCAAGAGGTAACATTTACGGGTTATAAGTCTTTGCCAATTGGCGTAGACATGGGCGCCACGGGTTGCCTCTGATGGCGGGAGACACCTACAGGTGTCACTGATCAGCTACTGCCCGCCTCAAGCTGGGCAGCCCCCGGCAAGTTGGTTGCTGATCCGTCACAGCCTGCCTGCTTTAATGGGTGCTTGGGGCTAAGACAAAATCTGAATTTAGGCTGTAAAACCAATGCACCAGGTACTAATAAAAAGAAAAATAGAAACCGCAAACTATGGCTTGCAACCTGGAACGTAAGAACCATGTGTCCAGGATTTTCCACTGACTTGACGAATATTGATGATACGAGAAAAACGCCCGTGATTGATGCCGAACTCAATCGTCTTAACATTGAAATTTCTGGCCTGCAGGAGACTCGCCTCGCTGATGAAGGGTCACTCAGGAAAAACAATTACACCCTTTTTTGGAAGGGAAGAGGACAGGCAGAAAAAAAAGACAACATGGTGTGGGCTTTGCAGTGAATAATTCGCTACTGGGAATGATTGAAATTCCAGATGGAGGTAATGAAAGGCTATTATCCTTGCGCTTGGCAACCTCTTCTGGTTTTGCCACCATTATTACTGCATATGCATCGACACTCGCTTCCTATTATGATGTGAAGGATTCGTTCTATGAGGAGTTAGACTCTGTGATCAAGGCAGTTCCAAAATCCGACTACATTTAAATGCTCGATGATTTCATTGCTCGTGTAGGCAAGGACTAGAGTTCATGGCCAGTGTGCCTTGAAAAATACAACATTGATCGCATGAATGAAAATGGGCAAAGGCTGCTGGAGCATTGCACCAGAAATGACCTATGTATTACAACCTCCTTTATTAAAGCATTAGAGTTGCAAAAGGTCACATGGAAACATCCCAGATCTGGTCGTTGGAATCAGCTGGACTTCATCATCACAAAATCTGAACCATACATCATTAACTCGAGGTTACCACAGTGATGACTGTGATACGGATCATTCTTTGGTTGTTGCAAGAGTTAGACTGAGACCAAAGAGAACATATACAGCTAAACATAAATCTAGCCCCAGGATTAATATATTATTAACACTCTCGATCCTGAAATCCTGAAAAGTGCTTTGAGTTTCAACAGCAACTTGACGACGCTTTCACTGATACATCAGAAAATTGTACAGTAAGTGAAAAGTGGGGTAAACTTAAAGGAAACTCTTTATAAAACTGCGGAATGGGTTTACGGCATTGTGGATCAAAAGAGACAGGACAGATTTGCGGCAAACAGCCAGATACTGCAGCCCTGATTGATAAAAAGAAGATAGCTCTCTTAAGAAACAAGGAAGGAACACCGCGTAACACTCTCAGTGAGCTGAAGCGAGCCTAGGAAGGATGTGCAAAAGGCTGCCAGGCAGTGTGCAAATGACTATTGGATCAATGTTTATGTGAGTCCATTCAAAACGCAAGTGATAAGGGAAACATCAGAAGCATGTAAGAAGTGATAAAGAAAGACTGTGGTCCAATGATCAAAAGAAGTGCACCACTGAAAACCTTGACTGGAGAAATCATCACTGATAAGAAACAGCAGATGGATAGATGGGTAGAGCACTATTAGAGCTTTACTCAAGTTAGACTAAACTAGCGGATGATGCCCTCGACGTCACAGAGGCTCTATCAACTCTTGACCACCTGGACACACTTCCCACCATAACAGAAGTTAAGTGTGCTATAAATGAACTTGCATTTGGCAAGGCTCCAGGTAAGGATGGGATTCCAATAGAGGTTATCAGGAGTGGACAAGACACACTCACTCTACAGATCCACCAACTAATAGAGCTATGCTGGCGAGAAGGACAAGTCCCACAGGATTTCAAAGATTCCGGCATCATAACACTGTACAAGAACAATGGCGATCGGAGCGACTGTAACAACTATAGTGGTATCTCACTTCTGTGTATTGTTGGGAAAGTATTTGCCAGAATTGTTCTTCGTAGACTTCAAGTCCTAGGAGATCAAGTCTACCCTGAATCACAGTGTGGCTTTCGACAGAATCGGTCTACCATTGCTATGATTTTCTCATTGCGACAAATGCAAGAAAAATGGCAGGAACAAAATCAACCACTGTTTATTGCCTTCACCAACCTCATAAAGGCATTTGATTTGGTCAGTCGTGAGGGTCTGTTCAAGGCACTAAAGAAGATTGGCTGCCCACCAATTCTTCTGTCCATTGTGGAATCGTTCCACACAGGCATGAAGGGTATAATCAAGTTTGATGGTGCAACTTCAGAAGAGTTTGAAATCAACAGTGGAGTTAAGCAAGGTTGTGTACTATTCCCCACCCTCTTTGGAACATACTTTTCACTTCTATTGAAATATGTCTTTCGTGATCAGGATGCCGGTATATACATTCACTCACGCTCAGATGGCGGCCTCCATAATGCTCAAAGATTGAAGGCCAAAACCAACATTAGGAGGGTACTAATCAGAGACCACAACATCTAGCTTAAGAATGGAGATGGAGGCGGTTAGTGCAGCTTTCCACTGGATCGAGGATACGATACACACACATCGTGATTGTAACTGACTCGGAAAACATGCTGAGGAAGGTGAGGAAAGGCAAGCTTCGGGCAGAGTGGCTTGCTTCGCTTCGGAGGTCACGGGTGGCAAGCATCGCCTGGATCTTTTCTCCGGGGCATGCCTGTGTGCTGGGGAATGAACAGGCGGACAGATTGGCTGGCTCTGCAAAACTTGGTAGAGTATTGATGCATGACAAGGCAGACGTGGTTGCGGCCTTGTTGGAGCACCTGTATACCTCGGAGGAGCAAATGGATCACCATGGTCTGGCAAGAATGAGACAGCGTTGAGTGACGAGGGGATCTGGCCGACGCTCGAGGCTCAGATGAAAGGCGAGGAAATAATCAGATTGCTATTGGTACTATTGGTGTTGGAACTCTTCGCTGGCTGCTGAGGATGGGGACTGAGCGCTTATGGGAATGCCCCGAATGCTGTGATGTCGGTTCCTTAATCAATCAATCAATCAATCAATCAATCTAATCAGAGACTTGCTTTTTGCGAATGACGCTGCAATTACGACCCACTCTGAGGAAGAATTACAGCATCTACTATCTGCATTCTCCAATGCTTCTTCTGAATTTGGTTTAACAATTAACAAAAAGAAGACACAGATTATGTCACATCAATTTTTATTGATGACACCGAACTGGAAATAGTAGACCATTTTACATATCTAGGATCAGAGGTAAATAGCAAAGTATCCCTAGATCAGGAAATCAACATTAGGATTGGTAAGGCAGCAACAATGAACATGTTAGCAAAAAGAGTCTGGGAGGACAGGAAGCTTGCAGCTAAAACAAAAGTCCTTGTCTATCAAGCCTGTGTCCTTAGTATTCTTCTTTATGACAATGAAACCTGGTCAACTTACTCACGCCAAGAGAAACGTTTAAACAGCTTTCATATGCGGTGTCTGCGAAGAATACTTGGTATTTAAGTCCGGTGCATGTGCTTGCCTGTGACCTGATCACTGACAGGGGCTCGCATCTATTGGAGTCATATTGGTGTAGAGATGTTACTCCCGCCCTGGTACCAAACTACCTTCTTCACGGGGACTGTCGCACAAAATTCTTCCCCTCTCCATGTCGAGAAGCTAGCGGGGTGTGCAAGACAGGTACTGGAATTTTACATCGGCGGAGAAGCAGATGGGGATGTACCCAGATCATGATTCGGTTCTGGTCAGTTCATCCTGGATACAGAGACCTAGATTCTCGATGGGACTGCTTGGGACTGATAGAATGTCTTCAATGGGACATGATAATTCTCCTTCAAGTACAGTTCTGGGATCGACACATCACATTTCTTCCACAAGTACAATTCTGGGGTTGACCCATCACAATTCCCCTACAAGTATAGCTATGGGGTCGACTCATCACAATTCTACTGCAAGTACAGTTCTGGGGTCGACCCATCACAATCCACCTACAAGTACGATTCTTGGGTCGACCCATCACAATTCTCCTACAATTACAGTTCTGGGGTCGACTCAGCTTCATAAAATGGCCACCGGAAAATTTCTGGACTTCTCTGGGAATTGTCACAGTAGGAAAGTGTTTGCAACAGGAGAGCCTGGCATATGATACCACAACATCTAGTCTGAGAATGGAGGTGGATGGTATCCCGGGGGCATTCCGCTGGCTGGAGGACACACAGCACATGCATGTCGTGATTATAACGGACTCAAAAACTATGGTGAGAAAGGTGAAGACAAGCATACTTCACGCAGAGTGGCAGGCTTCAATTCTACAATCAAAGAGCAGAGAGCATCTTTTGGATTTCCTCCAGGACATGCTGGTGTGATGGGAAACGAGCATGTGGACAGATTGGCTGGGTCTGTACTGCTCGGTGGGGTATTGGTGCACGGTATAGCAGATGTGGTCGCGGCCCTTTGGGATCGTGTGTAGTGCAGAAGAACAAATAGATCATCATGGCCTGGAGAGAATGGTGTTGTAGGGAGTGCCCAGAGGATCTGACCGACTCTCAGGACTCGGATAAAAGACCAGGTGAACACATAATCAGACTGCTACTTATACCAATAGTATTGGGACTCTTGCCTGGATGTTGAATATGAGGACGGAGCATGTATTGGAATGTCCCGAGTGCCGTGATGTCGGTACTTCCCTCATCTCCACACAACTTAAGGCAGAGCGGGACTACACTCATCACCCAACACCATTATACCGTGACCTAGTATATAAGCAGGGGCTGGTCACTTGACTCGCATGCCAGATCACAGGCTCCCTAAGCGAATATTTTACGGCGAGCTGCGTTGTGGTAAACGCTCCCAAGGCGATCAGAGGAAACGCTTTAAAGACACTCTGAAGATCTCACTAAAATCTTTTGGAATTCATCACTACATCCGGGAGACTGCTGCCAGAGACCGAAATTCGTGGCGTACATCATTACACAAGGGTGCAGTCACCTGTGAAGCAAACAGAACTGCAAGAGCTGTGGAGAAAAACCACTGCAGGAGATCCTCTTCCTGGAACGCCAAGCATTCTTTGTCCACATTGTCAAAGAACATTCCGAGCCAATATAGGCCTTACCAGCCATCTTAGAACTTACGGCTCCATACTTTCAACCCCACTGGGTGAAATGAATGGTCATCATCATTCTTGATGGACAAA
Source organism: Cepaea nemoralis (assembly GCA_014155875.1). Taxonomy (NCBI): domain Eukaryota; kingdom Metazoa; phylum Mollusca; class Gastropoda; order Stylommatophora; family Helicidae; genus Cepaea; species Cepaea nemoralis. The sequence continues at coordinate 399,342 of JACEFZ010002740.1, read as the reverse complement.
CAACCTTTAAGCAGGACTAAAAGTCCATGTCCCTACGGCAGTATATGTCATCCGACTACCTAAACTACACTACCTTCGTACGTACGGAAAGCAGATTCGGAGAAGTTAAACTTATTACATCGCATTTTATTGAATTACAAAACCGGAATATTTATTATCGACCTTTGCGCCCCAGCTTCCTGTGCTCACAATTACAGGGAAAGAACTCTGAGGATTTCTGTTATCGCCTTCATCGGCGTGTGTAAGTGGGTAGATCTTATCAGGGGCGTTTCATTTGGAATGGTTCTCTTGACACGTGCATATAAATGCTAGAGAGAAAACACACGAACTTAAAACGAAAGCTTTAAAAGATAAAGTGAGAGTTGCCTGCCGTCACTAACTGATAATTTTGACTCAGACATTTGCGAGATATTACTTTACACTTGTTCAGAATGCCAGATAAGCTTAGCTAATTAGTTTAAAACGCCAACGTTTTAATGCAACGAGGAAGTAGGGTTATTTGAAAAGTGGTATGGTGAAGGTTCCCAAAGAGGTTTGCGTGAAGAATAGATTTATTTATTTTTTCGAAGGATGTAAAGTAATATTTAGATTGATAATGTTAACGTATAATGCGGAAGTCAAGGGAAAACGAACACTTGTATTTCCCATAAATACAAATACATTGATCTCCACATATTCGTCCAGGATGAAATCCAACTGATCGGTGTAGTGGTTGATCCCACTACCCGACCGTCAGCGCACCGGCAGTTTAAAAGCTACAGAGCTCGTATTCTTACCGTCACGACGACTGTTAGATGAACATTATCTTATTGAATAAGTTACTATAAATGAATGTCAGAAAGACAGCGCTGACATGTTATACAGAAACTGTCTTATTGTATGGCAGTGAATCATAGTACGTGAACGAACAAATTAGTTAGCGCGTAGAAGCAACCACGATGTTGTTCCTGGGACGAATGTTTCGAATACCTTTGACTGCCAGAGTATCTACGATGGGGGTTTCAAATGAGAACTTTAAATGTTTTTTTTACTCTTTGAGTAGTTCAAACAGGTGGAAATCAATCGGGGCTATGACTGGAGAGTACGGGGGATGTGGTACACACCGAAAGTGGAGGTCTTCGATGGTTTCAAACGTTGCACGGGCAGTATGGGGTCGAGCACTGTCATGTTCCAAAAGGAAACCTTTATTCAGAAGTCCACGTCGTTTTGGCGTGATTGCGTGTTGGAACTGCCTACTCCACTCTTACACTTGCTGGACTGACAGGCATGCATCATCATACTGGACCTTCATTGGCTGATGCATTTCTATATTTACAGATTTAAAAAAACAAAAAACATTTCCATGTGATCCCACAAAAACACACACACAGACATGGCACGCACTGACCCAAAAGATCACAGACATGTTACAGAGGTATAGGTATAAAACATCCACAATATTTGGTAGAAGCATAGTAGTCAACACATTCATAATACCCAAAATAATATACTTAGCGACAGTACTGGACCCTCCCAAACAGACCATCACAAACATAAACAAACAAATCAGATGCTTTATCTTCACCAACACAATTCACAGCATTAAACACAAAACTCTCATACAAGACAGGAAACAGGGGGGTATTGGATTACAAGACATCCACACAAAAATACTGTCACTTAGGATTAGTTACATAGGTAAAATCATCAGACACCCAGAACAGCACAGACTAGCACTATACTACATAGCCCACAACATCAAACACCTCACACCACTTAACAATGCAACTGCACACTATCAGGGAACACTGCCAACATTCTATCAGACATGCATACAGGCAATACAAGGACAAGAACAGTTAATACAGCAAACAGCACACACAATATACAAACAGTTAGTTAGAGAGCAAGCACCACCACTCAAACTTAGAATCAAAAGAGGATACAAATACTTCATGTCTGACTTCACATGCACCTTTTCAAACCTACACAACAAACACATAACACCAACAGCTAGAGAAATCACATATAGGTTATTATACAGCATGACTCCAACAACACAGGGACAATACATAGACAAACAATGCCAGCTATGTAGAAACAACACACAAGAGACAGAGGAACACATTTATTTTACATGTCCAACAATTACTGCCACACGCGCAACACTCCAACACCTCATACAAACACACACAGGCAAACAAACCGACATATATAAAGCAATATTTCTCAACACTTTACCAAAGTCATCAAAAGACATACACACAAAACTACTTATAGCTCTTTCTTACTATAGACATCTCATATGGACATGCAGAAACTCAGCCAGACACAAGCACTACACATATAACACACGCTTAATATCATTTATGTACACGCGCAAAATATCACAACTATTTCCAGATTAAACCACATGTATTCCTTATGGTATCACAAATTTGGTATACATGAGCGCGAGAAAGAAAGAAGAAACTGTGAGTGAATGATGAGTAAATGATTAAAAAGATCACATATGGTCAAAAGACAAATGACAATCCCTTATGTAAAGAACAGTGGAAATATAAATGCTTGTTTTATTTGTTTCAAAATGATGGTTTTAACACTTATAGATAAGGGGAAAAGAAAAAAGGAGAAAAGAAAATCAACTCCTCCTATTCCAAATTGCTATTTATGGAATGTTTTGTTTTTAAATGCACTTGTTGTGCTATACTACCACCACTACTAAGTCTATCACTTTAGTAAATAGAATCACATATCTATTATACTATTTATTATTATTATTATTATTATTATTATTTTTATTATTATTAATATATGTCTTGTTGTTGTTTTATTATTTTTATTATTATGAAAATGTCTACTACTATTATCATCACTATTATTATTACTATCATTATCTTACCCGTATTATCTTTAGTATCATTAATTTGAAAAGTATTAAGGATATCATCATTATATTGTATAAATTTACAACTTCATCTCCCATGTCCCCCCCCCCCCCCCCACCCCCCCCCCCCCCCCCCCCCACCTTTGCTTAAGGTTTGTTGCTTTTGCTACTACCCCCACTATTTTGTTTCAAACATTTGTCCAGCCTGTACCATCATAAAGAGTGGTCATGGCCCTTCTTCTGTTTGTCACTTCCTTTGAATCATGTGAGTGAGTGTTGAATGAATGAATACAAAATCACAAAAGGTTACCAAACCAATGATACTGTAAACACTTTTGTCAATACAAATGCTTGGTTAAATTCTTTATTAGAAAAACAAAAGAAAGAGAGAACACAGAGGGAAATATGAATGAACCCCTACATTTAGGAACAAAAAAAAACAAGTAGGAAAAGATAACCAACTCCTTTACTCCAAGTATTACTAAAAACTGCAGTTTACAAGTGTATGTACCTGCTAGGCTATGTTAACACCATTCCAAAGGAAATCATCCTAGCAAATGGAATCACATATTGTAAAAATGTTATCATTTTCATAACTATTAGTACCCTTGCTGTTTTTTATAATTGCTGTTATTACCCTCAGTATGCCTCTTCTTGCCATTATTATTATTGTCATCATTAGTAATAAACAAAAAACCCTTTCCCAAGTTCCCCCCTCCCCTTGCTCATGGTTTGTGTTTGCCTTTGCTGATACCCACACCGGTTTGGTTCAAATAATTATCCTGCCTTTACCATCATTGCCCAGATAAGGGTGATGAAGGCATTGGTGGAATGAAACAAATTGGTGAGGAGATGGCAAGGGAAACAAAAATGTAAAGATTGTAAAAAAGTTTGTGCTAATACTGATGCTTGTTTTACTTTTTACAAAAAGTTTTAAAAAAAAAAGAGGAAGGGAAAAAATGAATGAACCCTTACAAATATGACAAAAAAATAAGCAGGGAGAAAAAGAAAACCAACTCCTTTTACTTCTACTATTATTGAACATTGCATGCATATGTAAAAAAAAAAAAAAAAGAAACAATAAGCAAGGAGAAAAAAGATAACCAACTCCTTTTTACACCTACTATATTATTTAACAGTGCAGGATGCAATTGTTATTGTATGTACCTGCCATGTTTTAACACCATTCCTAAGGAAATCATTTAGCAAATGGAATCACAGTTTTGGAAAATGTGATCATTATCATAACAAATTCTATCATTGTGTTTATTAGCATTGCTGTTATCACCCTTAGTAGTTTTTATTCCTTGTCATTATTATTATAAGATGTATTTCATGTAAACACCATTCCTAAGGTAATCAATTTAGCACATAAAATCACATGTTAAAACTATTATTTATTATCATTGAGTCTATCACTAGTCTCAGCACTGTTGTTATTCCTTGTCACTATGATATTTATTTATGTATTTGGTTGTTACTTTGCATTATTATCATTGTAATCACTATTAATATATATGGCTTTGTAAATGCGTATACAAACACATCCCCCTCTCCCACCCTTTTGATACTGTGATTGTTGTCTCTGCTGCCACCCTCACCGTGTTGTTTCAGTTCTGCACCGCCATGTTTATCATGACCGAGGGTGATGGTAACTTGGTAGGAGTTTTTGGAGCTGACAGGAGAGCGGGGCGGCAGGGGAAATAATAACAGCCTGCTACCATCACGCTTTTGATTTAAAATATTTCCTTACAACAATGTCAATGGAGAAATGTTTAAATGTATAACATATTTGTAATTTTTGAGCATATGTCACCTACACGCCCACATGCAACGCTCTGTAAAAACACGCACACAAATACTGAACACACAGTACGCATGTAACAACACGAACAATACAAATGCAACAACTACCTTTCTGCATTGTAAACTAGTATACCCCTTGACAACCACCCCCCTCCCCTTTTCCCCCACCCTTTCGACACTGTTGGTTTTGATGCTACTGCCGCCTTCAATAGTTAGTTCCAACAGATTTTACTGCCATTTTCCTCATTACCAAGTGGTGATGATGGTATTGGTGGGGTTGGAGCTGACAGGTGAGAGGGTGGCAGAGGGGAAAAAAATAGTATACTATCGTCTTGTTGTTGTTTGTACTCGTTTTTCTTTACCCCCCATTTCAAATGTAAAAATGTTGAAACAAATGTTGTAAAAATTTGCGCATATGTCACCTACACTTCCACATGAAACGCTCTGTAACAACACGAACAATACAAATGCAAATGTTTCTTAACACTCAATAAAGGTTTAAAAAAAAACAAAAAACGAGGAAGTAGGGTTATTTGAAAAGTGGTATGGTGAAGGTTCCCAAAGAGTTTTGCGTGAAGAATAGATTTTTTTTTTTTTCGAAGGATGTAAAGTAATATTTAGATTGATAATGTTAACGTATAATGCGGAAGTCAAGGGAAAACGAACACTTGTATTTCCCATAAATACAAATACATTGATCTCCACATATTCGTCCAGGATGAAATCCAACTGATCGGTGTAGTGGTTGATCCCACTACCCGACCGTCAGCGCACCGGCAGTTTAAAAGCTACAGAGCTCGTATTCTTACCGTCACGACGACTGTTAGATGAACATTATCTTATTGAATAAGTTACTATAAATGAATGTCAGAAAGACAGCGCTGACATGTTATACAGAAACTGTCTTATTGTATGGCAGTGAATCATAGTACGTGAACGAACAAATTAGTTAGCGCGTAGAAGCAACCACGATGTTGTTCCTGGGACGAATGTTTCGAATACCTTTGACTGCCAGAGTATCTACGATGGGGGTTTCAAATGAGAACTTTAAATGTTTTTTTTACTCTTTGAGTAGTTCAAACAGGTGGAAATCAATCGGGGCTATGACTGGAGAGTACGGGGGATGTGGTACACACCGAAAGTGGAGGTCTTCGATGGTTTCAAACGTTGCACGGGCAGTATGGGGTCGAGCACTGTCATGTTCACAAAGGAAACCTTTATTCAGAAGTCCACGTCGTTTTGGCGTGATTGCGTGTTGGAACTGCCTACTCCACTCTTACACTTGCTGGACTGACAGGCATGCATCATCATACTGGACCTTCATTGGCTGATGCATTTCTATATTTACAGATTTAAAAAAACAAAAAACAAAACATATAACAGAACGCTGCTCCTCTGTAGTACATGTCAAAAGTTGGGCGGCCATTTTTAAACTGTTCTTATGACCTCACAATGTTCGTCTGCATCGCTGTGTAACGTTCTAAACTCTCTTGACATCGTTAACTACAATATTGACAGATTTACAAGACAATGGTGTGGTTATTGTAATTTATATCACTCTTTTACGGTTTTAATTTGAAGTCCCCTCATAGTTAAGACCACTCGATGGTCGATGTTCCAATGCCTCACCGGCCGCCTCAGCTTCCCAGGCTAGCCTTTCAGCCATTTCAGGCTAGGTCAACTCGGGAACCGTGGTCACATTTTGAAACTGCGACCCCTGTAGGAATTTGAACACAAGCCACTGGATCGACAGTCAAGTGTACTAGCCATTAATCTACTGCGACTCCCCGCACAGTATACAAAGAGGTTTAAATCCCCTCGCACCCAAGGGCACTTAATACCTGAGTGACCCAGTCTGCCACGATGTCTGCCATACCTGGATATGATTTATGTGCTTTGCTGAACTGACAGACACACAAGCTTCTGGTGTTTGTCCTTTGGCTATCAGCCACTTGACGGACAAGAGTCTAGTCAAATTATTGGCTCAACTTTTCCTAACGTCGCTGGCCGACACATGTCAAACGCCAAACCGACATACAAGGCTTGTAGAAAGTAAGATTATGGCATGTCCTTTTCTGAAGCTGTGTGCTTTCTCCTTTTTCTTTATTTCCGTGCGGAATATGGTATCAAGTATAACACAGCCGGCGCTGCGGCTGAGGGGCAGTGTACGCGTTTCACAATTCCCTGTGCATACTGAGTCGCGGGTTCGAAATCAGCCGAGGGTGATTTGAAAGCAGACCGCTTTGCGTTGATTTCCATGGTACGAGGAGTTAGTCTGCAGAAATCAATGGCAAACTACTGAACTTGCCTAGTAATTCACAAACAACCAAAAATGATGGGGTTGATTGCGACGTCCTTTAAGGAAACATGTACCTAACTTTATGTTTAACTCTGTGAAAACTAGCCAATCTTCGTTACATGTTCGTAGTATTTTAGAATCTTGGAATGTAAACAACAAATTAGAAAGAACTTGGAAGCAAAACAGTTGTGGTTCCTGAGACGAGTGTTGTGTATATATCTTGGCCTGCCAGAGTGACTAACAACGACTGCCTGAAAGAGGCTAATGAAACTAGAACATTATATACAACAATAAGAAAGATACAAACAGCATTCTTTGATCATGTGATGAGAAGAGAGACATCAGAGAACACAGTGACAACTGGAAAGATCAAAGGGAAGTGAGGCAGGGGCAGACCAAGACCAAGGCATGGAGGAATATCATCAGCAGAGTTGATCCAGAACACCAAAGGTCCAGGCCTGTGGAGAGTTGTGAACGCCTACGCCAGCTGGCTAGGCACTCGATGATGAGTATTTTAGAATCAGCCTGATGTAGACACGTATGATGAGGCCCAGAGATTTGTAAGAAGAGAGTTTAGTTTAGTTTAGTTTAGTTTAGTTTAGCTTAGCTTAGTTTAGTTTAGTTTAGTTTAGTCGATGCATCAACATCACGGCACACGGATGTAACCCATAAGGCTCCGTTCTCCTAATTCAAACCTGTAGAAGAGATTTGAAGAACCAAATGGGAATCACAGCATCTAAGTGAGGTCGGCGTCGCCGCGAGGTGTACAGCGCTCCCGATAAACTTTATCTCGTGACCGCGGCGTTATGCTTTCCTCAGCGTGGCCGAATGGATAGGAACGCGTGTGCTTAAACATCCGGTGAGCTGATACCGAAGTAATGGGTTCAACCACTACACCGGACATTCATTCAGTAGCATGTCCTTTGCAGAACCTCGCTTCCATAACAACCTTCCGGAAAACCTCTCGATCATAAGCAAGATGTCCCGCGTCTGATACACCCATCTGGAGATCATCCGCCACATCCTGAACCCATCTTCTCTTTGTTGTTCCCCTTCCTCTCTTCCCAAGCATATACCCTTCCATTATTGTTCTCTCCAAATTTTCGTGACGTTTCAAGTGACCAAAATATTTCAATTTTTTTGTTTTATCGTCTTTAATAATTACACAAATAAACACACATAGTATTATTTCTCGCTCAAAGAAGGAGAAGAAGGAAATGGAGACTAGAAGACGCACTAGAGAACATAAAATTTGAAAGCTATAGTTATCGACCGGGATCGAACCTGTCGCCTCCAAATGACGACGGCGCCTCGCTGCAGGAACAAGTGTACTTCGTCGCACGACCAACTAGACACTCCAAAAAAAGTGTCTTCATTAGTCATGTCTGTCATACAACCAACCTTCAACATTCAGCTCTTGAAGTATGGATGCATTTGTTCTTTTCTGTATCCAAGATATTCTTAGAACTCGTCTATAACATCTGTATTCAAAGGCATTTATGCGCTGTTCAACTTGTTTAGCTAGTGTCCAGGTCACACAGGCGTATGTTGCAATGGGAAAGATGCATGCTCTTAAAAATCTAATTTTTGTAGTTCTATCTGTCCCACTCCACAATTTATTCAGTTATTTTAGTCTTTGAAGAGCAATAGATATTTTCGTCTTTTATCTTCTTTTATTGTGTCACCATTGTTGGTAATCAATGACCCAAGATATTCGAAGTTTTCCACCACGTCTAATATTTCCTCATTAACATATATTTATTTCTCCATAGTAGTTTTATCTGTGTGCATTAACTTTGTTTAGCTCTGTTAAGATATAAGTTGTGATTTTCACTATTCAGTTAGATTTTTAAGTGCATGCATCTTTCCCATTGCAACATACGCCTGTGAGACCTGGACACTTACTAAACAAGCTGAACAGCGCATAAATGCCTTTGAATACTAATGTTATAGACGGGTTCTAAGAATATCTTGGGTAAAGAAAAGAACGAATGAATCCATACTTCAGGAGCTAAATATTGAAGACGGTTGGCTATTAAAGGCGATAAAACAGAGAAAATTGAAATATTTTGGTCATTTGAAACGTCACGAAAGTTTGGAGAGAACAATAATGGAGGGGTATATACCTGGGAAGAGAGGAAGAGGAAGGCCAAAGAGAAGATGAGTGCAAGATGTGGCGGATGATCTCCAGATGGGTGTATCCGACGCGGGACATCTTGCTTGTGATCGAGAAGTTTTCCGGAAGGTTATTATGGGAGCGAGGTTTTGCAAAGGACATGCTACTGAATGAATGAATGAGTTGGGTTGAGGTTATTAGGTTTTGTATGCCATTCTGTATTGTGGATAGCAATAGCAATACATCGGACAGTTGGACTAAAATGTTGAAGTCTCGTCCTTGACTTGGGAACGTAAATTACAAGTACCTCTGAAGCCTGATGGCGAGGGACATCACTAGGCATTCACTAGTAGTATCAAATGCTAGTGGGCAGCCCTTGTAAGGACTAAGTCCAGTGCAGGACACTGCGATCATCGCCCTGGTTCATTATCTAGACAGGTTTTACGTTCAGTAGTTTACCATTGCTTCTCTGAACAAGAAGTCAACAATTAAGTCCAAACTGACCAACGAGAGGAACGAACCTATCAGGCAACCGTAAGGAGAGAAAGTTTCAACCCGTTAAACCTTTCAGTCACGCCGGTCTAAAACACTAGACACCTGTATACTCCAAAAATATGATGTCCTATTCGGGATTCGCCGGTCTCTCTGGCTGAGGGGTTACAACACTTTCTCCGTAATCCCGTTTGTCACGCAGAGTCTCGTAGCGGGAGCGAGCTGGGAGCGGTTCGTTCCCCGCTGGTGACTTGCAGGACACTGAGCCAGCCGCTCAGAAAGCAATGGCAAACTACTGAGCGTAATCTTGCCAAGAAATCAACAGACAGCTGAAAGATGCTGCTGTTGACAGCGATGTCCTGTAAAGGATATGCGAATAAAAAAAAAAATTTTAAAAATTCGAGATTCAAACCTGGCGCCTCCAAATGACGACATCTCAGCGGTGTAGTAACAAGTGTGTTTCCGTACACGGCCAACTCGACACTCCTAAGAAAGGTATCTTCATTAGGCAGATCTATCTTCCTCATGAACCCATAAAATTCGACAAAATTCGACAAAATTTGCAAAAATTCCAACAAAATTCGCCAAATTTCAACAAACATCGTGCTTTGCTGTTGAAACAGCACTATATGCGTCAGAAATGTATATTAACCAAGTATAGATTAAGTAAGGGAGTTTAGAATGACCGAATTAATCGCTCTTAAACTTCCGGTGCCTCGATGGTGAAGTAGCGGGTTCAACCCATACGCCGCTCAACTGGACTAAAATATTGACCTCCTGGTTGTGGGTTCCATTCCGGACCACGTCGTTCGGGTCACGAGTGCAATTTTCTCGGAGACTCCGGGGGGGGGGGGGGGGTCGTCACTGCATCTACAGAATTCGTGCTTTGTGCGCCGCTTTCGACAGGCTTCCTGCGGAATAAGGCAGTGCTATTTGGGATAAAACCCTTTGAACTGAAGTTGAACATCTTGCCCTTTGACCCTGGAATGATTCTGTGTGTTGCCCAGGCCCACATGGGAAGCAAAGAACAGTAACACTGCAACTTGGCATGCATGTCGCAAGCGGCGGCTTAGGACGGTTGGGGTAACACTGGATTCCTCGATCAGTAGAACACTTAGCTACACAATCCAGCTGGTCAGGAGGAAGCCTGCAAGGTGGCGGGTGTGAGGTGGTTGAGTGCCTATGCTCCGAGGGTAAGCAGGAACAATAAGCACTCTGGTACGCTGCTCTTGTCAATGGGGCGCAAATATCGCAGCTAAGATGTAAACGGGCACAACGCTATTAAATTTTGCTCAGGATGGAGAAAGAGGGGGAGGGGGTAAGACAGAGAAGGCATGGAAGAAGAAGAAGAAGAAGAAGAAGAAGAAGAAGAAGAAGAAGAAGAAGAAGAAGAAGAAGAAGAAGAAGAAGAAGAAGAAGAAGAAGAAGAAGAAGAAGAAGAAGAAGAAGAAGAAGAAGAAGAAGGGGGAGGATTAAATTGATGACGAATTTTTGTCTTGTTTTCTAATGAGTGCCGTTTCCATCGATGATGAACTGTATTTTGGTAGGGGATTTTTGTGTTAGCATTCTGGCAACGGCATTATGTACAGTGAAATATTTTTTTTTTACATCTGTTCGAGGCTGTTTTGTTGCGTGAACTACATTTCGGAGAAAAAATGGCGTGGCTGGCTATAAAACATCTAGAAACGGAACAGCAACATCTAGAAATATCGAGACTTTGTAGGCTAACATCTGGTTGGGATAGAGACTACCGCTTCCATCAAGGATGAACTGCATGTTTCGTAGTGGACTTTTGTGTTGGCTTTGTGGTGACAGCATTATGTACAGTGAAAGTTTTTACATCTATCCGAGGTTATTTTGTTGCGTGAGCTGCATTTCGGGGATAAAATGGAGTGGCGGGCTAGAAAATATCTAGAAACAGAACACCAACATCCAGAAACATCGAGACTTTGTGGGTGAACATCTGGTTTGGATAGTGACTGCCACTTCATTGAAGGATGAGCTGTATGTTTCGTGAAGGACTTTAGTGGTGACATTCTGGTGGCGGCATTATGCACAGTGTGCCTGAGCGGGATGATTTTTGTCGAGACCTATTGTCTTTTCCACTTTTCACATGGGGCAGTGAGGGACATTTTATGTGATATTCATTGGCACAGGAGCGGAGTATAATGTGGACGACCCGTTGCTGTGATTTTGGAACCGCAACTGACCTGAACTGAACTGGAAGACAGACAGACAGACAGACAGACAGACAGACAGACAGACAGACAGACAGACAGACAGACAGACAGACAGACAGACAGATTGCACCCGCAAATGTGAAAAGGTGAATTGTTGCCCGTATGCAGAGAGTTGAGTCTCTTCCAGTGGGTGGCATTATAGACTTTTCTACAAGGTCACCTATCCAGACGACCAGGTTGAAGCAAGGGCTATAACTACATATTTGTTTGTCTTAAATTTCAACATATCACACTTGTCCCCACTTGACCAACACCTTTACACAGTTGGCGGAATTTGAAAAACGACAAACAACGTGCACAAGTTATCATTCATTCATTCAGTAGCATGTCCTTTGCAGAACCTTGCTCCCATACCAACCTTCCAGAACACCCCTCGATCATAAGCAAGATGACCGGAAGGACAGCACTATGTGCTCGTGTGTGGAGTAAGACCATAGTCTACTCTTGCAAAGGATAGGTGCTGAAGACGGAGGCAGCCAGCCAGGAGGCGCACCACAGAAATCAGGCTGCCACGCAATAACGCCGTGAATTATGTCGACAACTGCTACATGTTATGGTGCTCGCCCTGCTCTGGTCCCACAGACAGGTGCAGTGCCGGGCTTTATGCCTCGTAAGGGTCTAACCACAAATAAGGGAGGTCCTTCTCAGATGTCCAGCGGAGCTAGAGGGCCTGAAAATAGACCGTTTGGCCGTACCAAACAAAGACTTAAAATAATGCACTGGAATGCAGAGGGTATCACCAAAAAAAGAATAGAACTAGAAAACATCTTGGCCAATGAAAATGTAAGTGTATGTTGCTTGCAAGAAACTCACCTGAACGAAAATATAGCCTTCAAAATCATAGGCTACCAATGTTACCGATCTGACCGAAAGGACAGGAGAAAGGGTGGGATACTGACTCTTGTCAAAAACAACATTCCTGCTTCCCAATTTGAAGTTCACATGGAAGGGGCTGAGTATCAGGCACTTAAACAGACAGACAATACAGACTTTCACCTGATCAATTACTACTGTCCAAATGACCGCCCACAGGCATTGGACACACTACCATTAAAAGGAAAAATGATTGTGTGTGGCGACTTCAACAGCCATTCGCAGAGCTGGGGCTATGATCACATGGACCAGAGAGGAGAGAGATTGGAAGATTGGCAGGATGAGAATAGATTCATCCTGATTAACAAGCCGTCTCACCCACATACCTTCTATTCGAGATCATGGCGCTCTACAACAACTACACCTGACCTGGCGTTTCATTCACCAGACCTGGAGTGGAACATTACACGAATTGTTGGGAAACAACTTGGTGGCAGTGACCATCGGCCAGTCTTTCTAACTGTAGAAAATGAGCTTGTAAGTGAAAGCAGCACCATCTCGAGGTGGAACTACAAGAAAGCAGACTGGGCAATGTACAAGCATCGCACTAGCATACTGGTTAGAAACCTGAACACTAAGAAGGACATAAATAAAGTTGTTGAAGAGTTTGGGAAATGCATACTACAGGCAGCACGCGAAACAATACCAAGAGGAGCCCGTAAACATTATAAACCCTACTGGAATAGTGAACTGGAACAGTTGCATAATGATGTGGATATATGTAGAAAACAAGCAGAGGCCAATCCCAGCCAAGAGCACCACAATAAATATCAGCACGCAAAAGCCAAATTTCAAAGGGCCCAACTGCAGGCTAGACGGAAAAGCTGGCAGGAGAAAACAGAGTCACTGAACTTTGAAAAAGACACAAGAAAGTTATGGAGGCTAATAAAACAGCTTAACGATGAGGGCACAGGGAGAAACTCAAAAATTGCTCTACATAAAGACGGAAACACATTAACAGGAAAGCAAGCAGCTGACCATTTTGCGGACTCATTCGCACAAGATAACAATATTGAAATTAGTCCAGAGAAACAACTGGAGATTCGAGAGAAATGGCAAAATACAGGACAGAAGGAAGTTGTACATGAGGTTATGGAGACACCTATCACATTAAGTGAACTGGAGCTAGCCATTTCAAAACTGAAAATGAGAAAATCACCAGGAGCTGATGGTATCTCCAATGAAATGATCAGGAACCTATGAACAGAGGCCAAAGCAAAGCTGCTAGAGATCTTTAATAATACATGGACCTTAGGCAGTGTTCCACAAGTCTGGAGAGAAGCAATCATGATACCCCTCCTAAAATCTGGGAAAGACAGTTCCATTGCCTCCAGCTACAGACCCATTAGCCTCACCAGTTGTCTCTGCAAAACAATGGAACGCGTCATCAATCACAGACTACAGTGGTACATTGAAAGTGAAAACATCCTTGTGCCACAACAGGCTGCCTTTAGGCAGTGCTACTCTACGGAAGATCAGACAACCTACCTCTCTCAAGAAGTTGAGGATGCATTCCAAGAGAAGAAGCTGGTACTTGCGGCTTGGATAGATCTGAAGAAAGCCTTTGACAAAGTCTGGAAAGAAGGTCTGATGAGGAAACTGAGAAACTGTAAAGTCAATGGAAGAATGTACAAATGGGTAAAAGCATACTTGCACAACAGAAGAGCCCGAGTACAGATAGACGGTCTCAAGAGTAAGAAAGTACTATTGCGTCACGGTGTTCCCCAGGGCGGAGTCCTGTCCCCAACACTTTTTCTAATCTTCATCAATGATCTTGTTGCTAATCTACCCAATGGAATTAAAGCGGCAATGTACGCTGATGACCTGGTTTTATGGAGCGCAAATGAACATGCATCAGTGGCCACCATATTGCTACAAAGAGCTGTAGATACATTTGTTGCATGGGCGGATAGATGGTGTATCAGCATAAACACTGACAAGTGCAGCACCACTCTATTTACCCTTTCTCCGAAACAAAAGGCAGGGAGCATACAGATAAATGGAACACCCCTAAGAGAAGATAAGGAACCAACATACCTTGGTGTAACATTCGACGACAGGCTGACATGGAGAAAACACATAAAAAAAGCAGTAGCAAAAGCCAGAAGGAAAATTGCCATCCTGAGAAAGCTAACTGGAACCACTTGGGGAGCCAGTGGGAAAATACTTAGCAAAGTTTATCAACAGAGCATACGACCACACTTGGAATACGGGTCAACTGCATGGTGTTCAGCATCAAAAACTACATTGCAGGAGCTGGACAAGGTGCAAAATCAAGCTCTTAGAGTCATCACAGGAGGGATGAAATCAACCCCTATAGTAGCAATGGAGAAAATGGGGAGGACACAAGCTTTAAGAGAACGCAGAGATACAAAAACACTAATACAAGCAGAAAAGTTTCTCAGCTTGCCAGGCCACCCTATGAAGAACAGATTTGAAAACTTAGCTATGGGGCGGTTGAAAAGAAGTAGTTTCATCCACCAGGCCAAACAACTCTGCAGAGAAACCGTCGATCTTCCCACAGTTGATATCCCCTGACAACTATTCCAGAGCGAACCCCGTGGAAAGATGAACATAGAATATCACTACAAATCCAGTCAAAAGTGAGAGGAATATTTGACAAGGAAGAACAGAACAGTGTACAGCGCAGAACAGCCACTCTCAGCTTCCTTGATGACGAATACCCACAGGACCTCTGGATCCGAGTCTACACAGATGGGTCAGCACAAAATGCTGTTCGAAATGGAGGAGCGGGAGTGTATATAGAATACCCAAATAATACTAGAGACACGGCCAGAATTCCAACAGGAAAGTACTGCCATAATTATGATGCTGAAATTGAGGCAATCAAGATAGCCACAGAGAAATTACAAAATACCAGCCATGGTACACAACCTGTGGTGATATTGACAGATGCAAAATCCGTAATAGAGGCGCTCCTGTCTGGGAAATTGCCAGTTCTGATGACACTACTTTCTGAACTTAGCAGTCAACGTAAGATCATCATACAGTGGATACCATCCCACTGTGGAATCCCCGGAAACGACAGAGCTGATCGATTGGCTAAGGAAGGAGCACAAGAAGAACAACCAGATGTGCCTATTACATACCACCAAAAGAAAAGAATGATCAAATCAGTCAGAAGGCCACCAAACCTTACTCAAGACGACTACCACGTTATGGACAGACCAGAACAGGTCATTCTTCTGCGCCTCAGAACAGGACACAATAGATTACGCAACCACATGTATACAAAATTCAAGATTGGTGACTCAGCCATATGCACATGTGGTTTGGCGTCGCAGACAGCAGAGCACATACTCCAGGATTGCCCAAACTACAACATATCCAGGCGAACCTTCTGGCCTAGAGAGACAACAGTGGAAGATAAACTCTATGGACCGCTGAGTGAACTGAAAAAGACTGTTAGATTCATACAAGAGACAACATTGCAGTTATAGACATAGTTTAGGCGAACGAAAGAAGAAGAATAAGCAAGATGTCCCGCGTCCGATACACCCATCTGGAGATCATCCGCCACATCCTGCACCCATCTTCTCTTTGGCCTTCCTCTTCCTCTCTTCCAAGGTATATACCCCTCTATTATTGTTCTCTCCAAACTTATCGTGACGTTTCAAGTGACAAAAATATTTCAATTTTCTTTGTTTTATCATCGTTAATAGCCAACCTTCTTCAATATTCAGCTCTTGAAGTATGGATGCATTTGTTCTTGTCTGTATCCACGGTATTCTTAGAACTCGTCTATAACATTTATTTTCAAAGGCATTTATGCGCTACTCAGCTTGTTTAGTAAGTGTCCAGGTTTCAGAAGCGTATGTTGCAATGGGGAAGATGCATGCTCTTAAAATTCTGATTTCTGTAGTTCTATTTGTCCCTTTCCACAATTTATTCAGTTGTTTGTCTTTGAAGAGCAATAACTAATCGTCTTTTAACTTCTTTCATTGTGTCACCATTGTTGGTAATCAAGCACAAGTTATCACCTGGCATATTTCGCTGTACTCGTTAGGTGTATACTACAAATATTTTAGTCACTTAGTCGGCAGATTATCATTACTGCACATCGAATCATTCCGTCCATATATGTTCGAATCCCTCCTTAAAATTAATATCATATTCGCGGCTGACTCGGTCACATGATTTATAATCTAAGCCAGGTATGGACTCTAATATAACTTCTCTTCTGAGGTTGAACAGGATCCATATAGTTAGGTCTCTTTACGCAGAGCGGTCTGCCGAAAGCGCCGCACAAAGCCACAAACTCCGTAGCTCTAGCGACAACCCTCAAAAATCTCTGAGAAATCTGCACATATGTCTTCTTATGATCTACTCCATATCAAGGGAGCTCTTCATAACAGACAAGTATATATAGTATATATTGCATATATTTTCATAACCGACAAATAGCAGCCTCTGTTTCTAGTTTATATATAAACTAGACCCCTCTACCCCTGTCTAACACCTCAAGGTACTATAGGTAGTAGCGTTTGACAGCGACATAAACTAGAGAACTTAGAGACAAATGGCAAAATTGAGGGGACAAGAACAAAGGGAGGGCAGAGAAATAAATATTTGGACGCGTGATATGGCGAAACATGACCGTCCACGCTTATCGGCATGGCTCATGATGATGATGATGATGATGATGATGATGATGATGATGATGATGATGATGATGATGATGATGATGATGATGATGATAGCATATTTTGATGTAGAATTCCTATACTACCGTGTTTCTCCAAAAGTAAAATCTACCCTAATCTTATACGATATTTCAGTATGCTTTTAATATAAGACCTATCCCTGAAATAAGCCCTATAGAAATCGTCAGCTAGAATGAAAGACTTGTTGCCGAATGGCAAGTCGGAGTCCAGAAGAAACTGGTGCGCACATGGATGTGGTTCATAATTCAATACTTCACTCGTGTGAAATAAAGTTACCAATGCACGGCGAGCAGGCTACATGGACAAGACATGCTCATTTAAGGAAAGCTTTATTGCTGGACAGCAGAGACTGAGACCAATCGTTCTCCATGAAATGGAGTCGCATGAAATTCAGGCCGCAATTCGGGACTAGTAGAGTTATGACGATGTTCCAGAAGAAGATGACATGACTGTATTTGAATAAATGTAGAATTTTGCAAATTAATAAATGTAGAGTTTTGTATCTGGAAAAAAAAATAATAAGACATCCCCCGAAAATAAGCTGTAGTGCATTTTTAAAAGCTAAAATTAATAAAAGACCTGGTCTTATTTTTGGTGGAAAAAAGTCTTAAAAACCGAGAGGATCGACGTCATTGCACCAGGTTTTATCCCATATGGCCTAAAAAAAAATGTCATTTTCTGGGGAACACGGTATATGAGATTAACAGTTGTATCAGTGTATGTGTGTTGTTTGTGTGCTGACGACAGCCTTAGCCGCAACGTCCACGTTTTCACAGTTGATTATGTATTAGTAAAGCTTTCTAATTCTACTTCTTGTTTTCTGTGATTTGCTCATACGATCTGATCTATCACAGACCTGCGATTCTTTAATCAATGACTACGAAACTTTACAACATTTGATTTCAGATATTGAGCATAACCCACTACTGGCAACGTTGATCGTATTCTGGTATGAACATATCTACATCTACGTCAAAGTGGAAGCACCAGACTCGAGTTTCGTTCTCATTTGAGCTCGTCAGTATTGCATATCCTTGACCAGACTCGGAAACAAACCCAGGATCACTGGCGTGTGAAGCGGGTGTGTAAAACACTTGACCACGCGGCTCACGCTGGACGCGACCAAATTATCACAACAGAATATTACAACATCACCATCGTAGGCTATAGCTCAAGATTTGCCCGATCGCCGCGACTGACATCCGTCAATCGATGTGGCCCCAAATGATTAGGTCTCCTCACTGGCAAGGCACACCAGGCCGCCTAAAATTGGGTGGAACTGCGGTAAAGCTGTGAAAATGTAAGGAATATAGATGATATATGTCTGACAACCAGTATCATATCTTCACCCTTGATGTGGCCTCACTGTACACTTCGATCCCAAACAATGATGGTCTCTCAGCTTTAAAATTCTTCCTTGATAGTCGCCCGAACCCCACTATTGCCACGGATCCTATTCTACACCTGGCCGAACTGGTTCTTACTCTCAACTCATTTGAGTTTAACGGCCAGTACTTCAATCAGATCAGTGGGGTTGCAATGGGTACCAAAATGGACCCTAGCTATGCATGCCTTTTCATGGGCCACCTTGAGCACCAGATATGGCAACTATATAATGACAGAGTCCCTGAACTATACAGGCGGTACATTGATGATGGTGTTGGTGTCACCTGTATGCCATTAGCGGATCTCGAAACATTCCTAGACTTCTTCTCCAATTTTCATCCTACTATCAAACTCACTTCCCAAATGTCTTCGTGGTCCGTCAACTTCTTAGATCTTACGGTTTCCATTGGGACCCATAGTCTCACCACGACGGTCTACTATAAACCGACTGACTCCCACGCCTTTCTACTCTACACTTTTTCTCACCCTCAGTCCTGTAAAGACGCAATTCCTTATTCTCAATTTCTGCGTCTTCGACGGTTATGTCAAGATGATGAGGATTTTCGCCACAGGGCCCAGGAGATGTTGGACTTCTTCAGACTCCGTGGCTATCCTGATCATGTCCTATCGTCAGCTTTCCGCCGGGCTCTACCTATTAGCCGCGCAGAGGCTCTCACCTCTGCCAAAAAACCTTCGACCGGTACTCTCTCTCACCTACCATCCGCACAATATTTCAGTCAAAAATATCCTCTTTCGACATCTGTCTATCCTTCAAGCTGATCCTACTACCAGTGCGATATTTTCAGAGAAACCACTAGTGGCCTACAGACGTGACCGTAACCTCAAAGATGTACTCGTCCACAATAGAGTACAGGGATCTCCACCTCCACCATCACAATTAGGTACTAAGGCTTGCCTAAGACCTCGTTGCAAGACCTGCCCACATGTGGTACACACCCCAGTGGTGCTATTCCCTAAAAGCAGTTTACGCATCAAGGAAGAATTTTCCTGCACCAGTCGCAACATAATTTATGCCATCGTATGCAAACGGTGTGATATGAAGTATATTGGTGAGACTAGCCTCAAGCTAGCTGACAGATTCCGCCAACATCTGCTGGTCATCCACAATAACGTCCCCAAACCTGTCTCCACCCATTTCAACAGCGCAAACCATCAAGGTGCTTCCGATGCCCAGGTCACTGCCATCCAGTCTTGCTCATCCGGCGCTCAGCATAGCAAAAAAATATAGAAAACCGGCTCATATTATCTACGAGGTGCCCAACACCACACGGCCTCAACACCCAACATAGTTTCATCTAATCGTAGACATTTCTCCTCCCCTCCCCACTCTCTTGGTTCAACACCCTCCCAGGTGTCACCCTCTAACTGTCTCTAACTAGTTCTTTTCTCTACTAAAATAATCTTTTACCCTGACTCTCGAGCAGATTCCCAGTGATCGAACCGGTAGTTAGTTACCTGTGGCATCTTGTATTACCCACTCTTGGCACTCCTTTTGTACGCAATATAGCGTGCACCCGTAATGATATCACCATTCCTCCCGGACCCAATAATCCCCCAACCAGTTAGCAACCATACTGAATATGCGGTTCTGTGTACATGCGCATATACACAAGTACATATGTCTGTCTGTATGAATCAATAGGATATGCGGATGTTTATTTAGATATATGTATACATGTACATATATGTGCTTGTGTGTGTATATGTGTATGTGTGTGTATGTGTATATATGTGTGTATGTGTGTATATGTATGTGTGCATGCATAAGTATGAACGTGTATGTGTGTATGTGCATATATATATATATATATATATATATATATATATATATATATATATATATATATATATATATATATGTGTGTGTGTGTGTGTGTGTGTGTGTGTGTGTGTGTGTGTGTGTGTGTGTGTGTGTGTGATATGTGTATATATAGTGCCAGCTCCCTGGCCGAGGAGTTAGCAGCTTTCTCCGTAATCTCGAATACTCTCGTGGATGACGTGAGTGCACGAGAATTGGAAGCGATTCGAGTCGCACTAGTGACTTATGAGAGTATGGAGCCGGTCGCTCAGAAAGTCGTGGCGTGCTGATGAGCGTAATCTAGCCTAGGAATCAACATACAGCTGAAAGATGCTGATGTTGACCGCAATATCCTGAAACAGGATGGAAACGCGGGATATATATATATATATGTGTATATATATATATATATATATATATATATATATATATATATATATATATATATATATATATATATATATATATATGTGTGTGTGTGTGTGTGTGTGTGTGTGTGTGAGTGAGTAGATGTAAGTATGTGTGTGTATGTGTGTATAAGGATATATGTGTGTGTGCGTATGCGTTTGTATATGTGTATGTGTATGTATATGTATCCCCGGGAAGGTTAACCCGGTCAACAAATGCCCGCAGAAGTCGGATGTGTCGGCCTAATGGCGCAAGAACGCAGCTTTGCTGTAAACAGGCACAACGCAATCACGTCCGAAAAAAAAACTCCGGATGAACGAAGAAGAAGAAGAAGTATGTATATGTATAGATCTCTCTCTCTCTCTCTCTCTCTCTCTCTCTCTCTCTCTCTCTCTCTCTCTCTCTCTCTCTCTCTCTCTCTCTCTCTCTCTCTCTCAAAATAATCTTGCTTTTATGTGCCTACCCATATCATGTGTATTACTGGTGGTAGGATCTTATACAACCCCTGTAACACAATTATTGGGTAATTTTATCCTAAAATACGTCGTATAACAATCAACCTCACTGACCCTATTTCATAGGGAAAGTATTAGTGAAGACTCGTATTTTTAGACCGACCTACTCCACATACCCCATACGTTATGTCGCAGGAACTATACCAACCCCCCCCCCCCCCTCTCTCTCTCTCTCTCTCAACCATCTTGCTTCTCTGTACCTACCTATACCATGTGTATTACCGGTGGCCGGATATTATACAACCCCAATAACACAAGCATTGGGTGATGTGATCTTAAAATAAGTGGTATAACAATCAACCTTACTGACCCTATTTCATAGGGAACAGTATGAGTGAAGCCTCATATGTGTAGACCGACCTACTCCGCATACCTCTTGTGGCACATCACAGGAACAATACTAACCTCTCTTTCCCCCCCCCCCCCACCTCTCTCTCTCAAAAATTGCTTCTCTGTCCACATACCCCATGTGGCATATCGCAGTAACTATACCAACCTTTCTCTCTCTCTCTCTCTCTCTCTCTCTCTCTCTCTCTCTCTCTCTCTCTCTCTCTCTCTCTCTCTCTCGCGTGCTCTCTCTCTCCCTCTGTCTCTTCTCATATATACCTTGCATATGTCCATGTACACTATTGTATGAATTTCTGTTGAGTGGTGTAGATGTAAGTATGTGCGCTCATGCATATCAGTCCACCCAGACTTTAAGACTCGCCTCACAATAACATAAAGAAGTATATAATATGAGTTTGTTTAGTATCACCATCATACTTGGGTGCACACTCCATTACTCTTCAATATTCGTCCACTGGCACCCTCTCATGCTTTGTTAGTACATCCACTGGGATTGCTCAGATACCATTCTCAGACTAAAATCACAGGTTGCCGTCCTACCTTCCTGCCTCCGCCCCCCGCCCCCATTAGTTCAATGTACTCAATGAACCGTTACACCCACGACCCCATCATTATCATACACCACATTCCCTCGGTTGGGTATAAAAACAAGACATCGGGGATATTTGGGGTTATACACAGCTCGGAATACTGCGGTAAGTATGAACATTTTTTTCAATGTTAATTTTCTCTTCATTGCTTTCATTGACACATGTGTCAGGTCTTAGTCAGATATGACTGAGCTACCGTATAACAGTAGACGGTACTACCCGCTTTCTGTTAGCGCCGAACGTTGGGCGGCGCTTACCAAACCCGACACCCCACATTGTGCCAACGGCTTCGGGCGAAAGAGCGCAATTGGGAGGGTACAAGCCTTACCCTGGTGCGAGGAAATGCAACCTAAAAACAAAATGTCATGGCAGGGCAGACCAGGCCCTAAGCCTTGGTTGGCAACTGGTCTAGGATCGGAGCTTCGACAGGCGGACAGTTAGAGCATTGCTTTGCTGATCCGGCAGCTTCTGTAGCTTGTCTTGTTCCAGATGTAGAGGTGTTACCTTTCCTCTGGAGTGAACTAGGCAGGCCGAGAGAGGGATCATGCTGGCATGGGCAACACATGATCTCTATATTTTAGCCCAGGCTTTGTGCTATGGAGAGGCAATAACTCCATCCCTGGTCTTAACCGGTCTCGGAATCAAAGCGAGAGGCAACTGTTACGGGTTATAATCCCTGTCAGTTGGCGTAGACATGGGGCGCCACGCTTTGTCTCTGACGGTGGGAGATACCTACGGGTGCCACTGATCAGCTACCGCCCGCCTCAAGCTGGGCAGCCCCTGGCCAATTGGGTGCTGATCCGCCACAGCCTGCCTGCTTGAATGGGTGCTTGGGGCTAGGACAAAATCTTAATCGCAGGCTGTAAAACCAATGCACCAGGTACTAATAAACAAGAAAAATAGAAACCTCAAGCTACAGCTTGCAACTTGGAACGTGAGAACCATGTGTCCAGGATTTTCCACTGACTTGACCAATATTAACGATGTGAGAAAAACGGCTGTGATTGATGCCAAACTCAATCGTCTTAACATTGATATTGCTGGCCTGCAAGAGACTCGCCTCGCTGAGGAAGGATCACTCAGGGAAAACAATTACACCTTTTTTGGAAGGGTAGAGGGCAGGCAGAAAAAAAAAGCAACAAGGTGTGGGCTTTACAGTGAAGAATTCGCTACTGGGAATGATAGACATTCCAGCAGGAGGAAATGAAAGACTATTATCCCTGCGCTTGGCAACCTCTTCTGGTTTTGCCACAATTATTACTACAGATGCACCGACACTCGATTCCACTGATGATGTGAAGGATTCGTTCTATGAGGAGTTAGACTCCGTGATAAAGACAGTACCAAAATCTGACTACATTTATATGCTCGGTGATTTCAATGCTCGTGTTCGCAAGGACTCGAATTCATGGCCAGTGTGCCTTGGAAAATACGACATCGGTCGGATGAATGAAAATGGGCAAAGGCTGCTGGAGCATTACACCAGAAATGACCTATGTATTACAAGCTCCTTTTTATTAAAACAAAAGAGCTGCAAAAGGTCACATGTGTGACAAGATCGCCTTGGGTAGTGAGAGTTAACCACCCCCGAGGTGTCTCTAGCACTCCCGTGTATTCTAACCCCAGGGGTTGGACAGGTAGATACACTGTTTACTCTGTGGTTGACCTCGTATTAGTTAATTATGTCTACAAACCCCTCCAGATTCTAGACCCCCACTAACTACCTACTCCCGTGGAACAATGAACACTGAGGCATCGTCCGAGACCACACTCAATAATTATACAAAGAGTAAGTCAACATACACAAAGTTTATTCTACCCTTGAGAATATAGAACTGAAATGAACACCCTGATAGAATAATCTATTTACACAAATAGAGGATAGAGTAGAGACAGAATCAGAGATATGGTTACTTCATCATAAGGCTGAGAAGTAGATTGGATGCAGATGTCCCGTCCAGTCGGTCCGCCACTCACCCGGCTTCCTTCCAGTTTGATGACTAGAACCTTGGAGACCACTCCGTCCCCAGAGCTTGGATCGACAACAAGAGAGTTACCCATGGACCTCACTCAACTGGACGAACTGCAACTTCATCCCTTCCTAATGAGTCACTGCTAAGTTAATAAACAGTTCTCTGTAAACCGCCTAGCTGGGAGACAATCCTCCTGGAGTTGACCCCAGTTACTCTGGACTTCAATGAATGTCTGTAGCCAATGACCAATCTAATGGTCCCTCATTAGTATCAAGTACCCCTGGTTGGGTAATAGCCAATGACCAATCTAATGGTCCCTAAGTCGTAGTACATTACCCCTGGTTGGGTAATAAGCCACTGACCAATCTAATGGTCCCTAAATCACAGTACATTACCCCTGGTTGGGTAATCAGATAGTTCTGCTGATACGACCTAGTGTCCTAAGAGAAAACACAGTTCAAGGTCTTCATACTCTATAAGTACAACCTTAGAATCACACAACTATTTCATATGGAGACAACACTGTTCAGTCTGGACAATAATTAGTTGTCCGTTACCCTGATAACACCTGACATTAGTCTCTATACGAAAGCTGGTGTAGGTCTCATCATGACCTGCCACTAAAGCTGGCGTAGGAACAGTACAAGTTTATAGATTAATCTTTCCGACGTTTAGGCGGAACCACAATAGACTGTCTACAGTCTGGTGTCTCGTATCATTGAGCATGATTGCTCAGGTGGCTGAACTTCTCCTGGCTGAAATAGAGTATCTTCTAAGTCAGAAAAACCACACAAACCATCACATCCCACATGTGCACTTTCAGGGCACCGAAATCACTTGATGATAACCTTCACTCATGATGATGCACCCTGTCACATGGTGTGGTTTAGTCAGGCGAGGTAAGTAAAGGATTCTACCCTTCGCTGTGGTACACGAAGTGGTTTCAGGCAGACAACAAGTGTAGTCGACTGGTTCCTCAACAGGCAACTCCTGAAAGGAAGAGCGATCGGTGAGAGTATTCTGGCCCAAACATTGGTCCACATGCATCCTACCACTGACTACTCAACCCTCAGTCATGCTACTTAGTTATGCAAATAACTAAAGCATTATCTCTATATTGAGAGTAGTAAAGCATGGGTTTCTGCCAATGTCAGCTGGCCACAAAGAACAGCCCGTCAAATAGAGTAAGTAATCAGAATGACGAGTCTGATCGTATGTCTCACCTATCCCTAATCATCTACCAGTTGTCGCTACCGTCACTAGTTATAGTAATCAGTTATCATAGGTCTAAAATTAACAGAACTAAACATTAAGGTGAAGAGTCCCTGGACTCGTTCCTTGCATTGGACATGTTTAATAGTAAACATAATACTGATCACTGTACCATCCCTCGGGATATAGGGATAATACATGATCACATGAAGTATTTACACACACCGTTCTGCTGGTGGGACCTCCTGCCCACTCCCTAGCAAAACTCTTCTTATCAGACTCTTCCCTAGAGTCAAGAAGCCTTCTTGGTAAAACATGTTCCCCACATGCTCCAATGGATATGTTCAAGCTCTGCCCTTCCAAGTGGATTAGCCTTGGCCTGGACCGAACTTCACAGCTGGCCTGGTCTGCCAGCACCATACTTTCATAACTTGCTTTCAAATCCCCATATCCCATATGTCCCCGTGTCTCATCCAACCTCCTTTTGTCCTTCCATACCACTAGCACCTCAGCACTCATTCGCACTTGTGCAAGCAGGAAAGAACAGGACAGTACAGACAAGAATTTAGAACGCATGTTGACATCATGACGGTATGCATTGTGATCACGCGTCGAACCACTCGGCGTTCGGTACCGCTCCAAGAAGTATCACATAACATGACCTAATATATATACATCATGACACATCATATAAATATATATATCATCACTGAAGGACTTACCTTCTCACAGAATTCCAGTGTCCCCCACAATGAATTCACTATTACATTATTACACAATAGTTACATCATTCACTATGGTAAAGCACTAAGTTCTCTCTTTACTTAGTGGCTATGCACAACACTGTCTGAATCTCCACCTACCAACTCACCTTGGTATCTAACAGTTTCTTCTAGCTTCAGCTACTGACTGACATAAGTCTAGGTTCATATCATGCACTATTATCTATGTCCTATTATAACACAGCAACATAGTATATGCCACGATTGGCCACACATGGTAAATACCAGTTGAACACAAATCGCCAACATCACAGGCCTACATTTCAAGCCGGTAACTCACTACACACGCCTGTCAACAAACGCAACACACGGTTTAGTTGTCAGCGACGTTATCGATAGGTTTCTCATTAGTGATGCAAAGACACCCGCATATTTAATGAGGTTAGAACGATTGCTTTTTGTGAACACTTACAAAGTTAAATTAATTAACTAAGTAGATACCTGAATAAGTAGAACCAGCCTCCAGTCAGCTACCAGAACTGTTCAAGGGTACATCTGCTGCATGTGATAACAGTCAGCCGCAACTTGGTTGAGGTAAGACGCTATACAAATGGCTTAACAGAGCCCTGCGTCTTCTCTCAGTGAGAGTCAGGAAGTGAATGCCTATTCTAGCCGCATTTCCCTAACGTGCCAACTCATGCGCACGAGAAATGAGAGCTCCTTGAGAAAAGTCAACTTCTCGGACAACATTCTCGATTCTGAAAAGTGCTTTCAGTTTCAACAGCAACTTGAAGACGCTTTCACTGATACACCAGAAAATTGTACAGTAAATGAAAAGTGGGGTCAACTTAAGGAAACTCTTTATAAAACTGCGTAGGGGTTTACGGCTCTGTGGATCATACGAGGCAGGACTGGTTTGCGGCAAACAGACAGACTGCAGCCCTTGATTGATAAGAAGAAGATAGTTCTCTTAAGAAACAAGGAAAGACCAACGCAGTAACACTCTGAGTGAGCTAAAGCAAGCTAGGAAGGATGTGCAAAAGGCTGCCAGGACAGTGTGCAAATGATTATTGGATCAAGTTATGTGAGTCCATTCAAATCGCAATTGATAAGGAGAAACATCAGAAGCATGTTTGAAGGAATAAAGAAAGCCTGTGGTCCAATGATCAAAAGAAGTGCACCATTGAAAACCTTGACTGGAGAAATCATAACTGATAAGAAACAGCAGATGGACAGATGGGTAGAGCACTATTTGGAGCTTTACTCAAGTAGACCAAACTAGCGGATGATGCCCTCAACACCATAGAGGCTCTACCAACTCTTGACCACCTGGACACACTTCCCACCATAACAGAAGTTAAGTGTGCTATAAATGAACTTGCATCTGGCAAGGCTCCGGTAAGGATGGGATTCCAATAGAGGTTATCAGGAGTAGGCAAGACACATTCACTCTACAGATCCACCAGCTAATAGAGCTATGCTGGCGAGAAGGACAAGTCCCACAGGATTTCAAAGATTCAAGCATCATAACACTGTACAAGAACAAGGGTGATCGGAGCGACTGCAACAACTATAAGGGGTATCTCACTTCTGTGTATTGTTGGAAAAGTATTTGCCAGAATTGTTCTGCGCAGACTTCAAGTCCTAGGAGATCAAGTCTACCCCGAATCACATTGTGGCTTTCGACAGAACCGGTCTACCTATTGATATGATATTCTCATTGCGACAAATGCAAGAAAAATGCCGTGAACAGAATCAACCACTGTTTATTGCCTTCATCGACCTCACAAAGGCATTTGATTTGGTCAGTCGTGAGGGTCTGTTCAAGGCACTAAAGAAGATTGGCTGCCCACCAACTCTTCTGTCCATTGTGGAATCGTTCCACACAGGACATGAAGGGTATAATCAAGTTTGATGGTGCAACTTCTGAAGAGTTTGAAATCAAGAGTGGAGTTAAGCAAGGTTGTGTACTAGCTCCCACCCTCTTTGGAATATACTTTTCACTTCTACTGAAATATGCCTTTCGTGATCAGGATGGTGGTATATACATTCACTCACGCTCAGATGGCGGCCTCTACAATGCTCAGAGATTGAAGGCCAAGACCAAAATTAGGAGGGTACTGATCAGAAAGTTGCTTTTTGCAGATGATGCTGTAGTTACGACCCACTCTGATGAAGAATTGCAATGTCTACTATCTGCATTCTCCAATGCTTGTTCTGAATTTGGTTTAACAATTAGCAAAAAGAAGACACAGATTATGTCACAAGGTGCACATGGGGTACCATCAATCTTTATTGACGACGCCGAACTAGAGATGGTAGACCATTTTACATATCTAGGATCAGTGGTAAATAGCAAATTATCCCTAGATCAGGAAATCAACATCCGGATTGGTAAGGCAGCAACAACAATGAACAGGTTAAGAAAAAGAGTCTGGGAGAACAGGAAGCTTACTGCCAAAACAAAAGTCCTTGTCTATCAAGCCTGTGTCCTTAGTACTCTTCTTTATGGCAGTGAAACCTGGACAACTTACTCACACCAAGAGAAACGTTTAAACAGCTTTCATATGCGGTGTCTGCGAAGAATTCTTGGTATTAAGTGGCAAGACAAAATCACAAATACTGAAGTATTGGAAAGATCAGGTTGTGTGACGGTTTATTCCATGCTCAGTCTTCGTAGACTTAGATGGATAGGACATCTTAGGAGGATGGATGATGGTAGAATACCAAAGGACATCTTTTTGGTGAATTACAGATGGGTAAGAGATCTCAGGGTCGGCCTCTACTACGATACAAAGATGTGTGTAAGCGGGACATGATTGATACAGGCATTGATAATGCACATTGGGAGCAAGTCGCCGCTGAACGTGTTGCATGGAGGGCAAACATCAGAAATGGAATAAAGACAAAGGAGAAAATTATTGCAGATAAGTCACACACTGAGCGTGTGAGACGTAATATGGTGCATGATGGTGGAAATGACCACGTGTTCACATGTACCCACTGTGAACGACATTTACAGCGCGAATTGGCCTTAGTCAGTCACATTCGCTACCGCCATAGGTAAAAGTTATTATGCCTTTTTAAAGCACAAACTATCGTCTGTCAAGACGGCAAGGTGCCAATGTGTGTGTGCTTTCATTTGTTCATCTCTTTGTTCTTCTCGTCTGTCGTTACGTTTTGATGTAGTTATAGGCGATCTCCTTGACTATATGTTGTGTTTGTTAATGTGTTTGTTTGCTGATGAAGGCTAATCGCCACATCCTGTATGTGTCGTAATTCTGTTATGTAAAGCTGCACTACTTTGTGTCATTTTATATTGTTTACAGGCCGCCTAAAGTCCAGAAAGCAATAATCAAATTGATTTATGTGGTTTTTTTTCTTCAGGATTTGAGATTTAAATATTGATTGAAATATATATATAGTGGGTTATGCTCAATATTTAAATCTCAAATCCTGAAACATTTGAAACAATTCCCTATTTGCGGCTTTTCGCGACAACCACAAATCCACCTGTATCAATACACAGCAGATGGATAAGCGTTGCCGTTGACAGTTGACAGTGAAATTCTGTGAGTAGTGTGAGACAGCGAGAACATTTTCATATTTGTGCAAAAGGAATTCAGTACTTTGTAAGTAGGTGCAATTTTACAGAATTTCTGTTGATTTAACAGAGCTAATAATTTGGACAATTTGGTTTTAAAATATTCCGTTACTTAAATAGTAAAGTAACAACACAACAACAATTTACAATTACAATGTATTGTTGTAATGTTGTATTGTTTAGGAATAGGAAAAATGACACAAACAACAGAACAACAGACTCTGACAGGGAGTCCCATAGTTGTATATCAATTAGAAGCGAAGATATGCATCTTTGGGCACTCTTCCGACAGACGGGTCTAAATACAAATAGTTCTGCAGTGAATAATTTTATATAACTAACACTAACCCTAACCCTAATCACTTATTCACTGCAGAGCTATTTAGACCCGTCTGTCGGAAGAGTGCCCATCTTTGAGTGTCGTGATTGTAAACGCAGAAATTGAAACAAAAGATCTCTCTATCTTTTTTTTTCGGGTTCGGCTTAAGGTAAAGCAGAATTTATCAAAATTTATGTTCTTATTAGTGTAGCTTGTTTATTTTTAAATGAACATCCTAGCAACCATACATCATTGCGATCGGTGTAGCGAATCCTAACTGCTCATGTCATTTATTATTAAAATGATGTAACGTAGCGTGTTCCATCGTGCCATTACCTGAAGTTAAAACGAAAGTCATGTACGGAGTCATTCCACCATTGAAAATCTTGTCCCGGAAAATGCTGTCTAATTTATCATGCATTCTTTCGACGTCATTCATTCATTCAAATCTCACGTGACAAGAACACACGTCATCCTGGGTTTTCCAGGAAAGGTTTGCCTAATATTAGGGAGCCCTATCATCAATTTAATTTTGAGTATTTACAAATGAGACTGCCACAGTACATAGGCCTTGAAATTCAAAATCTAATGGTACCTCAATGATGCCTGTATGTCATTTCTAAGTGAAGATATTCACACCTTTGTGAAGGTGAGACGAGTTGCGATTTTTCATACTATTCACCCGTAAGTGTAGCTCTCCAATGTGTCCCTTTTCCTCCACCAGCGACACTCGCTGGTGTCTGCGCGTCTATGCGTGCGAGATTGTTTCAAATGGTCATATGAAAACTGACTTCAAAAATATGTTCCGTCATGTTAAATGATTACAAAATAGTACAAGTATACAAATAAATTATTAATAATCTTTAAACTTGTGTTCTATTTAACTTTAGTAGGTCAAATCGCACGTTTTATGTGTTGAAAAGTGTAGTGAAATCGATATGCGGCGGCCGTCATGACCCGTGCGTTTCCAATTCACAAAGTCACATCGTGGCAGAAAATCTGTTTTTCAATCATAATTCGAGCAAGTTTAGCGATGAAACTTTGCTGATTCAGGGGCGATATTTTATACGGCAATTAAAATTCACATTAAACGAAGATATCTATTGGATTCTTCGATTCCGATACGCGATAATTCCGCTGCTTGCTCCCCGGCAGTCGTCAGCTTGCACAGTGTTGCAGATAGAATTAAATCAATTATAGATGTAATTTTGAAATCTGCATACAATTTTAAATATATCTAGAAAGTTTCTTCGCAGTACTAGCTTTATTTGTGGATGAAAAACATTTTCTGCGAAGTATGCCTTTGTGAATGGGTAAACTCATGGCCATGTGCAATGGTGACTGCGCATGCGCATATCGATTGGAATGGCATGTACACTTTCACTTTTCAACACTCAAAACGTGCAATTTGACCTACTAAAGTTAAAGAGAACACAAGTTTAAAGATTATTAATAATTTATTTGTATACTTGTACTATTGTTTAATCAATTAACATGACGGAACATATTTTTGAAGTCAGTTTTCATAATCCGCCTATGACCCGTTTGGTTGAGACCAACCTTGCATGCGGAGAAAAATGGAAATGGCACGCTGAACCGTAATTAATTTGTTTTCTGTCGCTTTCAATAGAAAACCATCAATTATAGATGGATCTTCGAATGCTGCATCAAATATCAATTTTTCAGAAATCTGGAAAGTTTCATGCTAAACTTGCTTTAATTGTGGTTGAAAAACAGGCAAAGATGTTACGATCATGAAACCCAAAATGGCGGCTTGACTATATAAAAATCTTTGTGGAACAATCATTGTGTCCTCGCTAGCGTAGTCGTAAGCATTCCGCCTGTCACGCGGGAGACGGTGGTTCTGTTCCCGGCTGGGCATATTTTTTAAAAAATTTTTCACAAAATGATTAGGTGATATAATAGAAACTATTAACCCTTTACAGGGCAGACGCTTGTCCGTTTTGTAGCCCTGAACGGGCAAGATTTTTTCAGGTTCGGTAAAATTTCGGGTCGCGTTAGTAAAAACATCACAAATAAGGTGTTAGTCAACCGATTTTAGTTAAATAAACAACACAATGAAGGGAAAAGCATGCAGAATATGTTACTCACGTGATTGTTGTCGGTAATCCATATATGAACACAAATATTTACGAAATACGGCATGTTGTTTGTGATTTTCCGTCATCTATACGGAAATTTACAAACACATTTTCAGAATCATAATCACTTTCTTTAAAGTCCGACTCAGACTGCTAATGCAAAGTAACGCTTTGCACTGATATCTAGCTCCGATTAATAGTCAACTTTCGTGCCCTTTAATGTCACTTAAATTGAACAGAGCAAAATCTCGGCTATCACTTGAAGAATCGCCGAAATCCGTTTTGAAAAACAGCGTAAAAACCCCGAAAACTATCAAAAAAAGTCCGTAAAAGTCCGTTCAAATTCATAGTACGCGCTTTACAAATGGCGGCCACGTTGTCAAGCTATCGGCGAAAGCGAAAGTAGCCATCGGAAGTATCGGAAAGCTGAGAGATCGCGTTTTTACAATGCATAATAGTATCGGCCGGTTTGAGACGTTTTGCCCGTTTAACGTATCGAACGGAAATGGCCGGTCCACCCTGTAAAGGGTTAAACATTACGAACTAAAATATTATATTGAACTAAGAAACTGAAAATTTGTGAAAAAAGTGTGCTCTATGGATATGTGCGAGCTGCCGACTGCCGGGGAGCGCATCCCACAGAGGCAGCGGAATGATCGCATATCGGAATTGATGGATACAATAGTTGTCTTTGTTTAATGTAAATTTTAATTGCCATATAAAATATTGCCCCTGAATCAGCAAAGATTCATTGCTAAACTTGCTCGAATTGTGGTTGAAAAGCAGATTTTCTGCAAAGATGTGCCTTTGTGAATTGGAAACCCACGGGTCATGACGGCCGCGCATATCGATTGCGCTACACTTTGTTACCTCAAAACGTGCAACTTGAAATGCTAAAGTTAAAGTGAACACAATTTTAAAGATTAATAATAATTTATTTGTATACTTGTACTATTTTGTAATCATTTAACATCACGAAACATGTTTTTGAAGTCAGTTTTCATATGACTGTTTGAGACCATCTCGCACGAACAGACACGCACACCCGCTGGTGAAGGTAATCGGACACACTGGAGAGCTCTAATATCGGGTGAATAGCATGAGAAATCGCAACTCGTCTCACCTTCACAAAAATGTGAATATCTTCCCTTAGAAGTGACATACAGGCATCGTTGAGGTACCATTAGATTTTGAATTTCAAGGCCTATCTACTGTGGTGGTCTCATTTGTAAATACTCAAAATTAAAATGATGATAGGGCTCGCTATGTAACGTTATCTAATTAGTATATAAAAATGGCCGCCAATTAGTTGTTATATTAATTAATTACCACGTGCATTCTTTATATTAGCTTTAAACCCTGGCAAGTTGTATCTTGTATTCTGCGGAATGATGAAACGCATGTAACATGTTATATTATGTTTAGATAGTATGCAACGTTATCTAATTAGCATGTAAAAATGGCCTGCCAATTAATTATTATTGTAACTGATGGTTACTATTAGATTTTTTAACAAAATAAAATTTCACAAATAAAAAATTTCTTCGAACATAGACAGATGGGATCTGAGATCATCAGCAGTCCTTCTTGCCATGATTCAATAGTGCAATTCTAAATATAAAATAAATTTACGTGAAAAGTACAATTATTACTACATAAATTCATAATGAGATAATATATCTTTATTTATATAATGAGACATTTGTATAAAATGGATTTCTCCTATGTGAATTTAAACATTTGTTTATAATTTATGAGACAGTCTTAAAAAATGTAATCTGATTGACATGTGTGGTGTGGCGCAGCCATTGACATTGATTTCCAATGGCAAAGTCAAGTCGACACAACACATATCTGCAATTTTTTTTTCTTTTCAAATTCACAGCGATTTAAGCGGTCTAACTCTCTGAATATATTTACAATTGGATGCATAATTCAAAAATCCAAATAAAAACATCTTAATATTAATTAAAATAAATTTTGTACATTTGTGACATTGACTCAAACGCTGCCATTGATTTTAAATGGCAAAGTCGGCACAACACATGTCTGCAAATTGTTTTTTCTTTTCAAATTCAAATATTCGTTATATTATGTTTAAAAAAACCGGCACGTAATATATTTGTATTATGGCGGATGATGCTAAACGCACATCATGGGTTAATTTCCTGTTTATATAGGATGCAACTTTCTAAACTCATATAAAAAATGGCGCCATAGTTATTATATTAATTAATTACCAAGTGGCATTCGTATATTATGTTTAAAAACCTGGCACGTAATATATGTTTATGCGGAATGATGCTACGCACATAATGGGTTAATCCTGTTTAGATAGTATGCAACGTTATCTAATTTAGCATATAAACTGCCGCCATTAGTTATTATGTAATTAATTCCAAGTGCATTCTTACTTAATGTTTAAACTGGCACGTATCTATTGTATATGCGTAATGGATGCCTATGCACATATAGTTAATTCCCTGTTTATATAGGTATGCAACGTTTATCTAATTAGCAGATAAAAATGCCGCCAATTAGTTATTATATTAATTAATTACCCAGTGCAATATCGTTATATTATGGTTAAAAACCTGGCACTAATATATTTATTATGCTGAATGATGCTAGCACTAATGGGTAATTCATGTTTAGATAGCTATGAGCAACGTTATCATAATTAGCATATAAAATGGCCGCCATTAGTTATTATCTTAATTAATTACCAAGTGCTTCGTTATATTATGTTTCAACCCTGGCACGTAATTATTGTATTATGGCGGAATGTGCTACGCACATAATGGGTTAAAATCCTATTACATATGATGAAGCCGTATCTAATTAGCATATAAAATGGCGCCATTAGTTATTCTATAAATTACTTTTTGCGTTAACATCATGACACTCAAAGTTGCATATCTTCGCTTGCTAATTGACATATATCATCATCGTGGTAACATAGATCCGGTTTCCTCAAGCCTATCTTTTGGTGTTGGGCATTAGAAATACTCACAATGAAATCTGACGGCATGCCTAAATTAGATTTTTAACAATAAAACTTTTGTATTTTTGTGTTGGCCGTAATCACGAGTTAGCCCAAGAAGACGGTGGAGAGAGAATTATGTACAGACCTACAAGCACTTGGAATCAACGACCTGCGAGGAAGTCAACCATAGAGACGAATGGAGACGGATTTATCTACAGCCAAGACCTAAATGGCTCGTATGCTGAAGATAAAAGAAGAGAAGAAGAAGATTGGCCGAAGATATGAAAAATATTTGGCAGAAAGGAATACAGAAGACAGCATGATCGACCACCGTTGTAACTCACCATTTCCTTTGCTGCAACCTCTTGTCTTACCTGTTTTACTGTGTACTCTTTTGTGCCAGCTCTTTTCAGCCAAATTGAAATTCCTGAAATATAAGGCATAAGTTAGCAACTGCTGCTATTGAACTAATATTTGATAATTATTATTTCTAACATTGCTAAGTTGAAATACTAATTACACACATAGTTTGTTAACGATTGCATCAGATATCAGGTACAGAACAACCATCGACAAAACGCGCCGAGCTGTGTACCTTTCATGATAGGTATCCTTCTTGGAACACAGACAGATGGGATCTGAGATCATCAGCAGTCCTTCTTGCCATGATTCAATATTGCAGTTCTGAATATAAAATAAATGTAGCGTAAGAGTAATTATAATTCATAATGCAATGAGGAGCATCTGGCGAATGCTAGACCACCGGCTCAATCATTCGTGAGACCCGGATTCGATCCCTGTGGTAAGGTATCGGATTTTTTTCTGTCGGGGTCAAAAAGAAAATCCTAACCTGCACAGTTCACGGCGACTGCACTAGCCAGGCGGCCTTAATTCCTCAGCTCAAGACCCCCCCCCCCCCCCGCCATACACCGAAGGTTCTGCATTGGCAGTAAAAATGACAGTTTGTTTATATGCATTAATAATGACAATTACAAAGACCTGTGAGCAAAAACAAAATTTTGTACCCTTAGGAACGACTCGTGCGATGAAACTCACCAAATAAATGTAACATTGCCATGCAGAATCCGAAAATGCTATAAAAATAGTAAGATATTAACCGATCAATCTTAAAATAACCGATAGATATAGGTGCGTCGTCGCCATTCAGCCCATTGATTTTCAATGGCAAAAACCTGTGGGCAAGACAAACATTTTGGTGTACCACTTAGGAAGCGACTCGAGCATTAAACTCACCCAAATAATGTAAATTGCATGCAGAATCCGAAAATACATATGAAAACATTAAACATTAATACATCAAGCTTAAAATAACCTATAGATTGCGTGCAGGGCAGTGCCGCCATTCAGCCCATTGATTTTCAATGGTCAGA
The DNA here is from genome assembly GCA_014155875.1 of Cepaea nemoralis. Taxonomy (NCBI): domain Eukaryota; kingdom Metazoa; phylum Mollusca; class Gastropoda; order Stylommatophora; family Helicidae; genus Cepaea; species Cepaea nemoralis. The sequence continues at coordinate 362,590 of JACEFZ010002740.1, read as the reverse complement.
ACCTGTTTTGGCAATAAAACAATGTTTTGAACCAGTTCGTAAGCGATCTGGAGTGCTAAACTCACCAAATAAATTAAAATTGCATGCATATATCCGAAAATACATATGAAAACATTATACTATTAATACTCAAGCTTAAAATAACCTATAGATATGCCGTGGCAGCAGTGCCGCCATTCAGCCCATTGATTTTCAATGGCAAAAAACCTGTTGGCAAAAAAATCAATGTTTTGAACCACTTTCGTAAGCATCTTGAGTGATGAAACTCACCAAATAAATGTAAAATTGCATGCAGAATCCGAAAATCCATATGAAAACATTATACTATTAATACATCAAGCTTAAAATAACCGATAGATGTGCGTGCAGCAGTGCCGCCATTCAGCCCATTGATTTTCAATGGCAAAAAACCTGTTGGCAAAAAAACTATGTTTTGAACCACTTCGTAAGCATCTTGAGTGATGAAACTCACCAAATAAATGTAAAATTGCATGCAGAATCCGAAAATCCATATGAAAACATTATACTATTAATACATCAAGCTTAAAATAACCGATAGATGTGTGTGCAGCAGTGCCGCCATTCAGCCCATTGATTTTCAATGGCAAAAAACCTGTTGGCAAAAAAATAATGTTTTGAACCACTTCGTAAGCATCTTGAGTGATGAAACTCACCAAATAAATGTAAAATTGCATGCAGAATCCGAAAATCCATATGAAAACATTATACTATTAATACATCAAGCTTAAAATAACCGATAGATGTGTGTGCAGCAGTGCCGCCATTCAGCCCATTGATTTTCAATGGCAAAAAAATGTTGGCAAAAAAATAATGTTTTGAACCACTTCGTAAGCATCTTGAGTGATGAAACTCACCAAATAAATGTAAAATTGCATGCAGAATCCGAAAATCCATATGAAAACATTATACTATTAATACATCAAGCTTAAAATAACCGATAGATGTGTGTGCAGCAGTGCCGCCATTCAGCCCATTGATTTTCAATGGCAAAAAAATGTTGGCAAAAAAATAATGTTTTGAACCACTTCGTAAGCATCTTGAGTGATGAAACTCACCAAATAAATGTAAAATTGCATGCAGAATCCGAAAATCCATATGAAAACATTATACTATTAATACATCAAGCTTAAAATAACCGATAGATGTGTGTGCAGCAGTGCCGCCATTCAGCCCATTGATTTTCAATGGCAAAAAAAAATGTTGGCAAAAAAATAATGTTTTGAACCACTTCGTAAGCATCTTGAGTGATGAAACTCACCAAATAAATGTAAAATTGCATGCAGAATCCGAAAATCCATATGAAAACATTATACTATTAATACATCAAGCTTAAAATAACCGATAGATGTGTGTGCAGCAGTGCCGCCATTCAGCCCATTGATTTTCAATGGCAAAAAAATGTTGGCAAAAAAATAATGTTTTGAACCACTTCGTAAGCATCTTGAGTGATGAAACTCACCAAATAAATGTAAAATTGCATGCAGAATCCGAAAATCCATATGAAAACATTATACTATTAATACATCAAGCTTAAAATAACCGATAGATGTGTGTGCAGCAATGCCGCCATTCAGCCCATTGATTTTCAATGGCAAAAAAATGTTCCCGAAAAACAATGTTTTGTACCACTTTGTAAGCGTTTTGAGCGATGAAACTCATCAAATATATGTAAAATTGCATGCAGAATCCGAAAATCTATATAAAAACATTAAACTATTAATGAATCAAGCTTAAAATAGACAATTACTAACTTATATCACAAGAAATTCAATTTTTCAAAGACTGAAGGGAAACTTACCCACATTCTGCGAGTTCAAAATGGCAGACTGACCTTTGGTCATGAAGCCAAGATGGCGCCCGTGGTTGTTATGTGTTATTTGAAGGTATCCAATCAGAAACACCAGAACCACCTATAATCGACAATGACTCGTTGACACGGCGAAACCCTTCTGCGCAAGCGCGGAAAAAATGGTTTCCGGTAGAAGTCTGTTTAACTCGGTGGCAGACATGCGCTCATAAACTTTGCCGATAAAGTTGTGCATGATAGCATAAGTCATTTGGCAAGGCACATGATGATGACGATGGTGATATATTGAAAAATATTAGTCTCTCTGTTCACAACCATTAAGTTGCTTGTTTTCTGTTTTCGGAGGAATGCGCGTAACATTAACATAAAGTTTGAAAATACTGTACTGCTGGAAATGTAGTAATGAAAGGAAATAATTAATATACATCCATATTAAAGCGACGAGCAAGGGAGGTAACGATAGATATCTATTCTTATAACAAATACGGCAATTATGTAATAAAATAATATATTTATAATGTTATATTTCCCTCTTTACTTGGACGTTCTGATGTAATTATTCAGTCAAGCAATAATTTTAGTTGTTATGTATTATCTTATATTAATCCATACATTCCTTTTCCTATGTTATAATTAGTACGCAAGATTAGTTTACTCACAGAATGATATTTCTAAACATTTATTTGCTTATCTATTAGTCAGAATTTCTACATGAACTCAATAACTTTTGGCAGGTACACTTGTGTACCTTGTAAGTGTACTCGTCCTTTTGGAAAGGAAACATACAGACAGAAACACCACACATAGAGACTGCTTTCCAACAACACTACACACAACTATTCACAGCAGAGACAGTCGACACACAGATACAAGACAACTTCTTACAGTACACAAAGAAATTAACAGACACAGACAAAGACACACTGGACACAGAACTGACACTGACAGACATAACACAGGCACTAAGCACACTAAACAAAGACAAAACTCCAGGACCAGACGGTTTGACAGTAGAATTCTACCAACACTTCTTTCCTATTCTAGGCAATCTTCTCCTCAAAGTCTATCAGGAAGCCTTTGACAAAAAAAATCTTCCGGACAGCTGCAACATGTCTTACATTACACTCATATGCAAAGATAAAACTGACAAAACACAACTGAAGAACTACAGACCAATTTCCTTACTCAACACAGACTACAAGATACTCGCCAAATCACTCACCAACAAACTTAAACCTTTCATGCCAACACTAATACACCCAGACCAACAGTGCAGTGTCAAAGACAGAAATATACACAACCACACACACCTCATTAGAGACATTATCAACTACACACATGGAAAAGACTGTCCATCCTCCATCTTATCCTTGGATCAAGAGAAGGCCTTCGACAGAATTTCCCACACTTACCTGCATAGGACACTAGAACACTGTAACATAGGAGAGTACTACAGGCAGTGGATACAGATCTTGTACAAAAATCCTGAGAGCAGAGTGTTGGTGAACCATTCACTGACAGCTAGCTTCAGGCTCACGAGATCTGTAAGACAGGGATGTCCCTTATCACCACTCCTGTATGTGCTCACCCTAGAACCTTTATTAGAGAAGATAAGGCAAGACACTAGTATTAAAGGAACCTTCCTGCATGGGATAGGAGAGCAGAAGCTCATCGCCTATGCAGATGACACTGCCTTCTTTCCCACCAGCAACACATCAATAAGGAATATACTCCACACCTTTACCCATTTTGGAAAAGGCAGTGGAGCCAAAATTAATGTACAGAAATCACAGATAATGGGCCTGGGAAAGTGGAAACAAAAGGCTGATTTCCCTCCAGATCTGAAACACATAGACACCATGAAGCTGTATGGGATCACATTTCCATGTGATCCCACAGAAACACACAGACAGACATGGCACGCACTGACCGAACAGATCACAGACATGTTACACAGGTATAGGTACAAGACATCCACAATATTTGGTAGAAGCACAATAGTCAACACATACATATTACCCAAAATAATATATTTAGTGACAGTACTGGACCCTCCCAAACAGACCGTCACAAACATAAACAAACAAATCAGACGCTTCATCTTCACCAACACAATACACAGCATTCAACACAAAACTCTCATACAAGACAGGAAACAAGGCGGGATTGCACTACAGGACATCCAGACAAAAATACTGTCACTTAGAATCAGTCACATAGGTAAAATCATCAGACACCCAGAACAGAACAGACTAGCACTATACTACATAGGCCACAACATCAAACATCTCACACCTCTTAACAATGCAACTGCACACTACCAGGGAAGACTGCCAACATTCTATCAGACATGCATACAGGCAATAAAAAGACATGAACAGTTAATACAGCAAACAACACACACAATATACAAACATTTAGTTAGAGAACAAGCACCATCACTAAGACTTAGGATTAAAAGAGGACACAAATACTTCATGACTGACTTCACATGCACCTTTTCAAACCTACACAACAAACACATAACACCAAAAGCTAGGAGATCACATATAGACTGTTATACAGTATGACCCCCACAACACAGGTAGAAGCATACATATCCAAACAATGTCAATTATGTAGAAACAACACACAAGAGACAGAGGAACACATTTATTATACATGTCCAACAATTACTGCCACACGCGCAACACTCAAACACCTCATACAAACACACACAGGCAAACAAACCGACATATATAAAGCAATTTTTCTCAATACTATACCACAGACAGCTAAGGACATACATACAAAACTACTTGTAGCACTTTCTTACTACAGACAACTTATATGGACCTGCAGAAATTTTGCCAGATACAAACACCACACATATAACACACATTTAATTTCCTTTATGTACACACACAAGATATCACAACTATTTCCAGAGTAAATCATATGTACTCTTCCTTATTTTATTACAAATTTGGTATACATGAGGGCGAGAAAGAAAGTAGAAACTGTGAGTGAATGGTGAGTGAATGATTAAAAAAGATCACATATGGTCAAAAGACCAATGGAAAATCCCTTATGTAAAGAATAGTGGAAGTATAAATGCTTGTTTTATTTGCTTCAAAATGATGGTTTCAACCCTTATAGATAAGGGGGAAAAGAAAAAAAGGAGAAAAGAAAATCAACTCCTCCCATTCCAAATTACTATTAATGGAATGTTTGCTTTAAATGCACTTGTTGTGCTATACCACCACCACTACTAAGATTATCACTTTAGTAAATAAAATCACATATCTATTATTATTATTATTATTATTATTATTAATATTATTATTTTTATTTTATTATTTATTAATACTTATTTTTACTACTATTATTATCATTATTATTATTACTATCCTTTATCTTACCCTTACTATCCTTAGTATCATTAATGTTATAAGTATTAGTGATATCATCATTATTATTTTACAACTTCATCTCCCCTGGTGCCCCCTTTTGCTTATGGTTTGTTGCCTTTGCTACCACCCCCACTGGTCGGTTCAAACATTTATCCTGCCTGTACCATCATTAAGAGCGGGCATGAGGCATTGGTGGAGTGGAACCGATTGATGAGAGTGTGGCAAAGTAAACAAAAATGTAAAGATTTCCCTTTCTCTTTGTCACCCCCTTTGAATCATGTGAGTGAGTGTTGAATGAATGAATACAAAATCACATATGGTTACCAAACCAATGATACTGTAAAGATTTTTGTAAAAACAAATGCTTGGGGAAATGAGGGGGGGGGGGGGAAACAACTCCTTTTACTCCAACTATTATTAAAAACTGCAGTTTTACAGTTGTATGTACCTGCTATGCTATGTTAACACCATTCCAAAGAAAATCATCCTAGCAAATGGAATCACAATTTGTAAAAAGTTTATCATTTTCATAACTATTATTACCATTGCTGGTTTTTATATTGGCTGTTATTACCCTCAGTATGTCTCTTCTTGTCATCATTATTATTGTCATCATTAGTAATAAAACAAAAACCCTTTCCCATGTGCCCCCCTCCCCTCGCTCATATTTGTTGTTGCCTTTGCTGATACCCACACCGGTTTGGTTCAAAAAGTATCCTGCCTTTACCATCATTGCCCAGATAGTGGTGATTAAGGCATTGGTGGGTTGGAACAAATTGGTGAGAGGATGGCAAGGGAAACAAAAATGTAAAGATTGTAAAAATTTTGTGCAAATACTGATGCTTGTTTACTTTTTACAAAAAGTTTTAAAAAAAAAAAGAGGAAGGGAAAAAATGAATGAACCCTTACAAATAAGACAAACAAAAAAATAAGCAAGGAGAAAAAGAAAACCAACTCCTTTTACTTCTACTATTATTGAACATTGCATGTTGCAAGTATATGTATAAAAAAAAAAAAAATAAGCAAGGAGGAAAAAAAGATAACCAACTCCTCTTTACACCTACTATATTATTGAACAGTGCAGGATGCAATTGTTATTGTATGTACCTGCCATATTTTAACACCATTTCTAAGAAAATCATTTTAGCAAATGGAACCACATGTTTGGAAAATGTGATCATTATCAAAACTAATTTTATCATTGTGTTTTTTAGCATTGCTGTTATCACCCTTAGTAGTTTTATTCTTTGTCTTTATTATTATAAGATGTATTTCATGTAAACACCATTCCTAAGATAATCAATTTAGCACATGGAATCACATGTTAAAACTATTATTATCATTGAGTCTATCAGTACTATCACTATCACCCTTAGCAGTGTTATTCCTTGTCATTATTATATTATTTATGTATTTGGTTGTTATTTGCACTATTATCATTGTAATCACTATTAATATATATGGCTTTGTAAACCCGTATACTGTCACACCCCCTTTCCCACCTTTTGATACTGTGATTGTTGTCTCTGCTGCCATCCTCACCGGTTGGTTCTAAACAGTTTTTGCACCGCCATGTTTTATCATCACCGAGGGGTGGTGATGGTACTTGGTAGGAGTTTTGGAGCTGACAGGAGAGCGGGGCGGCAAGGGACATAATAACAGCCCACTACCATCACGCTGTTGATTTAAAATATTTCCTTACAACAATGTCAATGGAGGAATGTTTAAATGTATAAAATATTTGTAATTTTTGCGCATATGTCACCTACACGCCCACATGCAACGCTCTGTCAAAACACAAACAATACACTTTGCAACGATTTTAACACTCAATAAAAGTTTTCTCGTCCTTTTGGCTAAGAAAAATGTGTAGTATCTGCATTTGATCTGGCACTGTGCAGAGGCTGTCATCCAAATTGCAAACTCTGACACAGTGTTGCCATTTTGAAGCCTTTCGCACTAAATTTAGTGCTTTTTCAAGCCATTTAGAGCAAAAATGTTCCATTTAGCGTGGCCGCGCAAATTTGGTGTTTCACAATTTTTTGTGGGTGCTTTTTGGTGCTTTTTCTGGTATGTAAAATTTACTTTAAAATTCATTTTGAGAACACTAAAAAACCGAATTTGAACTGAAGCGAGAGAATAAAACAGTCTTAGCACATTACAGTGCAATATTCAAGTAATTTAACTCCCTATAATACGATTTACTTGAAGTGACTGACTGCAACGAACAGGCAGTATGCAATGTGTTAAAAGATTGCTTAAACAAGAATGGATTTGAGTTGCAAAGACTAGTTGCACTCGCCACTGACAATGCATCTGTCATGACAGGTGTAAATAATGGAGTATATACAACATTAAAATCCGAAGTTCCTCATCTGGTACTAGTTAGATGTGTATGTCACTCACTTCAGCCGGCAGTGTCACAGGCTGCAGCTGCTTGTCTGCCCAGGAACATAGAGTTCATGATTAGAGAAACATATAACTGGTTTTCTCACTCAAGTCTTCGTCAGGCAAAGTACAGGGAGCTTTTTGCTTCAATAAACGATGGACAACATCTGCTGAAGGTTGTTCAATTAAGCCAGACACGATGGATGTCCATTCAATCTGCCATTGTCAGAATATTACAGCAGTAGGTCGAGCTCAGAACTCATTTTGATATAGCAAGACTCAACGAGCGCTGTTATACAGCAGAACTTCTACATTCTATGTTTAGCGACATGAAAAACTATGTGTTCCTCATATTTCTCAAGCACATTCTCGGAGAAAATCAAAGTGTGAATAAGAAATTCGAAGCAGATACGCAGAATCCAACAAAACTACTCAGCGATCTTGTCCTACTCACTGATTCTATCAGTTCAAAGATTGCTATGCCTGGGAAAACAATAACAGAAAGTGATGCTATTCAAGATTATTTAGATCCTAATCCCAATCTAGGTTATGAGTTTCAGAATGAAATAGCACGCTACCAGTTTCCTAATGAGAAAGAAATTCGTGGAAGGTGCATCCAGTTTTTAATAGAGCTATTGACACAGCTGCGTTTACGTTTGCCCAATAAAGTTCGAGTGTTGCAGTCCATGACATGTCTTAGTGGAAGTGAATGTCTACAGCCAATGACGCCCTGTATATTGGATCTTGCTAAAATGTTTGTAGAAGATGCAGCTACTCTCACCCGCATCGATTTGCAGTGGAGAAAACTTCATCATATGCAGTGGACACAGACCTCTGACATACTTGGACTGTGGGTAGAAATAGCCTCATACAAGGATGCCACCGGTAAAAATCCTTTCCAAGATCTTACAGATTAGCTTTAACTGTGCTCATTGTACCTTATTCTAATGCGGGAGTGGCGCGTACTTTCAGTTAGATGGGAATTATAAAATCAAAATTGTGGAACAGACTGAGCATCAAGAGTTTGACAGCTGTTTTGACTATTAGATATGGAATGAAAAGATATGGCAAACGCTGTCATGATTATAAACGACCTAAGGATATTCTACGAAACTTTTGGATCACAGGAGGCAGATACACGTTTCTTTCAATCATCATCATCATCATCATCATCATCATCATCATCATCATCATCGCAGGACAAACACAGCAGGAAATAGTTACAGAAACTGAAGAGGGGTTGTCTGACTGGGATTTGGCAGATCTAGAATAAACTTAATTCTAATATTCAGTGATAATAATAAATTATAATGTGCTACTTTATAACAATTTTGAATAAATACCGCCAGTGCTTGTTTTAGTGCTTTTCCAAACAAATATATTATTGCAATTTAGTGCTTTTTGGCTCGAGAGTAGTTCTGATTGAAATTTGGCGGATCTGGAATAAACTTCATTGCAATATGAAGTGATAATAATAAATTACAATGTGTTATATTTGTAATAAACACAGCTTGTGCTTCTTTTTGGTGCTTTCAAAAATATTTTGGCGCTTTTTTGGTGTTTTTGTGGGGAAGATTTTGATGCTTATTCATCAAAAGGAGAGGGCAACATTGGTGGTCCATCAAGGCCCGTCTGACATTATTAGTGGTCAGTGATTTGAGTTTGCAGTTTGGATGACCACTTCCGCATACTGGCCAGATCAAGTGAAGATAAATCCATAATTTGATCTTAGCCGCCAACCGTTACAATTACAAGGTACAAGCGTGTACCTGCCAGAAATAATTAGGTCACCGTTACCTTTGTGCATGCAGTTAAGCAGATAATTGTTCGGACACGTAACTCTTCAAGTAAACTGATAATGTGTACGATATTATACAATAAGAAGAGTTATGTATGGAATAATATAAGATAACACAAAACAAATAAAAGATAAGTTTCACTGCATAATTGCAGGAAAGTTTCCAAGAAAAGAGGCAAGTAAAATGTTATAAATATTTCTTAAAATGAAATAACCACCGTACCGTTTTAGATAAATAAGTAGCTATCGTTATCTCCCGTGCTTACCGCCTTACAATGGATCTAGATTATATTTGTTTCCCTTTATTGCTTTATTTAATGTAGCAAAGGTTTTCAAATTGTATTTTAATGTTATTCACCGTACTGGGAAAACAGAAATGGACAACAAAATATTAGTGAACAGTGAGGCTAATATCTTGAAATATGAATTCATCATCATCATCATCATGTGTCATGTCAACTAACGTAGGCGATCATGAACACGCTTATAGGACAAGTACATAAGCACATGTCTACCAGCGAGCCAGTGAGTGCACATCATCCACTGCACGGTGAGATCAACGAGAGAAAGGGCAGCAGGTTAGACAAAGTAAACTCCTGGAAGGGTTGCAGTATTCTGTTTCATTATCTAGTGATACGAGCTTTTTTTTTAAAAAAATATTGGTGCCATTATTCTTATGATCGGGTTTGGCTTATTGCCTTCTATTTTCGATCACATCTTCTGATTTCTCACCTTTCTTCCAATAATATATTGCTGATATTTGGAACATTCACCTACAGGTAGATCTGAAGCAATGAGCTCACAATTACAATGACCATTCTTGACTAACAATGTAGCCCTCTTTCCTACCATATAGAACTTGTAGAAGTGGGAACGCGTACACTCACAGTTAAGAATGAGAGTATCAAGACAGTCTACAATAAAATATATCTAACTGTAGTGTCACGTCGAGTGGCGGAGATTGCTGTAGATTCTTTGCCGCATACTGTCTACGCAATGATGGTCACCTGTGTAACGTAACTGGCCTGGACATGACACATTTCATCACCCTCCCTCACTAGATACAGTTGTGGTCCACCAAGGCCAATCTGCAAGTGTTATTGATTTGATGATTCGGGGTTGCAGTTTGGATGGCCGCCTCTGCACCCTGGCCAGATCAAGTGCAGATAAATCCATACGTTGATCTTAGCCACCACTAGATACAATTTATAAGGGTTCACACAGGGGCCTATGCCGCCCCATCAGCCTCTGCTTGTGGTCATGGCAAGATCAAGTACATATATTTTAGTTTTTGGTTCATAGATAATTTATTTGTACTTCACAGAGATCGTGTTTCTGGTGCATGAAATACAAGTATACACAATCGTTTATAGCCATTAATTTAGATCTTGTTCCACGAGTGTATATGATGTCTCCAAGAGGGTGACTTTCGGGCAGCACCGCAAGTCAGTCAGTCTCAGCAGCTGTAGCCCTAACACTAACTTCCTCAATCACAATGATCCCCTGCTATTCTAGGTAAAGTCGGAACAAGTCTCAATTATACAGCACAAAAATAAATCGGGCAAAAGGGGGGAGGGGGGGGTGCAATTATATAAACCAATAAACATTTCCTGGTAAATTAAGATTCGCATATCAGCACGCAGTGAACTGAAGATGAGGCTGCTCTTGACGAGAATGGATCAGTAGCGCTTGATTACATCAAACTTTCTTTTCCTTCAGACCATCAATGAAGACGTAGGCAACGGGAACACCATGGATATCTGCCTCTGGTGTCTCACATGTAACCATGGCCATACAACCATCTGGGTGTCAGGACCCTTCAGTGTAGACATCTTCCCCTGGTGTCTCACATGTAACCATGGCGATACAACCATCTGGGTGTCAGCACCCTTCAGTGTAGACATCTTCCCCTGGTGTCTCACATGTAACCATGGCCATACAACCATCTGGGTGTCAGGACCCTTCAGTGTAGACATCTTCCCCTGGTGTCTCACATGTAACCATGGCCATACAACCATCTGGGTGTCAGGACTCTTCAGTGTAGATATCTTCCCCTGGTGTCTCACATGTAACCATGGCCATACAACCATCTGGGTGTCAGGACCCTTCAGTGTAGACATCTTCCCCTGGTGTCTCACATGTAACCATGGCCATACAACCATCTGGGTGTCAGGACCTTTCAGTGTAGACATCTTCCCCTGGTGTCTCACATGTAACCATGGCCATACAACCATCTGGGTGTCAGGACTCTTCAGTGTAGAAGTCATAGTTGTTGAAGTCGGCTGAGACATTCTTGAAAGTTTTTTGTATTTCAGTACGCCAGGCTGTAACATCCAAGTCTGTGTTCTTCTCTTCCTTGAATGCCTCTAAACCCACTCTTGGAAATACACCATGAATTCCTCCCTTGTGCCGAAGCTAGTTTTCTGCAGTCTGTGATCAAGAATGACATCAATTCCAGAATCCTCTGTTCCTTCTAACTGTTCGTCAGCACTGGCTTTGGTTCCGATCTTAGAGTTTCCTTCAGTTGACCCCACTTTTCATTTACTGTACAATTTTCTGGTGTATCAGTGAAAGCATCTTCAAGTTGCTGTTGAAACTGAAAGCACTTTTCAGGATCGTGAGTGTTAATAATATTAATCCTGGGGCTAGATTTGTGTTTAGTTGTGTAGATTCTCTTTGGTCTCAGTCTAACCCGTGCAACAACCAGAGAATGATCCGTATCATAGTCAGCAATGTGGTAACTTCGAGTTAATGATATATGGTTCAGATGTTGTCTATCATCTATCATGTTGAAACCTATCACTCTTTCAGTAAATTAATATTGCGTACGATATTATAAAATAAGAAAAATCATGTATTGATTAATATAAGATAGTAACAACAAATAAAAGCATTGTATGAAAGCACAATTAACGGAGAGCTTCCATGAATAGAGGCAAGTAAAACGTTATGAATATATATATATATATATATATATATATATATATATATATATATATATATATATATATATATATATATATATATATATATATTTAAACAACCACCGTATTTGTTATATGAATAAATACTTACTTAAATTGCATATCCTTTATAAGACATCGCTGTCAATATCAACATCTTTCAGCTGATTGTTGATCTCTTTGCCAAGAAATCAACAATCAGCTGAAAGATACCGATGTTGACAGCGATGTCCTCTAAACGATAAGCGAACAAAAAACAAACAAACAAACAAACAAATAAACAAAAAAAAAAGTTAAAAAAAACAAAAATTCTGTTGTACAATATTTTCAAATTTTATTTTAATGTTATATATATTATTGCGAAAACATAAGCAAGCCACAACATGTTTCTGATCAGTGGGACTAATATTTGGAATACATCATCATATCATCATCTTTTGCCTGGTCAAACGACTGAAATAAAACCTGACATGAAATCACACAAATCGTCAGCAAATGATGGTTTTGACTGCTACGTCATGTAAAAGATATGCAACTAATTTTAACCACAACCTCGGCTACACAAATGTACAGCTGTTGCCAACACGATGATTAAACCCAAAGGAAGCTGGGATGTCCAGAGCATCATTGGATGTGTCCAGCACCAAGAAACCCAATTGATTTTATTTTCTTGTTAATCACCCCTTCAAGCTGTTGGCCTACTTTAGGGCTGAACACAACCAGGTCTGCAACGACCTCCGTGCTGGGGTACCCATTCACGAGGTAGCGACCCCGATAATTTTCATACGTTTCACATCCTGCAGCGAACCTTCACATTTATCTTAATATGTGTCTGGCAACAGAACTGACTTGACACCAGCAGATCCTAGATTCTTGTCCATCGTATGCGGTAATACAGCCATCCTCAGTTGTTCCTTCTGAGTGTATATTCCCAATAAACTTATTAACAAGCTATTATATTACTGTGTGTTATTATAAAGGGGTAATGCCATTAGAACATGTTTACAATTAAAGGCAGTGCAATTAGTGGAGTTGACACGATCAGTAAGCTGGGAGATTGTGGAAAGACATGATCGCCTATGTCAGTTAGCAAGGTACATGATCATGACGATTATAATTGATGTTTTGATATTTCTCCCTATCTCATCTTGTTCCTCGTGTACCTTGCCGTGGCGATGTAAAGTAGAAACAGCAGGACAGTGCGTTTTTATGGGCTTCGTGCATAGACATTCCTATGGACTCCGTTAGTCCTTGTGTCCATCGTTTACAGGGTTGGCCTCTTCTTCTGGTTTCATGTGCTCTATATGCATCATTGCTTGATGTGGTATGGTGTCAGTTGGTAGCCTAGTTATGTGACATCACCCTTTTACTTGCTGTTTTCTAATGAAACCCAGCGGAGCTGTAACCCCCATTTTAGTCCTGATTTCATCATTTATGATTTTCTCATTCTTGATATAATAAGTTACATTACAATGACCAGTCTCGACTCACTATGTAGCCCTCTTTCCTACGTTAATAAATCAGAAGGTATGATCCTGAACACTGAGAGATGAGAGCGAGAGCATCAAGACAGTCAGTGGTGACATACGAGGTGGTCTGACACGAAAACCTTTGTGTGCGTGTGCGTGTGTGTGTGCGTGTGCGTGTGCGTGCGTGTGTGTGTGTGTATACATTTTGAAAAATGTTAAGAAAAAATGGATTATTTGTCGATGCTGCCACCACTGCTGTCACAGCACGGCCTCCAACGCCCTTAAAGTGCTTGGATTCCCCTAGATAAAACGTTATTTTCATAGCGTGTGTTAGCACTCATGCACCACACGATGTCAGTTGAGTTGATTTGAGTTGAGTTAAGAACTGACATCACTGCACTCAGGACATTACCATATATGCTCAGTCCCCTCGTTCAACAGCCAGCGAAGAGTCATACTACTAATCGTTCCCACCGCTATCTTATTAAAAGTTCTCCTGGTCTTCCCTCTCAGTTTTGAGTTTCTTCCAGAACCCCTGCCGATCCCCCGCAATCTCATTCTTTCAACATATAGGGTTCTCAATCTGTTCCTCCGCATTCTCCACCTGGTCCCACATGCGCACGACCACCTCCCCCTTGTCCATAAGCAAGATACCACCAAGATGTGCATTCCCTGCCAGCCTATCAGCCTATTCATTCCCCCGTACACCCGCATGGCCAGGGCAAAATACCCATACAATTCTCACAATCTGCGACCTCTGAATCGACGAGAGATATTCCACACGAAACATTCCTTTCTCCACCTTGCTAAGCATATTCTTTGAATCCGTAATGAACACAATGTGTGTTTCAGTAGTCTCCTCTAGCCACCGGAATGCCGCTGTTACTGCCTCCACCTCCATTCTCATGCTGGAGGTCGTAGTCTCATATGCCAGGCTCTCCTTTTCCAAGACTCGCCCATTAGCCTTTGCAATAAAGCCCCAGCCACTACGTCTATTTCTCACCACTGACCCATCGGTATAGATGACTATGTCATCCTGATGTGTGTTCAAACCCTTCAAACTCAGTGCGGTCCGCTGCCCATTCTCTGCACTCACGACCCAGTGTTGTTACATTGTGCCAGTCCGTCAGGTCATTCGGAACTTCAGCCCACTCTCTTTCACGATTGATGGTCTCTAGATCACACACCTGACGTATAGAAAGTTCTGCCTGTGCCATCCAGGACCTGCCTCGTCTTAGTATGTGACCCTTTACCATATCCATTGCTGCATGCAGCGGGTGATCCCTGTCTGCGGAAACTCTCAGGTACCATTTGGCCTGAAGGACCCTATGTCTATCCGCCATTGTAGGTAGCGCCAGGATATGCCTAATGCAGAAAATTGGTTTGTCCTTTGTGCATCCCAGTATTAACCGCATGGCAGCATTCTGTATGCGTTCCAACCTTTCAAGCTAGCTTTTTGATACTGTCAGCAGCTCCAAACCATACTCATGACAGAAATTATTAACTGCTGAAAGAGCCTGTACAGCATCCTCTGATCTACCCCGGTCGCTGCCATAGCCCACAATGCATGAAGTCCGCTACCAGCTTTCACCACCAAATCTTCCACATGATCCTTAAAAGACAAACACATGTTACAGGTGATACCCAAGTACTTCAATTTACTCTCTCGACTAAGAGGACATCCATTCAACATAATACCTGGGAAATCTGCCTTGACGATCCGGTTATCCAGGGAGTACCACACAACCGATGCCTTGTCTGGGTTTAAAATTGCCCCTGCGTCCCTGCACCACTCCGTTACCCTGTTTGCCGCCACCTGTACGTCTTTCGCCATGTCTCTGGCCTTGTCTCTGCCCGGTTTGTACACCAATACATCATCTGCAAATGTCAAGATTCTACCCAAACCTGGTGTCTCAATAGCTGCGATTTTGCTGGTGTAGACATTAAAGAGGACCGGGGACATGGCAGATCCCTGCGGCAACCCGGGTGTAATAGTACAGGGTCAGAAGTCCAGGAACCCATGCGCAGTGCAACCTTACGCTCATAAAGGACTGCCGCAACCCATCTGACAAGGCAAAGGCAGACATCCATGTCCAACAGTGTGTATATCAACCGATCATACCTAACCCTGTTATACGCATCCTCCAGGTCAAGAGCTGCCGCCACTGTCTCCTGTTTATCCTGGAAGCCCTCGTAGACATCAAATGCAAAAGTTGCAGCGTTGGCCCAGGTGTCCTTTCCAGGTCGGTAGCTCCCGAGTCCTTGGGGAAGCAGATTCCGACTTTCAAAATGTTGCTGGAGCCTGCGTGCTACTATCTTTTCGAGGACTTTGCTATATGTGTTTTGCAGGGTTATGATTCGGTATCCATTAAGTCTGGAGTGGTCCCTACCTGGCTTTGGGAGTGGGACCAGGTAGCAATGCAGCCAATCGTATGGTATTTCCGCCGTATTGATGCTTAAGTTGAAACAAAGAGCCATCTTCCTCCAAGTCCCCATCATTTATGTTCCTCATATGGGAGTACCTCACCCCATCCGCACCTGGCGCTGTGTCTTTAGCCCGCTTCAGTACCCGTCTAATGTCCTCCACTTTAATCTCACAGTCCTCCTTCCTAGTGACCCGTGACAAGGCTTCGCTGACGTTATCTCTAATATCCGTATCTTGCTGATCCGTCTGTTTTAAATATCCCGCAAGTAAAGCCTCCCCTTTGTCCTTGTCAGTTGTCATAGGTCGGTTGTTATCATCATAAACGGTGCCATGTGTACCAGGCATCTCCTGTCTCTTCATCTGCCGGTGCAGCCTCCAGAATGTTCCCAATGTCACATCCCCACCGACTTCATTGATAAACTGTTCCCACTTAATCCTCTTTGCCTCGGCTGCCTGAAGTTTGAAATCCTGCACCTTTACTTTTTTTTATACCTTTCAGCCTCTTCCAATTCTGTGTCAACTGAATTGGTTGCTCTCCGCACCCTCTACCAATTCCTTATGGCCGCCTTCTTTTCCCTCCATGAATTCTCGACCTCTGGTGTCCACCATGCTGGTTGAGTAAAGATTCTTCTTGTTGGTTTAGATCTTCCCTGTGACCTTAGGAGCCCCAAGAGCGGAGAGTGGTCGCGATCATAACTGAATGCCCTGCGAGCTCTTATAGTCCTAACTATGCTGGACTTAGGTATCAGCACAGAACAGGGGAGTTGGTCACTTCCATGTTCTCCAAGTGTGCTGTTATTTCCTCGAGAGGAGATTGGAATCAACATGCACATCTTTAACCTGATTATCTGTTGGGATTAGTTACTGACTTTTTGTCTACACTCCTCTCTTCCGTCTTATCATCCATATATCCCTTTCTTTCACTCTCTCTCTAGTTTTCCCTCAACACATACTCCGACAACAGTTCTTTTTAACATTAAATAAAAGATTTATTTATAAAACTATGTCTTGTGTATGGATGGGTATTGTCTGTGTAGTTGCTAGTGTTCTTCTGGTGTGGCTGCTAGATAAGATGTAGATAGATAGTCTTCGTGTCTTTCTCTCGTCTCTTCTCTCGGCTAAAGTACAGGACGATATATAGACACCACAGAACGATCTCACCCTGACGGCTCCGTCTGCTTGCGTCTGTAGATAAATCCGTTCTTTGTAATGAAAATGTTCACCACTGTATCAATGTACTTAACCCGCTCACTATTTGCTGTCCGCTTAAAATGAATGTTCGTTGTTTTCGTATAGCGTTCTTTAATCCATTCTGGAACAACACATCGAGATTCTAAAATGTTCTATTAGTGTTCGGTAAAAATTCTACACTCGATATTTTGTAATTGATATATGCCCTTGGTACGCACTTTGCTACTCTATGAGATTGAGTCATTTGAGCTTTTCCATTAGCTCATCTGATCTTTATTGTTCTTTCTCTGTCGTCCTTAATTCTTCCGGTGAGACTTCTATTCTTTCTTTTTTTTTCTGCACAAGTGTCGTGCTTTATTACTTCAAAGGGCTTTCTTGTGGGTTATCAACACTGAGTGATCTGGACCACAGCCATCTGTATTCTCTTATTTGATACGTCTCGCACTGGTATGGAAACCTGGTTGAGATACATTTTATTAGTGAGATCTGTGTCTGCTTCCTCTTCTCCCCTATGTGAGTGTCTTTTCCTCCAGCCGAAATGAAAAGGCTTCCGAAAAAACCCACTCTGACATAGGATAGAAGATTCACCCAACATCTATACTATTCCTACTAATAGAAACAATGTTAAATGCACTTCACTAATATCTATATTCCTATTCTAAAACTATACTCTAATATACCTTATTTAGGCATCTATGTTCCTTTATAGAATTAATGTAAATCCACGAATCGAAATTTATCCGCATCCAAGCACTTTATCCCATTATAAGGGAGGATATTTCTTTTCATTACAGGACACATAATTCTATCTTCTCGTCCAGTTGGGAATACACACACTAAACTGACAAAGAAAGTGGCTACTCTTTATAGGTCAGTCTATGTCGCATAATCCTTGACATTGCTGGACAAAGCAAATTCAGACTTCATTATCCCTTGTCAGTGGAAAATTTCTGATCTCGAACTTTTCCGTTGTTTAATACAACCAAACCGCATTCTGCTGTCCAGTCTTAGTCGCAAACCTACCTCCAGAACGCAATAGGCTGGTCCATGATACTGTCTGTCTTTGTAGCAACTAATTTTTCCACTCGCCAGTTTACCTGTGTTGTAGTCGACTCTCCCGACTTGACCTATATACATATGCGCTGGTCAATCCGTTGTGTTTTATCCTTCTGTTTCATTAACCCTTCTACTCCCTGGGTATTCGCTGCATACAGTAGTCGATCTGGGAATCACTAACATTCAGCATTTCACGACACCAAGGACGCTCCATTTTATAGCTGATGCCGCCTCTTGGGATACAAGCGCCAGGTCGATGGCCGTGTCAGGGTCCCCAGGTCTCATTGCTAGCCTAGAGGGTGTACCGTCATTTAGACAGACAACATCCATCTCAAGCAAGGCCTCAGCAAGAGTAGCTCCCTGTCTGTTCTCTCCTGACCTGTCCCATTCCTTGGCGCGGGCGTTGAAGTCACCACATATCAGATACCTGGTCTCTGGAGTGTCCACTGAACCTTTCAACCAGTCCAAAGTCTCTCTGCTTATGCAAGATTCCCCACTGACATATATATTTATCAGGTTTCAGCTGTATCGGCCCACTTGTATCCGCATTCCCTGCACCTCTTTACTCTCCTAACCCCACCCACTCATACCCAGTATTGAATGCTGTAAACCATCCTTGACCACCAGAGCCTGCCCATGTCTTCCCTGCCCAGGCGGGTTGATGTAACATGTACAGCCAGGGCACTTAAAAGAGTTCGTATTCAGTTCTTGTAACATCAGGACATCGAAATCGTAGACCAGTTTCTCCAGTATTGGTCCTCGTTGATTTGCACTGCGGCAATTCCAATACCCAACCCGTACATTTTTGAGTCCAAACCGATCCGTTTTACTTCTACCCCTTCTGGCTCCCGCCCTCTTCTTCCTTTTCCTTAAAATTGTGATATAAATTACAATAACTAAACACTTGTCTTGGAAACTGTCAATAATATTCATTATATTAGTATTTTGAGTGTTATAAAGTTATACAGAGTTGCACAGAGAAAGAGGAAGAGGAAGAATAGAACTGTAACTATCGGTGCTGGAAGACTAAGACTTGCACTGAACGCATTGTTGACTACATCGAAAAAAAAAATGATACATTTGGTCTGTACACTTTTAGAATAATTTCACAAAACAAAAAACAAAAAACAAAAAAACCAGAAAAAAAAAGAAAAAAGAAAGAAAGAAAAAAAAAAAGTCACGGTTTTCATTTGAAGCCCTCTCGTACTTTGCCGATAAGTATAAGGGAGTGCATAATCGCCTGCGCCATTTGACAAGGCATATGATGATGATGATGATGATGATGATGAGGAGGAGGAGGAGGGTGATGATGATGATGATGATGATATTTCAAAATATTAGTCTCACTGCTAACATTGTGTTGACTATTTATGTTTGTGCAATACTGTGCATGGCATTAAAATAAAGTTGGAAAACACTGTGCTACAGGAAATGAGACTATAAGGGGAGATAAAAATAATCTAAATTAATATTATCTTCAGCACGGGAGATAACGATAGCTATTTATTCATACAACAAATATGGTGGTTAGTTAATAAAAACGGAAATTTTATAACATTTTCCTTGACTTTTATCTTGCACGCTCTTCGATAATTATGCATTCAAACAATCGTTTTATTGTTTTTAACTATATTGTATAAATCGGCACATAATCTTTCCTATTGTATAATACACAGCGCAATATTAGTTTACTGAAAGAGTGAAATGTCTGAACAAGTATCTTGATCGTTCTTACAGATATGTAGAAAACAATTAATTATTTTTTGGCCGGTACACGTGTGTACCTTGTAATTGTAACTAATGATCGCTTCTCGGCATTTTGGCTAAGATCAACGAGTAGTATCCTCCCCAGTACAGCACTTGGTATGGCCAGGGGTCGAGATGATCAATCAAACTTCACAACTCCTCACAGCAGATGTGGGCCAGGTGGATCACAGTGGGCAAAGGCTCATTGTGGGACTAAGAGCTCACAATAAAAACAGGGGGACGCGGGGGTCTCAGAGTGTCGTTCTATCCTCTGGGAGAAACTCCAACCCTTACTACAATCGTCACTATTGAGGGTACTGAAAAAGTGTCATGCGCAGGCCAAATACGTCACACCAGTGACCATCAGAGAGTATCGGTCCATCAAGTGCTATGCTGATAAGCGTGGGCGGCCATGTTTTGCCATTTCACTCGAGCACCTGAGTCGTGAATTAGCTCCGTGTTTCTGTGTCGACCATGCCACCTGACCAAGCCATCCAGGTATTTACTTCTCGGCCTTCCCCTTGGTCTGTTCCCCTCGATCTTACCAGCTGCCACCAAGTTCTCCAATTAATTTCTTCTCATAACATGCCCAAAATATGTTGACTGTCTGCGTCTAATATCTCTAATCAGTCTACAATCTTCATTTGTTTCTTGAAGGACTTGTGCACTGGTTTTTCTGTCTGCCCTTGTGTCAAGGTCCTGTAGGGGCCAGAGAAGAAGACAGATGTTAGAAATAGAGACATGGGGTGAGTACGGGGGAAGGAGAACAGTCTAGATGCTGAAGACAGGAAAGACATGACTGTACCCGTGAAGGGCAGGATTACCCTGAACCGAAGTAAGCAATACGCCTAGCCTCAATCAGGTGTATGCGAGACATATGACTTCCCACGGGCTGCATGAGGGGCAAATACCTCGTGACCACCGGGCAGTCGAGGAGAAGGCAGACGGGCTTTGGACACAACGGAGAGAGGATGCATGACTGAGAGTGTGACAGGATAGACTATGGCTAGGACTTCAGGGCCATTGAATAGCTGAGCCGTTTGACTTGTGCCTGTGTGTGTGGCTGTGATACGAGAGCGTAGTGGCTTGTATCGTAACGTATTGCATTGCTACAGTATTACTTAGGGCGAGAACGAACGTTGTAATGATAGATGAGACATTATGTATGATTATATCATGGAGTAATAAATAAGATCTCATTAACCCATGTGTTTATGTCTCATCTATGCTCGTAATATCTACCTGTCTTTTTCAGAAACCTCATTTCCACAGCGATCAGATGTTTTTCAGCTTGACTGCTAATTGTCCAAGCTTCATATCCATACATAAGTACACGTTTTATGTAGCACATCAACACTCGTTTTCTCGTTACAATTGATTTTTTTTAAATTTTATTGGTCAGTATGTTTTTCATCTTCCTAAAAGCTACCTTCGCAATGGCAATTCCTGTTCTTGTTTCTTCAAGGCATCTCCCATCAGATGTTATGACTGTTCCAATATAAGTGTATCGATTCACGTGTTTAAGAATTTGCCCATTTACTTGTACGGTGAAAAAAAAATATATTGTGGTATTTTCTTCTTCCTAGTGACGACCATTATCTGTGTCTTCTTACAATTCAATTCTAACCCTAATTGTTGATTGTGTGCAACAACCGCATCTACTAAATATTGCAGGCCCTGTTCATTATCTGCAATCAAGACTGTATCATCTATATATATAATGTTATTGATGTATCGTCCCGAAATGTTGATTCCTTCCATATCTTCTATATGTCTGAAAATATTTTCATTGTACAGGAAAAAAAATGTGCTGGAGACATGGCACACCCCTGTCTCACATCTTTTTAATTTGCTGATATTGACCTACTTCATTATCAATACTGATGGCAGCTTGTTTCCAATATATATATATATAATTTTTTTTTCCTCACAATTCTTAGGTCGTTTCCATCAATGTGTAGAACTTCAACCATCCTTGTCATGTCTACATGTCTCACTTTATCGAACATAATTATAGAATGTATACGCAAAGAATCTATAGCAATCTCCGCCACTTGGCGTTACATTACAGTTAGATATATTTTATGGTAGACTGTCTTGATGCTCTCTCCTAACTGTGATTGTATGCGCTCAGAACTTCTACAAGTTCATCAAGATGGGAGAGCCGGCTACATTGTCAGTCAAGACGTGTCATTGTCATTGTCAGCTAATTGCTTCAGATCTACTTGTAGGTGAATGTTCTACATATCAGCATTACATTAATGGAAGATAGGGGATAAATCAGAAGATGGTATCGAAAATAGAAGGTAATAAGCCAAACAAAATCATTAGAAAACGGGACCAATACTAAAGACAAAGCACGTGTCAGTATATACTGAAAAAGGAACTCTACAACACAATCTTCAACCTGACCCTTTCTTGAGTTTCCTCTGTCTAACCTGCTGCTCTTTCTCTTGTTGATCTCACCGTGCAGTGGATGCTGTTCACTCATTGACTCGCTGGTAGACATGTGCTTATGTACTTTGCCGATAAGCGTGTGCCATTTAACAAGGCACATGATGGTGATGTTGATGATGATGATTATGATGATGATGATGATGATGATGATGATGATGATGATGATGATGATGATGATGATGATATATTTCAAAATATTTGATTTAAAAATTCAATATATTATATTAATACTGGAAATTTGGCAATAACGGGAAATAATTAATCGAAATCCATATGAAGGCAGCCAACAAGGGATATACCAATAGCTTTTTATTCAAATAAAACATACTGTGGTTATGCAATTAACAAACATATTCCGAACAGTCTACTTTCCCCCTTTTTTAAATGGAATCTCTCCGGTAATTGCAGAGGAGAGAGCACACATCCCTGTTTCACTCCTGTATTGATTGTGAACATATCTGATATTCCTTCTACTGGGGGTTAGTTGGGTGTGGGTGAAGGGTGGGTGAAGGGTGGGTGAAGGGTGGCAAACCCACTCACTGGACACTTGACACCAATGCTAAAGCACAAACACGTATCAGCAGATACCGAAAAAAAAAGAACTCTAGAACGAAATCTCCGACCTAATCCTTCAAGGCGTTTTCTTGTTCTAATCTGCTGCCTGTTCTCTTCTTGATTACACTTGCAGATGATGTGCTGGTTGTCATGTCATAGTTCAAGTGTTAACGCCGAGTCAAGCACTAGACCATGAGAAGTGACTCAGTTTTGAGCATTTGTGACTCGTCGTGGAACACACCGGAAGTGGCAGAGCAGGGAACAAGCGTTACTCGGAGGACCACAACTGAAATAGACAAGAGAGAAGGGAGGCTCTCTTATGGCCATACGTCCAACACCATCTCTTATACTGTCCTCCAAACCCGTATCCACGCATCCACAGTTACACACTACCCCTCGATCACAGCCCTCCACAGACCACCCTACAGTCCTCGCCTACTTTCCTCAACATAACCCTCACCTCTCATACCGTCCTCACCTATTCTCCTCAACACAACCCTCACCTCTCATATAGTCCTCGCCTAGTTACTTCAACACAGCCCGCACCTATCATACAGTCCTCGCCTACTCTCCTCAACACAACCCGCACCTCTCATACATTCCTCGCCTACTCTCCTCAACACAGCACGAACCTCTCATACCGTCCTCACCTATTCTCCTCAACACAACCCTCACCTCTCATATAGTCCTCGCCTAGTTACCTCAACACAACCCGCCCCTCTCATACAGTCCTCGCCTACTCTCCTCAACACAGCACGAAACTCTCATGCAGTCCTGGCCTACTCTCCTCAACACAACCCGCACCTCTCATACAGTCCTCGCCTACTCTTATCAACACAACCCGCCCCTCTCATACAGTCATCGCCTACTCTCCTCAACACGACCAACCGGTTAATTTTAAATGAGGACTATTTAATATAATAATAATGTCTTCATTTTTAATATATCATAATTTACAATATATTTTTTACCTCAAAAGATGCTTTGAATATACAATTATTTGTTTAAAAATACAGCAGTTGACATATTTACATAAACCTAATATCAAAAGTTCCATACTATAAACAAGTTATAACACGGAATGGTATTCTAAACTTTCTTGTAACAGTCAACCCCATTTTACTGCGATTGTAGTGCTTGCTGAAATACTGTATCTAACACTAGATTATGATTTGTAGAAACTTGTAGAGGTTGTCATATATTATTAATGGGTTAAATGCATGAGTATTAGAGACAGTATGACATATATGAAGCCATCTGTGTTACAACGAGTCAACCATATGCAAATAATATGTATTTTCCACACACACACAAAACACAGTAAACGGTCGACATGTTATAGACGATAAATCCAAAGATAAAAATAATACTGTATACTTGGCATTTTGAATATACAGTATATTAGTATTTTCAGTTTTATAAAGTTATAAAATGTAAAAATGGCGACGATGTGATGCGTTTATTCTACGGGAGACGCTGTTTAGTGTTTTCCTGTGGATTATGTGGTGTCATTTCGTATTCATTTATTGGAAGTGTTCAAAAGAAGCCACGGAAGGCAGGCGGTGGAGGAAACTTTGAGGGCAACTGACAAATATTTGTTGGTTATGGTCTCAAGTTTCGCGATGGCAGGCAGAGGATCTCTTTCGAGAGACAATGGTTGCGGTCACTTGACCAGTATGGTCACTGCCATAGAGGAAAGCAACGGCAAACTGCCTCTTTAAAAGTGCCTAGTACATTATGATTCGCCTAAAGACTGATCATCGCAAGACTTTTTAAATTGTATTTGAAGATAGAGGTTCCAAAGAAGATGGAGGTTCAAAATGTTCTTAAGCATATGAAAGCTGGCAAGGCCCCCGGTGCAGATAACATTACAACAGAAATTATTAAAGCTTTAGAAGAATATGGACTAGATCAAGTGACCAGACTGCTGAACACATTATATGATACTGGAGATATACCTTCTGAATTATGTAATTCTGTATTTATTGCGATGCCAAAGAAATCAGGAGCCTTGGAATGTAATCAACATAGAACTATTAGTTTAATGAGTCACATCACAAAGATTTTGGTTAGAATTATCATGCAAGGAGTGAGGAAAAAATTACAATCTTAAATAGGGGAAGAACAATGTGGGTTTCTGATTCCCTTGCCGAAGCCTGACAAAGACCACAAGAAAATTCAGGGATATCGAATTATAACCATGCAGAATACAATAGGCAAGCTGCTGGAGAAGGTAATTGCCAGGAAAATATCAAGCCAACTAGAGAGGCAAGGTGTTTTCCCACCTACCCTGGGTGGGTACCGTCCAAAAAGAGAAACCTGGACCAATGCAGCAGTCTTTGCCCACGATGTCTATGAAGGTTTCCACTCAGGCACTGAAACCGTTGCTGCAGCGATTGATCTTGAGGACGCATACAACAGAGTACCACTGGATTTTTTAATGTTTCAGCTTCTTGAACTAAACGTAAGTCCATTCCTCCTTAGTTGGATCGCTGCAGCTCTCTTCCAACGGAAAGTAGTTTTTAGATGTGGCAGTTGGACTTCGGAACCAACAACAATATATCCTGGCCTACCACAGGGATCACCATTATCTCCGGTACTGTTCAACGCCTACACAGTGAGAATCACCAGTGAGCAGATCACTGGACCTGGCAGGACATTGTCATATGCCGATGATGTTTTAGTGTATCGTCAGGGTAAGGATAGAGAGGAGGTTGCTGTGGAACTACAAACCGAACTCAATCGCATAAGTACTTGGTGTGATGAAGCTGGGGCAATGGTCAACCCAACTAAGGCAACAGTGACCTGGTTCTCGTTGAATAATCATATTGTCAACAATCCAACACCAACTGTAATGCTGTGTTCAGAGACGGTGGAAAGAACGCAGGCAATGAATTACCTGGGGATACGGTTTGATCGAAGCCTTGCTTATAATGTGCACATAGACCAGGTGATAACAAAGGCCAAGCGGGGTTTGGCAGCGATGCGGGTGATGGCGGCAGTAAACTGTGAGCAGCGCCATCTATGTCTTCTGTACGAGGGGCTGGTCATGTCTGTTTTGGAGTATGCAATGGCAATCCTGACTGTCAGCCATAAGCAGATAGAAAGGATGGAAAGGATACAGAATGAAGCTATGCGCATTATTCTTGGATGTACAAGAGATACAGCATGCAGGGCGATGCGCTACCTTCTTGATTTTCCAACCATTGAAGAGAGAATGCAAGTTTGCAGGGCACGTGCCTACCTCAGAATTAACGCAAACACACAGCATCCACTGCATAGTGAAATTAGGAAGGTGAAGGGCAGCAGGTTAAAAAGAGGACGGTCGTGGATGGGTCAAGCCGAGGACATTCTTCAACAGGTGTGTTCACTTGAGGACTTAGAACCTGGCGAGGAGTGGGTGCAAGTGCCAACAGACTTCTGCACATCCTTTTCAGTTTGCATCCAACTAGATAGAAAATGCAGACAAGAAAATCCGGCTGCTGTTGAGGCTGAAGTACAAGCGTTGATTTTCGAGAATTCGCTAGACAGTGACGCGGTCATCTACACAGATGGGTCGGTCGTCCGACATGTGAGAAGCTCATGGGCCTTTACAGCTCGGGCCGGAGGGAGAATTGTGAAGGAGGACTCTGGTGCTTTCACTGAAACCACAAGTAGCCTGACCATGGAAGTCATGGCAGTAAGTAAAGCAATAACATGGCTCGAGACACAGACATTCACTAGGGCTTGTTTCCTTAGCGACTCAATGAACATGATCAAGAGGATAGAGGAGGGGTCGATTCGAAGAGAATGGTTGCTGCCTCTGAAGCGGTCTCGGCTGGCAAAGATTAGTTTCATCTTCGTGCCAGGGCATGCGGGAGTACAAGGAAATGAGCGGGCTGACAAGCTCGCAGGTGAGGCTACTGTTGAGGGCGGACGCGCCATGGACCAGGCTGACATTCTGAATGCTCTACGAGAAGTGAGACTTTTGCAAGAACCAAGTGATGACTGTGAATCTACAACAATGGCCAGACTGCGAGAGCAGCAAATTAAAAGAGGGGTGGCCAAACAAGAACACTACGCAGGAAGCCAAAGAAGATTGATAAACCAACACAGAACTGGCGTCGTTAGCCGCTACACGCTGCGGGATTTGCTGAGGAGGGGATCCGAGCACTTATGGACTGAATGGTCCGATGTGCAACGAGGATGATCTGTCGACTAACTAACTAACTAACTAATGTGGGTTTGTGGAAGAAAAGGGTACAGTAAATGATGTGTATATGCTGCGAACAGTTATTGAATGTGTTATAGAAGTAAGCAAGGATATACATCTTTTCTTTATTGACTATACAAAGGCTCTTGATAGTGTTAGACATGTCAACATGGTGGATACGCTTGCAGATCTACATCTACAAATTGATGGGAAAGACATAGACTTATTAAAAACATATATTGGAAACAACAAACTACCATAAGAATTGACAATGAAGTGGGACAATATCAGCCTATTAAGAGAGGTGTTAGGCAGGGATGTGTAATGTCTCCAGATCATTTGTCCCTGTACAGTGAAAATATTTTCAGAAATGTAGAAGATATAAATGGAGTCAGCATTGGAGGACGAAACATCAATAACATTAGATATGCAGATGATACAGTATTGATTGCAGACAATGCGCAGGATCTGCAACAATTAGTGGACGCGGTTGTTGTAAACAGTGGGCAACAGGGGTTAGAATTAAATTGTAAAAAGACACAGGTTATTGTCGTCACTAGGAAGAACGAAGTACCACAATGTAATATACAAGTAAATGGGAATATTCTTCAACAAGTGAATCGGTACAGCTATCTCGGAAGAGTCATAACATCTGATGGGAGATGCCTTGAAGAGATTAGAACAAGAATCGCCATGGCGAAAGTAGCCTTTAGAAAGATGAAAAACATTCTGACCAATAAAAAAGATGTCAATTGAAACGAGAAAAAGAGTGTTGAGGGAATACATAGAGCATGTTATTTTGTATGGATGTGAAACTTGGACAATGAACAGTCAAGATTAAAAACATCTGATGGCTGCAGAAATGTGTTTTCTGAGGAAAATGTACAGACGACCATGGACAGATAGAAAAACCAATGACCATGTACTACAGGAAACAAATGAAAATCGTAAACTGATTAGAGAAATTAGACGTAGACAGTCAACATTTTTTGGACATGTTATGAGAAGAAATGGATTAAAGAACTTAGTGACAACTGGCAAGATCAAAGGGAACAGACAAAGAGGAAGACCGATAGGAAATACCAGGATGGCTAGTCCCATGGCATGGACGAGACAGGAACACTGAGCTGATCCACGACACTGGTGATCGAGTGAAATGGCGAGACATGACCGCCCATGCTTTACGGCATGGCACATGATTGATTGATTGATTGAAAGTTATATAGTGTTGGACAGAGAAAGAGGAAGTGGAAGAGGACGAAGAGAACTGTAACTATCGGCGCTTGAGGACTTGCATTCAACGTAGTGGTGACTACATCAGAAAATGATACATTTGATTTGTACTTTTGCAGAATGTCTTCAAAAACAAAAAGTGAAGGTTCTTTTATATGAAGCCCCTCCTATTGTGCCGATAAACTAGATCGCCTGCGCCATTTGACAAGGCACATGATCATGATGATGATATTTCTAATTATTAGTCTCACTGTTCACTCACATTTTGTTGTCTATCTCTCTTTTCGCTTTAATGTGCATAACATTGTTAAACAAAAAATGGAAAACACTGTACAACAGAAAATGTTGCTTTAAGGGGAAATAATTAAAATCTAATTATTATTAAGGCCATCACGGGAGATAACGACAGCTATATATTCACATAAGAAATACGGTTGTTATTTAATAATCTTAACATATCTATAACAAATTACTTGCATTTTTTTGTGTGGAAGCTCTCCGCCTACAAAGCAATGAAACAAACTTTTTATTTGACTTTTACTATCTTATATTAATTCATGCATGCCTTTTCCTATTACATAATATAGTACACAATATCAGTTTACGTATGTGGTGAAAGGTCTGAACAATTATCTTCTTACCAAATTGAAAATCATCGATAAACTGATAACGACAATCCACAAGAAAAAAGACAAGAAGACGCAAGATGAAGCCAACTCTCTGGACAATCAACAACAGCAAACTATCAACTCCAGCTCTGTCGTGATGTCCCAAAAGAACCAGGAGACACCGGAAACCAAACAGACTCATCAAGAAAGTGCGGAAGAAAACACCAACAAACTTGAATGTGCTTGGGGCGTATACAAGAAAGGAGGAACACACGAAGAACACAATGCGGTATCGCAGGCTGCCCCAAATCGGAAGAAAAGACAGCTGATAAAAGACATAACGACGCCTAAAAGCGGCCCCAGAGGGTACAGAGAATATCAATATCAAATGGAAAAAATGGAAAAGACGCGCACCACACAGAAGACGAGAGAACAACGAGAAATCGAATGGGACACCGATGAAGGATACTAATTACCATACAAGCCAGTATAATGACAGCACCCTAGCACAGCAGACGAGCCAGAAGCCAACACTGCCAGAAGAAATTGCCTAAAAAGACACAAAAGGACAACTTGCCGGCCAAAAGAATCCCCTATGCTGACGTCACAGTCATGAACTGCACAACAGATAAGCCAGCTTTTACTGGCACGCAGAGAATGGAATAATCGACGCACCATGAACCACCGCTATTATAACCGATGCCGCACGGGCTGGTTGAACCAAGGTGGAAAGTTTTGTTTTTTTCTCAAATTGGACGGACGGACTTACATAATATAGGGGCAATAGAACTTTCTAATTCCATTTTTGGCAGGTACACCCGTGTACTTTGTAATTGTAACTAGTGAGGATAATGACCGGTTCAGATAACATCACAACAGAAACGATTAAAGCTTGAGAAGAATATTGAATAGATCAAGTCAGCAGACTGCTGAATTCATTATATGATACCGGACATATATCATCTGAATTATGTAATTCTGAATTTATTGCAATCGCAAAGAAATCAGGTGCCTTGGAATGTGATCAACTTAGAACAATTAGTATAATGAGTACATCACAAAGATGTTGCTTAGAATTATCATGCAAAGAGTGAGAAAGAAAATACAACCGGAAATTGCATTGGCACCTTGCCGTCTTGACAGACGATAGTTTGTGCTTTAAAAAGACATAACTTTTAACTATGGCGGTAGCGAATGTGACTGATAAGGCCAATTTGCGCTGTAAATGTCCGTTCACAGTGGGTGAATGTGAACACGTGGTCATTTCCACCGTCATGCACCATCTTATGTCTCAAATGCTCGGTGTGTGACATATCTGCAATTATTTTCTCCTTTGTCTTTATTCCATTTCTAATGTTTGCCCTCCATGCAACACGTTCAGCGGCGACTTACTCCCAATGTGCATTATCAATGCCTGTATCAATCATGTCCCGCTTACACACATCTTTGTATCGTAGCGAGGCCGACCCTGAGATCTCTTACCCATCTTTAATTCACCAAGTAAGATGTCCTTTGGTATTCTACCATCATCCATCCTCCTAAGATTTCCTATCTATCTAAGTCTACGAAGACTGCGCATGGAATAAACTGTCACACAACCTGATCTTTCCAATACTTCAGTATTTGTGATTTTGTCTTGCCACTTAATACCAAGAATTCTTCACAGACACCGCATATGAAAGCTGTTTAAATGTTTCTCTTGGTGTGAGTAAGTTGTCCAGGTTTCACTGCCATAAAGAAGAGTACTAAGGACACAGGCTTGATAGACAAGTACTTTTGAATTTGCAGTAAGCTTCCTGTTCTCCCAGACTCTTTTTCTTAACCTGTTCATTGTTGTTGCTGCCTTACCAATCCGAATGTTGATTTCCTGATCAAGGGATAATTTGCTATTTACCACTGATCCTAGATATGTAAAATGGTCTACCATCTCTAGTTCGGCGTCGTCAATAAAGATTGATGGTACCCCATGTGCACCTTTATGACATAACCTGTGTCTTCTTTTTGCTAATTGTTAAACCAAATTCAGAACAAGCAATGGAGAATGCAGATAGTAGACATTGCAATTCTTCCTCAGAGTGGGTAACTGCAGAACCATCTGCAAACAGCAACTCTCTGATCAGTACCCTCCTAATTTTGGTCTTGGCCTTCAATCTCTGAGCATTGTAAAGGCCGCCATCTGAGCGTGAGTGAATGTATATACCACCATCCTGATAACGAAAGGCATATTTCAGTAGAAGTGAAAAGTATATTCCAAAGAGGGTGGGAGCTAGTACACAACCTTGCTTAACTCCACTCTTGATTTCAAATTCTTCAGAAGTTGCACCATCAAACTTGATTATACCCTTCATGCCTGTGTGGAACGATTCCACAATGGACAGAAGAGTTGGTGGGCAGCCAATCTTCTTTAGTGCTTGAATAGACCCTCACGACTGACCAAATCAAATGCCTTTGTGAGTCGATGAAGGCAATAAACAGTGGTTGATTCTGTTCACGGCATTTTTCTTGCATTTGTCGCAATGAGAAAAGCATATCAATGGTAGACCGGTTCTGTCGAAAGCCACACTGTGATTCGGGGTAGACTTGATCTCCTAGGACTTGAAGTCTGCGCAGAACAATTCTGTCAAATACTTTTCCAACAATACACAGAAGTGAGATACCCCTATAGTTGTTGCAGTCGCTCCGATCGCCCTTCTTCTTGTACAGTGTTATGATGCTTGAATCTTTGAAATCCTGTGGGACATGTCCTTCTCGCCAGCATAGCTCTATTAGCTGGTGGATCTGTATAGTGAGTGTGTCTTGCCCACTCCTGATAACCTCTATTGGAATCCCATCCTTACCTGGAGCCTTGCCAGATGCAAGTTCATTTATAGCACACTTAACTTCTGTTATAGTGGGAAGTGTGTCCAGGTGGTCAAGAGTTGGTAGAGCCTCTATGGCGTTGAGGGCATCATCCGCTAGTTTGGTCTTACTTGAGTAAAGCTCCAAATACTGCCCTACCCATCTGTTCATCTGCTGTGTCTTATCAGTGATGATTTTTCCAGTCAAGGTTTTCAATGGTGCACTTCTTTTGAGCACTGGACCACAGGCTTTCTTTATTCCTTCATACATGCTTCTGATATTTCCCTTATCACTTGCGATTTGAATGGACTCACATAACTTGATCCAATAATCATTTGCACACTGCCTGGCAGCCTTTTGCACATCCTTCCTAGCTTGCCTTAGCTCACTCAGTGTTCGCGTTGGTCTTTCCTTGTTTCTTAAGAGAGCTTTCTTCTTCTTATCAATCAAGGGCTGCAGAGTCTCGCTGTTTGCCGCAAACCAGTCCTGCCTCTTATGATCCACAGTGCCGTAAACCCCTACGGCAGATTTATAAAGAGTTTCCTTAATTTGACCCCACTTTTCATTTACTGTACAATTTTCTGGTGTATCAGTAAATGCGTCTTCAAGTTGCTGTTGAAACTGAAAGCACTTTTCAGGATCGTGAGTGTTAATAATATTAATCCTGGGGCTAGATTTGTGTTTAGCTGTGTAGATTATCTTTGGTCTCATTCTAACCCTTGCAACAACCAATGAATGATCCGTATCACAGTCAGCACTGTGGTAACTTCGAGTCAATGATATATGGTTCAGATGTTGTCTCCGTGTGATGATAAAGTCCAGCTGGTGCCAATGGCCAGATCTTGGATGCAGCTCTTTTGTTTAAAAAAAAAGGAGTTTGTAATACATAGGTCATTTCTGGTGCAATGCTCCAGCAGCCTTTGCCCATTTTCATTCATGCGACCGATGTTGTATTTTCCAAGGCACACTGGCCATGAACTCGAGTCCTTGCCCACACGAGCATTGAAATGACCGAGCATATAAATGTAGTCAGATTTTGGAACTTCTAAAATAATTTGTTAAAAAGAGGTAAAAATAATGTAAACATTGTACTTACCGAGGGGGCGTTGTTATCCAATATCCTGATCACTGCTAATCCAATTGAATTTACTGAACAAACAACACTATTCTAAACTATACACTCCATTGCTTCCAATCAACCATCCGAAAAGAAGTTTTGCCGCAGATTCTGAATCATGTATTTTTTTTTTTTCAGACAAAAATTAGGAAAACACTTGGCAGATTTACATTTAATTGTCATGTCTGTTTGTTTTTATTTACTATATGTGGCAGTCTATTTGTGATAGGCTGCAACGCAAACTTTGGCGCACAAGTCTGGTCTATTAGTGCAGCCGGAGCAAACAAAAGATGATATGTGTCGTTTAGTTCGAGTGCTGCAAAAAACACAGTTTCTATTGACACCGACAAATTCTATTAAATGCTTGGCTCATGTAAATCTTTCGGCATAATTTCCTGCAACAGACTGAAATTCTTCGGCAGTCAGAGTGTCAAACTTTCAGGAATACTCTGAGCTACTTCGCGATGAGCACTTTCCTTTACTTGAAATCCTTCTATGACAATTTTTTTTTCCTCCTTTCTCTGTTTGCCATATGGAATGTAGGATGTGAGCATTGATCTGTGCAATTTCAAAGATCTAGTAGTAGATATTCTTCCACCACGTAATGGTTTTCCTATCATGGATATTATAATATCCAACCATTTGGTCCATTCTGTCGCAGCCATTCATCGCCGTGTTATTTTCATGGAGACCATCTTCGGCTTGCTTTTCGGTTTTCGCAATCCGCTCTCAACAGTTCTAACTACAGACTTGGTAGAGACAACAATGCATGGTTTTTTTTAGCTTTGTTTAGCCCTTCCACCAAATAATCATATCATCAATGGACACATTTTCAAATGGGTAAAATGCTTCCTGGATATTCTTCAGAATCATGTCAACAAGAGGATACATTTTTTTTTTTTTGGGTACCCTCAGGTTGACATACATGAAACATGGTGTGATAAATATATTATAATTTTCTAATTGATTACTGGGAAACGTAGTGGCAGTGCCATACCAAGGAGTATATAAATGTGCACTTGTACACCGGTAGTCTTTGATACATGGTCTTGGATCAAGTCCCATAGCAATAATGACAGACGTAAACTTCAGCCATTCGTGCTTCGTTGTCAAACACTCAGCTGTTGACGAACATTCACTGGTTTTTCTTTATCACCACGTGCTAAAACTTTAGACACAACTAAAACTACTTTCTAAATATTCACTGATAAGGGAATCACTATTGTTTAAAACAGTTATAAACAATAATCTAGCTTGATCTCAAGTCATACTACGTGGACGCAAACTGGTGGGCGTTTCCATTGTGAAAAACCAAAACAAACAAATTAACACTACCTTAAAACTGAAAATTCAAAATGAAAATGCCAAAACCGAACAAAGACCACTCCAAGATAAGCGGCTACAGAATCATTACGATGCAGAATACTGTTGGCAAGCTACTGGAGAAAATTGTAGCACACAGACTTGCTTGGGACATGGAACAGCTCGGCTGCTTCCCGCCCACACTTGGAGGATACAGACGCAACAAAGAGTCATGGCTGAATGTGGCGGTCTTTGCTCAAGATGTTTACGAAGGATTTCAGGTCAGAGAAGAGACATGTGCGGCCGCCATAGACTTAGAGGACGCATATAACAGAGTATCTTTCGAGCACTTGATGCAAACCCTCCTCAGACTGAAAGTGCACCCTCACCTTGTACGATGGATAGCTGCAGTTCTACTCCAAAGGAAGGTGGTGCTAAGATGCGGGAGTTGGTCTTCTGAGCCGATAACGATATGTCCAGGATTGCCACAGGGTTCACCACTGTCACCAGTACTATTCAACGTGTATACGGTGCCGATCACTGAACAACAGTTGGATGGGAGGGGTAGGACTCTATCATTCGTTGACGACATCCTCGTGTATCGACAGGGTCGAGATAGACAGGCGGTTGCCAACTATATGCAGGGCGAACTAGATCGAATTTCCTCATGGTGTGCTGATGCCGATGCCCTTGTCAACCCTGCAAAGGCAACGGTTACATGGTTCTCACTAAACAACCATATTGTGAAAACAGACCTGCCGGCAGTAAGAATGGATGGGAGCATTCTGAGTAGAACCCAGTCAATGACATATCTTGGCGTGAGGCTTGATCGTAGCCTGTCCTTCAAAGATCATGTCGACTATGTCATAACGAAGGCTCGAAAAGGTTTGGCAGCAATGAGAGTCATGGCGACTGCCAATATCGAGCAAAGACTGCTATTACTTCTGTTCCAAGGACTTGTGCTTTCACGCATCGAGTATGCCCTGGCCATCCTCACTGTCAGCCCTACACAGATTGGAAGACTTGAAAAGGTACAAAACGAAGCCATGCGCATCATTTTGGGCTGCACGAGAGATACCAGCTGTGTAGCAATGAGATACCTCCTTGACTTCCCGACAATGGAACACAGGATCAAGATCTGGAGAGCTCGTGCATACTTAAAAATAAGTGCAGATGAGCAGCACCCTCTGCATGACGCTGTATTCAGAGAAAAGGGTGACAGGCTAAAGAGGGGCAAATCATGGATGGGTCGGGCGGAAGATGTCGTCGGACAGGTCTGCAGTCTTACCAGTATCAACCCCGGCAAGGAATGGGTGCCGGTGCCTCCAGCTTTTAAGTGTACCTTCTCCTGCATTATCACACTCGACAGACGGTGCAGAGAGCAGAACCCTGCCGCTGTCAATGCAGAGGTCAACGCGCTCATCTATGAACACTCAGATAGCCCCGAAGTGTTCATCTATACAGATGGATCTGTTGTAAAGCAGCAGAGAAGTGCGTGGGCATTTACAGCCCGTTCAGCGGGCCGAACCGTTCAAGAATCCAGTGGTGCCCACTCTATGACCACGAGCAGCATGACGATGGAGGTGATGGCAGTTACACAGGCTTTCATATGGCTGGAATCACAGCATTATACCAACGTGTGTGTACTAAGTGATTCAATGAGCATGATTCAGGAAGGTCGAAGCTGGATCTGTACGTAGACAGTGGACTGAGTCGCTGCGGAAGTCTGTTGTCCGCAAAGTCACCTTCATCTTCGTCCCGGGACATGCGGGAGTCGAGGGAAATGAACGAGCTGATAAATTGGCTGGCTCTGCACCCCCTGTAGATGGCCAGCCCATGGATCGTGCCGATGTCATTAACGCCCTTAAAGATATGGCGAGAACAGAGGATTTTGACGCCAGTGATTCCACATCGCTTTCCAGGATGAAAGACCTGGGAGTAAGAATCGGCACAGCCAGACGCGAGAGGTACATCGGGAAAACAAAGCGCCTCGTCAACCAACACAGAACTGGCACTATTAGCCACCGGACGCTGATGCATATGCTGGGGGGAGGATCTGAGCACCTATGGACATGTCCGGAGTGCAACGAAGATACCCCAACTGATAACTGATAACTGAAAATTCACAAGAATCCAATATTAGAAAACGTTTGACCTCATAAACATGGCGTAGAAATCTTTCGGCTGTACGACTTTTCAGTTTACTGTAACTTAAAATTCCGAAACGGAGCAGAAAGATATGAAATAAACCACTGATCATTTTGTGGGACGAAAAGGGCGGACTGCCATTACAGCAAATCCAACCTGTCCACAGATGGGATCACGGTAGCGAAAGAGTTAATCACGGGGTCTAACTCCCCCTCCTAGCCTAACGCAGCCTGTCAATATTGTTGTCGAGGATGTCAAGAGTGTTACGCACGTGACATCAAGGTGCAGGCGAACACAGTGACCGCCCCACTTTTGACTTACACCAAAGAGAAGCAGCGTTATGTTATCCGTTTGTTGTTGTTGTTGTTGTTGTTGTTGTTTAAATCAATGAAAGGTGAAACTTATAGAACTCCATTGGCAAATTACTTTCCAGTATGGTGATGCATACCTGTCAATCCAGCAATTGTGTGAAAGCAGTTGGAAGTTTCGAAACCGCGCAACTACTGTGAGAGACTGTTCAAAACCGGGTCAGGCACACCGAGTAGAGAACAAGCGAATTTTGTCTACAGATTCCAAGCACTCTATGGGCGCTGGAGGACTTGAATTGAAGGCAGTATAGACTAGATAGACAAATGATACATTTGTTCTTTCCTTGTTTAGAATATTTTCACACACAAAAACATTTAAAGGCTTCACGTGAAGCCCCCTCGTATATTGATGATAAGGGAGTGCATATTCGCCTACGTCAATTGACACGGCACATAATGATGTTGAATTAATATTTCAAACACACTATCATCATGTTCAATAACATTGCGTTGCCTATTTCTGTTTCGTAATAATGTGCATAACATTAAAATAAGGTTTGAATACACTGTACTGCAGGATGTGATGCAATGGAAGAAAATAAATATAATCTAAATTCATATTAAGCGCAGCATGGCAGATAACGATAGCAATTTATTCATATAACAATTACGGTTTGTATTTTATGTAACAACATAATTATAACATTTTACTTGCCTCTTTTTCATGGAAGTTCTGTGGCTATTTTGCAACCAAATAATTCTTTTATTTGCGTCTAACTATCTTATATCAATCAGTACATGGCTCTTCCTATTGTATAATATCGTAAACAATATTAGATTGCTTAAAGTGTGATAGGTCTCAACAATTATCTACTTTATTGCGTTGCTCCAAGACGTCAGAATTTTCATCATTGTTGGCAGGTACACACGTGTACCATGTAATTGTAACTAGTGAGGGTAAAGATAAGGTGTCATGTGCAGTACAGATACGTCACACCATTGACCATCATTGCATATAAAGTATACGACAAAGAATTTGCAGTCGTCTCCGCCACTTGGCGTGACACTACAGTTAGATTTATTCTATGTTGGCCTGTCTTGGCGCTCTAAATCTTAATTGTGAGTGTACGCGCACAGAACTTCTACAAGTTCACTATGGTGGGAAAGCCAGCTACATTGTGAGTCAAAACTGGTCATTGTAATTGTGAGCTCATTACTTCACATCTACGTATAGTGAATGATCCATATATCAGCATATCGTTATTGGAACATAGGAGAAGACGATTACGAAAATAGATGCAATAAGGCAAACCCACTCATTGGACAAATGGCAACAATACTAAAGAACAAACTGGTATCAGTAGATACTGAGAAAGAACTCTACAGCACTATATTTCTACCAGTTATATGCTGCCAATGTCACACCTGGACAATGACAGAAACATGAGTAAAGAACAATTACAACAACGGGAATGAGAGTCCTGAGAAGAATACTCAATGTATCAAGAAGCGACGGAATCAGAAATGTTGACACAAGGACTAAAGTGGGGATTATAGCAGCGCTAGATTTCATTACAAACAGCAAAAAAAAAAAAAAAGATACAAAGCTAGACTACCAAATGACAATATATCACACCAAGCAACAATGTAACTGCCAAAGTGAACAAGGAGACAAGGCCGATGTACAGAGGGAATAACAGAGTCCAAGGGAGTGTTCATACATACAGTCAATAAACGGGCACGCTCCCGATGTTTATACAACATCTAGACACAGCAAGGTACAAGAACAACAAATTGAGATAATGACAATATTAAAACAACAATTATAATTGTCATGATTATAGTTCAGCTATTTCTTTAGGTATTGCTCTTTTACGATACAATCTGTGCCTACAATCAGGCTTCTGCTTTAGTTACTGACATGTCGGGTTACAATCTGTCTCCAGTCAGGCTACTACTTTAGTTACTGCCATGTCGGATTACAATCTGTGTCTCCAGTCAGGCTACTACTTTAGTTACTGCCATGTCGGTTTACAATCTGTGTCTCCAGTCTGGCTTCTGCTTTAGTTACTGCCATGTCGGGTTACAGTATTGTGTCTCCAGTCAGGCTACTACTTTAGTTACTGCCATGTCGGGTTACAATCTGTGTCTCCAGCCAGGCTACTACTTTAGTTACTGCCATGTCGGGTTACAATCTGTGTCTCCAGTCTGGCTTCTGCTTTAGTTACTGCCATGTCGGGTTACAGTCTGTGTCTCCAGCCTGGCTACTACTTTAGTTACTGCCATGTCGGCTTACAATCTGTGTCTCCAGCCAGGCTACAACTTTAGTTACTGCCATATCGGGTTACAATATGTGGCTCCAGTCAGGCTTCTGCTTTAGTTACTGACATGTCGGGTTACAATCTGTGGCTCCAGTCAGGCTATTTCTTCAGATACTGCCATATCGGGTTAAAATATGTGTCTCCAGTCAGGCTACTGCTGTAGTTAAGACCTTGTACGGTTACAATAGGTGTCTCCAGTCAGGCTACTTCTTTAGTTACTGCCTTGTCTGTTACAATTTGTGACTCCTGTGGAACATTCACCTTTAAGTAGATATGAAGCAATGAGCTCACAATTACAATGGCCCGTTTTACCTCACAATGTAGCCCTCTTTCCCACATTATTGAACAATATAAGGGCTCGAGGTTCCCACAGGGGACAGAGCCACCCATTCAGGTCCCCACGTCTCGGTGTGTCCTTAGGTTGACCTCTCCTTGTGTCCCTGGCAAGTTGCAGTTGAGATCATACACTTTAATCTTAGCCAACGGGCCGAGTACAATATTTTTATTGGCCTTTCCTAACGTCATTTCATAGAAAGCAGTGTGTATTTACAAAATGTAATGTGTGTTTCTTGTCTTTGTGTATATCACAGTGCGTTGCCGTTTAGCAGTGTTGGGTGTCACATGTGCGAATGCAACAATACATACAAATATTTATGGTGACACTTATGGTATAATGAATTACAAAAATACTACATGTAAACACGCATCTACTGTTGAAATGATACCTAAAAGTATAATATTGTTTAACTATTTCCTTTCAATTATCCCATTACCCCTACCTCGTTCAACCTCAAAGAGAAGTTATATTAGGGTCATTCCCTGGCTCAGATTAATAAACCTGCGAATGAGACGGTCAAAATCACAGCGACTGATCGAGGTTTTACCCACACAGGATATTCATTAATTTTTATTTTCTTTTTCATTCTTAATGGTGTATGTTGGACAAAGTTGGTTGTGTGTGTTTTTGACATTTGCGAATAGAACATATACATCCGTATACACGTGATAACACTACATTCATGGCATGGTGTCATTACCTACATATTACTCGTTGATGATGATGGTGGAGTAATCATTTGCTCTCATGCATACTAAAATCTTCCAATAAAAATTCTTTCATACTCCAAGCATTCTCATTCACACTTAGTCTTATCAAAAACAAGTGTAACGGTATCGCTGAACCGTTCATACTCTAAGTATTCTCATTCACTTTTGCTGACTGAATATGGTATCTTGTATGTATCCACACATTCTTTCACACATTAAACTTCACAACAAACATCCCCGTTTACAATGTAATTATAAGGTACACGAGTGTACCTGCCAAAAATCATGCGTTACTCCATTATATCACAATACAGTTAAGCAGATAATTGTTCAGGCCTATCACTCTTTAAGTAAACAAATATTGTGCACGATATTATACACTTTTAAATGTCATGTGAAGATTAATACAAGATATTAAAAAAGCGAATTCAATTATTGTCTGATTATATAAAGGCCTAAAACCTCCTAATAAAAGATGTAAGTAATATGTTATAACTTTTAAAAATAAGTAAATAACTACCATATGTTTTATTTGAATAAATAGTTATCGTTATCTCCCATGGTTGCATTAAAATGAATTAAGATTATATTTGCTTCCTTATATTCCCTCATTTTCTGTATTATAGTGATAGTTGCGATATATAATGGCGACGCGATGACTCGTTGTTCTTAGGGGAGACGCTGTTCAGTGTTTTTCTGTGGATTTCCTATGGAAATTCCCTTGGAATTCGTGTGGATAGTGTTTTTCCTTTGGATTATGTGATGTTATTTCGTGTTCGTTTATTGGAAGTGTTCAAAAGAAGCCACGGAAGGCAGGTGGTGGATGAAATTTTGAGGGCAGCCTACAGATATTTGTTGGTTATG
The DNA here is from genome assembly GCA_014155875.1 of Cepaea nemoralis. NCBI lineage: Eukaryota > Metazoa > Mollusca > Gastropoda > Stylommatophora > Helicidae > Cepaea > Cepaea nemoralis. The sequence continues at coordinate 321,344 of JACEFZ010002740.1, read as the reverse complement.
GTCTCGAGTTTCGCGACGGCAAGCAGAGGATCTCTTTCGAGAGACAATGATTGCGGTCATCCGGCCAGTATGGTCACTGCCATAGAGGAAAGCAACGGCAAACTACCTCTTTGAAAGTGCCTAGTTTATTATGATTCGCTTAAAGACTGGTCATCGCAAGACAAGGACAGAGACATTAAAACTAGGAACATGGAACGTTAGGACGTTAAACAACGACGGAAAATTAGAGAACATAACACAATAAATTCAAAGAGAACAAATTAATATATTAGGTATGTGCGAAACGAGATGGACAGGAGCAGGCATCAAGATACATACAGATTTTAAGATTATTTATTGTGGAGGTGAAGATCGACATAGGGGATAATTTTGGACCGGAAAACATCAACGTCTGTTCAGGGATATTGGGCCGTGTCGGACAGAGTTCTACTAGTTAAATTGAGTGGCAGACCTTTTAGCATAAATATTATTCAAGTATATGCCCCAACAGGAGAATCCAGTGAAGATAGTGTAGAGGAATTTTATAATGACATAGAGTCTGCCTTAAAGAAATGTAAAAATTCAGAAATAAACATCATAATAGGGGACTTCAATGCAAAAGTAGGAAATTGTAGCATGATGGAACAGAGTCCCCATTCCCAGTCCGACACATTTCATGGAGATACTTTAAGTCTTAACGGGGACCATCCCAAATAGAAGGGCTATTATTAGATCGTATGTTCTAGAACGAGTTGGGGGAGGGCAGAGGTATGCGCTTGGTTTTCATTGGCTAATCAGTAATGAGCCCACGCTATTCCTGGGCCATATTTTAAAATCTAGTTAGTTTGAGCGGGGATTTCACCGGGAGCGGTCGCTAGTGTGATGTGATGACCCAACAATGCCCTTAAAGATTCAATAATATTGTTCTCTGGACAACAGGTACCACTTTAAAACATACTTTGATGTTGTGGCTAGACCTAATGTACGAAAGAGAAGATATAAGAGTATTTTATGAATCAAATGTGAAAGTGGAAAACCTAACTTCTGTACGCCTGTATTCTGAATACTGCTTCTTCAACTGTCAGGATCTTATAATTGGCTCGTTAGCTAACACGCGTGAGACAGTACAAGTATAACGTGATTGGACGTAAGACACAACGACATAACGTTCTATGGATTTATTGCCACATTAAATACAGAACGATAATTACAACAATCTACAATATATAACTCACGACGCTCACAACCACAATACAGCTCACAGGTCTGACGCTCAAGATATCAGTCGTTCGGCTTTCAACCACAGAGATCCACACAAACGCCTTGCTTTCATCACACATGTCCTTCCAGTCTAAGGTCCCAGCTCGGTCTGAGGCTAGCACGCAAACTGCCCACTGCCTCGAGTGGCGTCACGTGACCTGCGTGCGTCTGTCGTCAGTCTGACCGCTGGTCGCGTGTCAGGTAACAATCTTGCCAGCCGACAATTCTTGTCCGCCGGGTGTCGTAACGATGTTGCTGCATAGCTATCCCATGTTAGGCTCTGACATTCTCCCCGGGTACCTCAATGAAAGATGCCATCTTTCATTCATGATGTATATATATACTGGGGTAGTGTTAACTTCATGTCAGAGACTACCCTTTCACAGTGTTATGCATGAAAATACATATATGGCATAGAAATATATACGAAAAATGTAAGTTGCATTGAAATGACAAATGAAGTTCAACTTTTAACACAAATCAGGTTTCATCCCCCTGATGGCTGGTTACCTCCATTGCAATAATACCCAGTCAGATCAGTAGTACCAGCTTCTCGCATCTACCTCGCAGCAATTTGAAAAAAACGTAATAATATGGTTGTTTTGCAACAGCCATCTTGCCAGACTGAAATACGACTTTATTTAAGTCGTATTAAACAATCAAACTCTGACCTCATTTGGCCAGGAGCTTTTATGTTGGTTTGCAATGTTGGCAGCTCTATGACATGCTTGGTGGACGCCTACCCGCTGTGTTAGCTGTTTTAACAACAAAATGTCTGTTTATACAATACACATTAATGAATATGTTTCAAATTATGGCCCTTGGTGTAATTCATAAATGCAAGGGAAGTAATTTTGACATTCAAGAAATTCAATAAATTACAATAATTATTTAATTTCTTAGCGTCATTGCTTGACGTTTCTTCATATTAACGAGAAAAAGTCGGTAATATGAATACATTAATCAAGATATGATTCTAAGATTACACTAATCAAAATAAATAAGTACCCAATTGGTGTATTATATTTTATAGATTCAAAAAGATTTTACAATCGTCATAAGTTTTTGAATATTTGTATATCGTCTGCTAATTTTGCTATACTTTTTAAATTACACAGGAAATACACACGAAACGCAAAATTCAGTTGCTGTTACACTGTTTGAACACAACTGTTCCGGTTTTATTTTGTAACGGATAGTAAAATGTTCTCAAAGTTCGTGTCTGATGTTATAGTATCACAACTTTCGGATTATGATGGAATGTTCTTATTTCCGATGTGTTCACAACTTCTGGATAATGATCGACTGTTCTTATTTCTGATGTTTAAATGTCGAACATTTTGGATTAAATTCGATGCAGAGGTGGTGTAGAAGTCACTGTTCAGTCCACATTTGCACACGTCGTTAAAATATCACGGTGAAGAAATTCACACACAGCTGTCACTGTTAAATGGTAAAGTTCGCTTCTGGTAAGTGGTTAAGCGCCTGTGACACTGTTCTTGGTGTATATTTACAATTAATAATGTTCTCTTTCTAACACACACTAGACAATTATACTACACTCATTACATGGCTTAATTAAAATAAGTATATTATACATGTCGGTTTTTAACCGTATCACAATTTCAATTATAGACCTTACACAGTAGGTGAATAGAAACAAAATTCACTTATTGGTGGCTGTGTTGGTCTGAGTGTAATAGTACACAGTGCACTCAGACATTGCTTACTGGGTCGGTCGGACAACGGGACAAAAGATCGGCAATTGTATTGATTCTGCCGGGAATATGTCGAACTTCGAAACTGTAATTTTGAAGCTTCAAGGACCAGCGAGCAATCATATTGTTGGATGGTACTCCGGCATTTATATACCGTAATGGACTGTTGTTAGTTTCGATGATAAATTGACGTCCTAGAAGGTATCTGGATAGCTTCGTCACACTTTCTACTAAGGCCAGTGCCTCTAATTGCGGAATGGACCATGCACGCTCTCGAGGCCTTAGTTTTCTTGATATGAAACAAATGGGATGCAGGATGTTGTTGTATTCCTGCAACAGGACTGCCCCAATCGCAACGGAGCTAGCATCTGTTCTCAATCTGAAAGGTAAATGGATGTTGGGCAATTTAAGGATGAGATTATTCGAATTCTTATCAGAAAAGTATGCCAAAACTTTATGAAATGCATTTCGTAGGCATTCATCGTGTACAACTTTTTCAGGCTTATCCTTAGTTAGTAAGTTAGAAAAAACCTCGGTCAGTTCTGAAAAATCAGGAATGAAATTCCGGTAATAGTTGATCAGTCCCAATAAACTGCGGACTTGTTTCTTATTCGTTGGAAGTGACAGTTTTAGAATTTTGGAGACAATTTTGTTGTCTGTCATGACAAAGCCATTGGATATTCTGTACCCCAAAAATGATATCTCTTGGAAAGCCATGCTCACCTTTGAAGGCTTCACTGTCAGTCCGTGCTGTCTGATACGTTCTAGTGTCTGTTCTAGTGTCTTTATATGTTCCGTCATTGTCTCTGTATGGACACAGATGTCGTCGATATAGCAAATGATATTAGGAATGTCAGCTAGGAGGAGTCGTGTCATGCGTACGAATGTGGCTGGGGCATTGACTAGCCCAAATGGAAGTTTGCACCATTCGTACAGTCCCCAAGGCGTGGCGAAAGCTGTTAGATGTTTGCTGTCTTCATGTACAGCTATCTGCCAGTAACCTTTAGACATGTCAAGCGTCGTAAAGAACTTAGCGTCAGTCAGTTCTGTCAGAAGATCGTCAGTGTTTGCCATTGGTTCAAGATCTAAAACAGTTATTTTGTTCAGTTTTCTGTAGTCGATGCAAAGTCGTATGGTGTTGTCCTTTTTGCGTACAATGACCATGGGTGAAGAGAAGTCTGATAGGGATCGTCTGATGATGTTGTTTTTTTCTAAGTTGATGATTTCTTGATGTAATTGTTGCTTGTAATGTAATGGTATGGTGTATGGTCTGCATCTTATGGGTGTGTTTGATGTGAGTGTGATGTGATGCTGTACTAATTCTGTTTGTCCTGGGTTGTCTGAAAAAATGGTGTTGTACTGTTGTATCAACTGTTTGCAACTGTTTGTCTCTGCTTGACTTAAGTTTGGATTGATCTTGATCTCATTCAAGCAGTTGTCGTGTCTAATGTAGGTGTTGGAATCTCGTCGCTAGAATCGTCATCTTCGTGATCTATTATCACGGTGCAAGCTGTCGTATCGTCTTGTTCGTTGTCTCTGTTGTGGTATGGTCTTAGCATATTTATGTGAAATATTTTGCGTTTGTCTTTTATTAGGATCTCGTAGTCCACAGGTGAGATTTGTCTTGTCACTTTAAAAGGTCCCTGCCAAGAATCAGTCAGTAGCTGTCTGTCACTAGGTAGTAGTAGTAGAACGTCCTGTCCAGGTGTCAATGTTATAGTCCTGTTACCTTTGTCTGCGTACTGTCTGTAAGTAGCACCAGATAGTTTTAGTGCATTTTTAGCAATTTCACATGATTTAATAATCCTTTCACGCAATGATGTTACATACACGAATGATGATATGGGTTTCAGTACTGGAGTAGAATCAGTTAACATTTGGTGATAAATTGTTAATGGGCCTCGTGGTTTGGCACCATAGATTAGTTCAAAAGGAGAGAAACCGGTACTAGAATGTGGTACCTCGCGATAAGCAAAAAGGACAGCTGGTAAGTATACATCCCAGTTATTGGGGTGATCTTGAGTTACTTTTGCAAGCATGTGCTTCAGATCCCCATTAAGCTTTTCTATAATCCCGCTCGAGTGAGGATGATAGGGGCTATTGAAGACTTGCTTCACTCCTAACATTTTAGTGAAAGCTTGGGTCGATGCGGCAATAAACTGAGTGCCTCTATCAGACTGGATAGTATCTGGAAACCCAATTCGGGAGAAAATATGGAAGAACACTTCCATGATGTCGTTGGCAGTAATGTTCTTTAGCGGAATAGCTTCTGGCCAGCGGCTACATTGATCAATAAAAGTTAGAATATATTTATTCCCTCTAGTTGTTGTATGACTAAGAGGGCCCACAATGTCAACTGATAATTTTTCAAAAGGTCGACTGGCTAAGTCAGTGACTTGTAACTTTGCCTGTGGGTGTTTACCTTTTTTTACTAGTTTCTGGCATGTATCACAACTTCTGCAATATGTTCTTATGTCATTGCAAAATTTTGGCCAATGAAACTGTGTCAATAGTCTTGACCTGGTTTTAACATATGCCATATGACCTGCAAAAGGTATATCGTGAGCAAGATGTAAAGCTTGCTTGCGATAAGTAGTTGGCAACACAGTTTGCTTTGTTGTAATGTCACCTCTGGTGTAATACCTGGTGAGTATATCATTGTGTAAAGCAAAATGCCATCTCGCATTTTTGGTTACTCTTGCCTTTTTGCCGATCAGGTCAAAGTACTTTGACAGTGAAGGATCAGCTTTTTGAGCTGTTATGAAGGTTTCCTTCATAGAGTCACTAGGTGGTAATTCTGGGCTAAGCATTTGTATAGCCTCAGTTTGGTTACTTTCATCTTGCACTCTAGCAGTAGCTCTTGTTACTGCGTTCACACACTCAATGACATCAGATGATGATGGAATGATATCGTCAATGATGTGATGAGAACTTAGTGCTGCATTAGCTAACATACATTCAATAGGTGATATGACATTTTCAGTGATGACATTTGGTGGTGATGTGTTATCATCAATACATAGTGATGTTATGTCATGGTTATGAGGTTTGTCATTCACCTCAGGTAAATTTCCAATGATTATATCGCACACTGGGTTTGTAAGTGCCGCGCACTTTACTTTCCCGGTGAGGAAAGGTGTTTCAATGTATGCCCATGCTAATGGATATTTCTCAATATTGCCTGAAAATGTTCTACATGTGATGTGCCTGCCTGTATAGTCTGTAGGCGTTATGAATGTTGTTTTCAGGCCAATAAGTGTACTTCCGGTGTCGCGAAGTACTGTAGCAAACTTGCCATTAACATACCCGTGATAGATGTCTAATCTGCCTTTTGAGTCTATTACCAAGTTAGCTTCCTCATTGGCAATAGGGATGGCGTGCCCGCATGTTAAGATACCATTTTCAAAGAAGGTATTACAGACAGTGCATTTGTTAGCACTAAATACATCACAAGCCTGTGCTGCATTTACAGGATGTTTTTCTGGATTTTCGTCTTCTGACGCTGAGCTATCGAACAAGGCGGCATTGGCTTTGTTGGTCATATGCCTGCCTCTACAATCCATGCGATGGTGCCCGTAAGCCTTGCATAGAAAACATTTACGTAAACTTTTGAACGATTTACGTTCTCTGTCTTGTCTGTTTACCATATTTTGCAAGTATGTTTGGTACCCTGGGTTTTTATCGCACATCTCGTTCAAATGGTGAGAAAATTTGCAGTGAATGCAATGTCTAAATTTCTCAGAGGTAGGCCTGTTTGGTTTTTGCCTACTATAGTTTTTCTCATAGTTGGCCGCTGCTACCCAGTTACTGTCAGTAGCTTCAGTGGCAAAGCACTGTTTGTTGGCCGTGTAATAGGCCGACCCACGTCTTTCCATTTCTTCCACACTTGTGCATTCATTCTCCTGTAAGAACTTAGAAAAAGATGATGGGATAGAAGAAATGACTTTATCTCGAATGATGAGATCTTCTAATCTATCATAACTTTTGTTAATTTTGGCTGCTGAAGTCCATTTGCTGAAAACATCTCGGACTAAACAGAGGTAGTCAGAGAACGTTTGAGTTGATTTTGGACTCAATTTACTGAACTTGTTCTCTGTAACCTGCCTCGTCTAACATGAAATGTGCCATTATCTTAGATTTAATATAATGGTACTCTTTTCTGAGGTCTTTGGGGATGGTTTCAATGACTTTAAGAGGTTCCCCAGATAGACTCCTCATATATAGAATATTCCATTCAGAAAGTGGAACTTGGTAATGTTCCATTAAAGTCTCAAAATTTTGGGTAAAGGCTGCTATGCAGTCACCCGAGGTATAGTTACGTACGATACCTTGATACTTCTTATACTGGTTTTCTTTTTCCAGTCTTTCAGATTTCTTTGACTCTTTATTCATTGCAGTCTCAGTGTCAAGTTGTTTCATTTTCAACTGTAATTCTAGTTCTTCTCTCTTACTCTGAGCTGCTATTTCTGCTTTCTTAAGTTCACTGTCTATCTCAGCTTGTTTTGTCTTTGCAGCCATTTCTACTTCGGCTTGCTTTAATGCTGTTTCAATCTCTGCCTGTTTTAAGGCTGTTTCTGCCTCTGCTTGCTTGGCAGCCATTTCTGCTTGTTTTAGAGCTCTTTCAGCTGCTCTTTCTTCGCGTTCATTGTTTTTCTCTTGTACCAGGAGATATTCAGCGTATTTGTTCTCACTCCATTTTGTTAATTCATCACCTGTCAGATGTAATTTAATACCCATATCGATGAAATCAAACAATGACGACATGATGGAGAAAATACGTCAATGACAATCAACCACACAAAATATGTTGTAAATGGTTAGTAGAAAAACAATTTACAATTGATTTTACTATACGATGCGTGCCCACTAATGCATACGTAAAGTTAAAGTAAAGAAAAATATACTCAAGTGCCCTTGGATACGGTGATGAATGGTGGGACAATCGGGCTAGGAAAACTGTAGGGTCGTACTTCGGAACCACTAATGACCTCTACGGCAAGGTTACGGATGGTACGCAAAAACCTGCTTTGTTTTTGGAGAAAAATACGTTAGCGTCTATTTGTTGGTGTGTGCCTGCAAGTCACTAAGTGTTGATTAGGTTTGGATGGCGTCGAGTATAATTGTATGTCGTAAATTTGTCGTCAACAGTGTTTTTCTCAACAGAAGTTACACTCTTTCCAAAACTCTTTGCGTTCCACAAACTCAATGCACAAAGACAATCTATCTGTATCTGAACACTCAATAACATTGATGACACATCACTTACATCAAGATGACATTCAGTAAGGACATAGACATCAAGTTTACAAGATGGCGACAAGGTCAAAATGGCGACAAAATCACAATGTCGACAAGGTCAAACGGTGACAAGTTTCACAAATCACAAATGTTTTACACGTTTACAGGATCAAACAATATGTACTGTACATTTACTAATAGTTTTACACATATTTAAACAATGTAGTAATGGATCACAATGAGACTTTTCCGATCACATTTACATAGCTATAACCTTGACAAATTTTACAAGTTCAAGAATTATAGTTTTAGATGACAAAGACGAGCAACACACGTCTACATATATTAGGTTCTTAAACAAGGACGAGCAACCCACGTCCACACGTGTCAGGATCTTATAATTGGCTCGTTAGCTAACACGTGTGAGACAGTACAAGTATAACGTGATTGGACGTAAGACACAACGACATAACGTTCTATGGATTTATTGCCACATTAAATACATAACGATAATTACAACAATCTACAATATATAACTCACGACGCTCACAACCACAATACAGCTCACAGGTCTGACGCTCAAGATATCAGTCGTTCGGCTTTCAACCACAGAGATCCACACAAACGCCTTGCTTTCATCACACATGTCCTTCCAGTCTAAGGTCCCAGCTCGGTCTGAGGCTAGCACGCAAACTGCCCACTGCCTCGAGTGGCGTCACGTGGCCTGCGTGCGTCTGTCGTCAGCCTGACCGCTGGTCGCGTGTCAGGTAACAATCTTGCCAGCCGACAATTCTTGTCCGCCGGGTGTCGTAACGATGTTGCTGCATAGCTATCCCATGTTAGGCTCTGACATCACCTGAAAACCTAACTTCTGTACGCCTGTATTCTGAATACTGCTTCTTCAACCTTGACACGTCTTTCACGCTGTATACTCCAAGTGCATATCAATCCCTTGTTGTGACTGGTTGCGTATGCTTGATGAATGTATAGCACACTCATGCAGATTCGCAAACCCAAACCCCTTGTGCATTCTACAATCCCTTGTTGTGACTGGTTGCGTATGCTTGATGAATGTATAGCACACTCATGCAGATTCGCAAACCCAAACCTCTTGTGCATTCTACATGCCTAGGATGACTTATTCTTAAATCAACTGTACCTTCGCTCTCGCGAGTTAACATATGGCAGTTTGAATTAGAATGAGTGATGTAAACATATACAAGTGCCTTTGTAAAACGCTGAGAATGTTGGAGTGAGTTGGTGATTTGATAAATAGCCTCTCACATCTAGTGGAAGGAAAGATGCTTCAATATCCATCTGTAAACAGGTTGTATGTGGCACGCCAGAATACTGGCCGGATGACCGCAATCATTGTCTCTCGAAAGAGATCCTCTGCTTGCCGTCACGAAACTCGAGACCATAACCAACAAATATCTGTAGGCTGCCCTCAAAATTTCATCCACCACCTGCCTTCCGTGGCTTCTTTTGAACACTTCCAATAAACGAACACGAAATAACATCACATAATCCAAAGGAAAAACACTATCCACACGAATTCCAAGGGAATTTCCATAGGAAATCCACAGAAAAACACTGAACAGCGTCTCCCCTAAACACAACGAGTCATCGCGTCGCCATTATATATCGCAACTATCACTATAATACAGAAAATGAGGGAATATAAGGAAGCAAATATAATCTTATTTCATTTTAATGCAACCATGGGAGATAACGATAACTATTTATTCAAATAAAACATATGGTAGTTATTTACTTATTTTTAAAAGTTATAACATATTACTTACATCTTTTATTAGGAGGTTTTAGGCCTTTATATAATCAGACAATAATTGAATTCGCTTTTTTTAATATCTTGTATTAATCATCACATGACATTTAAAAGTGTATAATATCGTGCACAATATTTGTTTACTTAAAGAGTGATAGGTCTGAACAATTATCTGCTTAACTGTATTGTCACCAAGATGGTATAGTGCATGATTTTTGGCAGGTACACTCGTGTACCTTATAATTACATTGTAAACGGGGATGTTTGTTGTAATGTTTAATGTAAGAAAGAATGTGTAGATACATACAAGATACCATATTCAGACAGCAACAGTGAATGAGAATACTTGGAGTATGAACGGTTCAGCGATACCGTTACACTTGTTTTTGATAAGACTAAATATGAATGAGAATGCTTGGAGTATGAAATAATTTTTATTGGAAGATTTTAGTATGCATGAGAGCAAATGATTACTCCACCATCATCATCAACAAGTAATATGTAGGTAATGACACCATGCCATGAATGTAGTGTTATCACGTGTATACGGATGTATATGTTCTATTCGTAAATGTCAAAAACACACACAACAAACCTTGTCCAACATACACCATTAAGAATGAAAAAGAGAATAAACATTAATGAATATCCTGTGTGGGTAAAACCGCGATCAGCCGCTGTGGCTATGGCCGTCTCATTCACAGGTTTATTAATCTGAGCCAGGGAAGGACCCTAATATAACTTCTCTTTGAGGTTGTACGAAGTGGGGGTAATGGGATAATCGAATGGAAATAGTTAAACAATATTATACTTTTAGGTATCATTTCAACAGTAGATGCGTGTTTACATGTAGTATTGTTGTAATTCATTATACCATAAGTGCCACTATAAATATATGTATGTATTGTTGTATTCGCACATGTGACACTTAACACTGCTAAACGGCAACGCACTGTGATATACACAAAGAAAAGAAACACACATTACATTTTGTAAATACACACTGCTTTCTATGAAATGACGTTAGTTAGTTAGTTAGTCGCAGTTCCAACTTCACAGCAACGGGTCGTCCCCATTATGCTCCGTTCCTGTGCCAGTGAATATCACACAACATGCTCCCCACTGCCCAATGTGAAAAGTGGAAAAGACAGGAGTCTCGACAAACAACAGCCCGCACAGATACACTGTGCATAATGCCGCCACCAGAATGTCAACACACCAGTCCCCCACAAAACACCCTAGTTCATCTCTGATGGAATCGGCAGTCATTTTCCTATCTGAATGTTTACCTAGATGTTCACCCACACAGTCCACGAAAATACAGTTCATCGCTGATGGCAGTGGCAGTCAACCAGAAGCCCAGCAGCCACGCATTTCTGCATAAGGCAAATACCGGACAACTCTGGGACATAGCCACCTGCCATCACTCCGAACATGCAGTCACGTTCCAAAACACCTCAGGCAGATTCAAAAGCATTTCACAGGGAACTCACAGCTCACAGTGTCGCACCACGTACTCACTCAGTAGCATGGCGACGGAACCATCAAGCCTCCTTAGTCGCCTCTTACGACATGCGTGGTAGGCTACAGTGTTACTATTCTTTGCTTCCCTTATGGGCCCCGGCAACACACGTTTTGAAAGGACAATAAAAATATTGTACTCTGCCTGTTGGCTAAGATTAAAGTGTATTATATGCACTGGATCTAGCCAGGGACACAAGGAGAGTGCAACCGAATGACAGACAGAGAAGTGGGGACCTCGATACCTTATAAATTGTTCATTAAGGTGGGGAAGAGGTTAACATTGTGAGCTAAAACGCGTAATTGTAATTGTGAGCTCCTTGCTTCAGATCTACTTAAAGGTGAATGTTCCACATATCAGCACATCGTTATTGGAAGATAGGTGAGCAATCAGAAGACGAAACCGAAAATATATGCAATAAGGCAAACCCACTCATTGGACAAATGGCACGAATACTAAACAACAAATTCATATCAGTAGATACTGAAAAAATATATATACAACATAATCTGTCTACCAACGATATGCTACCAACGCCATACCTAGACAGTGACAGAAAACATAGTTAAAAAAAACAATTAAAACAACGGAACTTGTATTCCTGAGAAGAATCCCAATGCATTAGGAAGAGATAAACTCAGAAGTGAAGAAATTCGGAATATAGTAGAAGTTATAGCATCGCTTCATTTCAGTAGAAAACAGAAAAAAATAATCAGGCCACAAAACTAGGCAACCAGCTGACACCATACCACAACATGCAATGATGTATAGACTAAAAGGAATCAGAAGAAGAGGCCGACTCAAGTAAACGAAGGACAGGGGGAATAACATAGTCCATGGCAGTCTCGATTTATGAATCCCATAAACAGGCACTGTTTCTGCTTCACCTCGACACCGCAAGGCACAAGAGGAATACGTTGATATAGGGAGAGCTATCAAAACAACAATTACTTCACAACAACTATTGCTTTAGTTACTGCCATGTCGGGTTACAATATGTATATCCAGTCATGTTACTGATTTAGTTACTGCAATGTCAGATTAACATCTGTGTCTCCAGCCAGGCTACTGCTTTAGCTACTGCCATTACCTCCGTAGCCAGACAACTTGTTTTAAGGCAAACCACCGCAGTCTTCCTTCAGAGTTGTCCCTCGGACCTGATATGTAAAAACCCTTGAGCTCTCCTATGTCCAACAACAAACCCGACTATCTAGATGACCACTTACCTTAAGAAAAACTCTAAAGAGTAAAGACTTTAACGTCGACCTTTCTACTTGACATTGCTGGGTGTTATTTTCTTCAAACTCTATACAGTCTGATGCATACTCACAAGAACTCACTACATGTTGCTTGTACTTGTCTTCATCCTTCACAAGAATCTATTTCTTCGAGTGAACAGACCTGTTGAATGTTATGCTGGACCTGACCGTTCCGGGAGTTTCTCTGTCTAAACCTGCTAGCCTTTCTCTTCCTGATCTCACCGATGCCGATCACTCATTGACTCCCTAGTAGACATGTACTCATGTACGAGGAAGCTTCAAAAAAAAATCTGACCGTGTGATTGAAGTTACAGTAACCTGACAGTGTGATTGAAGTTACAATAACCTGACAGTGTTATTGAAGTTACAATAACCTGACAGTGTGATTGAAGTTAAAGTAACCTGACAGTGTGATTGAAGTTACAATAACCTGACACTGTGATTGAAGTTACAATAACACGACAGTGTGATTGAAATTACAATAACCTGACAATGTAATTGAAGTTACAATAACCTGACAGTGTGATTGAAGTTATAATAACTTGACAGTGTGATTGAAGTTAAAATAACCTGACAGTGTGATTGAAGTTACAATAACTGACAGTGTGATTGAAGTTACAATAACCTGACAGTGTGATTGAAGTTACAATAACCTGACAGTGTGATTAAAGTTACAATAACTTGACAGTGTGATTGAAGTTAAAGTAACCTGACAGTGTGATTGAAGTTACAATAACCTGACAGTGTGATTAAACGTGCAATAACCTGACAGTGTGATTGAAGTTACAATAACCTGACAGTGTGATTGAAGTTACAATAACCTGACAGTGTGATTGAAGTTACAATAACCTGACAGTGTGATTGAAGTTACAGTAACCTGACAGTGTGTGTGACGGGACAGCCCCGCCAGCATCAGAATGACACAAGTTCAAAAGGAATTAAAGAGATCACAATATTTTTCTATCATTCTCTAAAAGCATAAACGTGCACCAGAACATGATAGAAATGCAAGAGGATTGAAAACAAGAGAAAAATACATTTTGACCACGCACGCCCCATCATTTCTGTAATGCTAGGTCTGAGAAAGCTTTGATGTCCAGATCAAACGTAAAACCCAGACACCACGGCACCAGTCGGCGGGTGCTATCAAAGGTTGAAAACTCACTATTTTCAGTACCGGGGAAGAGAAAGACGTCAAAGTGTGAAATCTGGGCTGGGGACGACGTTGATACATCGCGGAGCCAGTCAGGTGAGATTGACGTGTTAGTTTAGAATCCTGTGGTTGGAATAAGAGCTGACACCTAACACCTTACGGTTAACATGACCTAACGTGTAAACCAGCCACGGCAGAATGGGAGATAAGAGGGTCAGCCAGACCCGTCTGAAATAATACATGTCAGTGCTACTCAGGGGAAAACCCCGTGTGATCCAAAGACGGCAATATAATGCAGGCTTAACACCTACCCGCAATACGGGGCAAAGTAGGAACACATGGCTGACACACTATTGCCAGCAACCCAGGAAGGCTGGTGTTAATAGCCTATTGGAATGTAATGACGCAACTGCATTGCCACCAAAGCATGTTTCATTGTTTCAAGCGTGGCGGGGCCTCGGTCAATTTGATTGGAATGTAGGAGGGGTGAAAAGAACTTGGGACTTAATCCATCTCGGTAACTCATGCTACATGTGGAAAATAGGTGGAGTTAATTAATAGGGGATATATTAATTAGCCAACGTGAAAACTAGCCATGGATGAAGAGAATAAAATTACATGCATGGCCAGCCAGACTTCAGACGCAAATTCACAATAGCATTCTTAGGATACCTATTGGAGAAATATTAACATTTCGTTCTGTTGGACTTCTGTACGAAGTCGTATGACAGGATTTCCTAGCTATAACCCAGGTAATACCATTACTCTGATTAGTTTGTTTGCTAGTCTGAAGGCTTGTGTAGTTTCCTGTTTCTACATATTCTCCCAAACTTTACACTCATGGATTTTCTTTGTACTTAATGTTCCAGTTTCTAGATTTACGATTTCACTGAGAACTATCGTCTTTCATTCACCACTTGGTTCTCTGATTTGTTGTATGTGATAATTTGGAGAAATCCATTATCCAAGCTACATGAGCGTGTGGCTTATTCAGGTACAGGGGATACATTTAGATTCATCCTGTATGATGTTAAACATTGGGGAGACTGACTACTTAGGAGAAATTCCTGAGAGCTACCAGTCTCTTGATAGCGTCCAATTAACATTGATTATTTGGACCAACACTTTGAGTGCCTACCAAGATTGTGGTGAAACCACTTGGTTTGAGGAATGGCACCAGTTCACCTTGTCTGCATGATGTCTGCATGAGGACAGACATGACTTAGGACATTCAATATCCCAGACAGATTCAGGGAAGGCATTTAATGTTCGACAAGACTGTGCGACCAGCCCTTCCGACAAGACAGTATGAATGAATCAGAAAGGGAAAGAGTAAGTGAGGAGAACTTATATGGGAAACACCCCATTACATAAATGTATGTGATGATGAATGTTTTGAGCTATAGATGTTCTAAATGGTTTTATGAATATATACATATATATTTATTTATTTAGAACTGATATATGTTTATGTAACATGCCATCATCTATCATCATACCATCATACATTATGACTTGAATGCATGTTTATATGAATGATGTCACCAACTGGCTTGAGGTAGCTCCCGGTTGGGCAACCACCCAGCCAACATAATTTTCTTCTGCTGGTGCAGTTTAAGATCCCCTAACTCTGTCAGAAGGAACTAATTGCTACCCCAGATCCCAGAGAGAAAACGTGGAACAAATGTCTGTTATGCTGATTTAAGACACTGTCCCTGATACTCAAGAAAACAGCCAAGAAGTGGCTCGTTGAAGATAGAATATATCTATATAGTTTTGGCTGTACTTGGTATCACCAGAAGTGAGAAAGGAGGAGTTAAGACATGCAACGTAATCTGGTTACTTATGACTGCATAGGCAAGATACCTCCCGGACATAGATTCCCACTTCTGGACAATATGTGTGAACCCCCACTAAATGATACAATAATGTGTGTACTTGATTACGCTACACAAACATTTATAAACATTTAGAATTATACGGACAAATTGAGTTTTAAAATACAACAACTGTGTTTATTATTTCTATCTTGATGATCATATGATGATGATGATTATATTATGGTATACGTAACTTAAGAGGTCACATAGGTCATGCTTCCCCCAGTGAGACGCAGTTCACTTTCAGATTGAAGGAGTCCAAATTGGTCCCTCACAAGGATAAGTCACTTCCTGATATTGGTTGTTGACTGTCCATTGCTCCTAAGAGATCTGGAATGAAACGAACGGAGATGGGTAGTATCTACGTCTACACATCTCAAACACATATGTCTATATATTCATATAAACATACATTCAAGTCATAATATATGATGGTATGATGATATATATGATGGCATGTTACATAAACATATATCAGTCCTATATAAATAAATATATATGTATATATTCATAAAACTATTTAGAACATCTATAGCTCAAAACATACATATTCATATACATTTGTGTAATGGAGTGTTTCCCATATAAGTTCACCTCACTTACCTCTCCCTTTCTGATTCATTCATACTGTCTTGTCGGAAGGGACTGGTCGCACAGTCCTGTCGAACATTAAATGCCTTCCCTGAATCTGTCTGGGATATTGAATGTCCTAAGTCATGTCTGTCCTCATGCAGACATCATGCAGACAAGGTGAACTGGTGCCATTCCTCAAACCAAGTGGTTTCACCACAATCTTGGTAGGCACTCAAAGTGTTGGTCCAAATAATCAATGTTAATTGGACGCTATCAAGAGACTGGTAGCTCTCAGGAATTTCTCCTAAGTAGTCAGTCCCCCCAATGTTTAACATCATACAGGATGAATCTAAATGTATCTCCTGTACATGAATAAGCCACACGCTCATGTAGCTTGGATAATGGATTTCTCCAAATTATCACATACAACAAATCAGACAACCAAGTGGTGAATGAAAGAAGAAAATAGTTCTCAGTGAAATCGTAAAGCTAGAACTGGAACATTAAGTACAAAGAAAATCCACCAGTGTAAAGTTTGGGAGAATATGTAAGAAACAGGAAACTACACAAGCCTTCAGACTAGCAGACAAACTCAGATAATGGTATTACCTGGGTTTATAGCTAGGAAATTCCATCATAATACTTCGTACAGAAGTCCAACAGAACGAAATGTTAATATTTCTCCAGTAGGTATCCTGGTATGCTATTGTGAATTTGCGTCTGAAGTCTTGCTGGCCATGCTCGTAGTTTTATTCTCTCTCGTTCCTGGCTAGTTTCCACGTTGGCTAATTAATATGTCCCCATATTAATTAGCTCCACCTATTTTTCATGTAGGACGATTTACCTAGATGGATTAAGTGCCCAAATTCTTTTCACCCCTCCTCCTTTCCTGTGGACGGTAGTTTCATTTGTCAATCAAATTGACCGATGCCCCCCCATGCCTGAAACAATGAAACATGCTTCGCTAGCGATGCAATAGACGTTGCGTCATAACTACATACAAATCTGTTGTTAACACAAGCCTTCCCGGTTGCTGGCAGGAATGTGTCAGCCATGTGTTCCTACTTTGCCGCCCGTATTGCAGTGAGGTGTTAAGCATCTGGTCCTAATTGCTCCTTTGTGGTGGCATGTTTTATTTCAGACGGGTCTGGCTGACCCTCTTATCTCCCATTCTGCCGTGGCTGGTTTACACATTAGGTCATGTTAACCGTAAGGTGTTAGGTGTCAGTCCCCTATTCCAACCGCAGGATTCTAAACTAACACGTCAATCTCAACTGACTGGCTCCGCGATGTATCAACTGAAAACAGTGAGTTTTCAACCTTTGATAGCGCCCGCCGACTGGTGCCGTGGTGTCTGGGTTTTACGTTTGATCTGGACATCAAAGCTTTCTCAGACCTAGCATTACAGAAATGATGGGGCGTGCGTGGTCAAAATGTAATTTTCTCTTGTTTTCAATCTCTGTTAGTTTTTCCTTATTCCTTGGTTGGGGACTAGATTATTTTCTGGTGGACAATTATTCTTTTACTTAGAGAATGATAGAATAATTCTTGTGGGCTCTTTAATTCCTTTCAAACTTGTGTAATTCGGATGCTGCCGGGGCTGTCCCGTCACATAGCTCCCCAATTTAAGTAGGTTCAGCAATGAAGCCTATAACAGAGCCTCGGCAGCATTCAAGAATGTATCTAAGTTATCTCCCTTCTAGAACTGCCTCCAAGTCTGGGTTCCCAATATTCCTTGTGGCAGTGGGTTTTTCTATGAGTCAAAAGAAATATCCCATGTCCATCATCCCAGGATAAATCTTGCAAATCTTTGCTCCTGGTGTTGTGTCGGATTTCCGGGCTATTGCTCGGTAATGTCCTGTCCTCTGGAGGTTTTACTTTTTCCCAGCCGGGAAATTGCAAAATGTATAACAAGATTCTCCTGCGCCGCAGAGAGACTGTTATTGTCCACTCAATTTCTGGCCCTTGTCCTATAAGCAGAGGAAGTGCCATCAGTGTTTTCTTAAAAGAATTGGTCGCAGTAATGTTGCTCCATTTTCTTTTCCTCCGTCGGCCAAAGATCATAATAAAATCCTTTAATCTCCTCCTTTTGGCAGGAAATTTGCTAAACATCATAATTTTATGATGTGCATTCAACTCATACTTGCCTCTTTCTTGGTAGGGCGTCCGTTTACTCCCTCCTGATTTAAGAGTTTTCTTCCCTCGATAATTCTTTATCCAGGTGAGTTCCTCTTCAACAGAGTTCCATTTTGAATCTGTGTTTGAAAGTATAAGGCTAGTAGAAGTTGTCCAGCTTTGAGAAATCATGTTGTTCCCCAAGAACTGTGAATTTGTATCACTCCTTGTAGAAGTATACATAAACAGCTGTTCTCCACATCCAACATTGGTTGAAGTGAAAGGTAAACAAGGTCCTGAGTGTTGAGTATACCAACCGCTCCTGGTTTGTTCCGCTGCAGAGTCCATCATTTGTGATCCCCTGTTAGCTTCAGCTGTGTTGATGATAGGTATTACCTTCATCCTGTCCAAAGAAGTATTTTCTTCTTTGTTGTTAGCAGACATGTTTATCGTCCCTGAATCAGAGTCCGTGGTATAACCTACATGAATGCTTTGTGTATCTTGAGTTTCCTTTTCGAAAGACTCCAAGATACTGACATCGTAAGAATTCTCCTCCGTGTCTTGTTTGTCCTCCATGGCCGGGCTCTCTTGTGCCAAGTCCAATTGAGGTATTCTCTCCCTGGTCTGGTTTTCTTGTGCCAAATCCAATAGAAGTGAATGTTGTGGGGTGTCATTTTCAATGCCATCTCCCACCTGAGATAAGTAATTCATACTGATAATTGTTTCATCTTGTGTGGCCACACTAGAAAGAAACACTGGAATCCTGTTTTACATCAATTCCAGTCTCAGTTGAATTCATTTCCACTCCTAGTTTCTCTGAACTGAAGGGAATAAAAGAGTCGGGTAAGGTCTCGCCTTCGATCTCTTTAATAGTTTTCCTCAGGTCCTCCTCCTCCTGGATTTTTCTCCTTTGGGAAGTCTTAGGAAGCTCCTGAGATTGCTGGGTTGCCAAGCCAGCTAATCCGCTTTTATTGTGGTGTAAACATTTATCACGCTTGTGACTGTTTACTGTACGCTTGGTACATTTATTCCTATTCCGTTTATTTTTCGGAATTGAGGTGGGAAGCATCTGCCTTTCTGTGCCTAAGTTTTTGTTTTTCTGAGCCATGGGGATTTGCAAAGGAATGCATGCCTCTTCTTTGTGACGGTCAGCTTCCCCGCTTTCTATCAGAGTTTCGGCTTGAGTGATTGGCTTTTCCTCAATCGAGCTGGTAGATTCCTCCACGTTCAGTATTTCAATTTGCTTCTTCTTAATCTCATCTTCTTCAGCTTTGTGACGCATATCTGCTTCTAATTCTGCAAGTCTTTTCATCATCTGTTCATCTTCTTTGTCCCACCAATCCATTTCATCTCTGATAAATAGTTCTAGCTTCTCTCCTATTAAGCCGAGCCTTATGCCCCATCCTCTAGCGGACTCTAAGAAATCTGTGCGTGCATCCATGATCTCTTCTCAGCTTAACTCAGGTAAGTAATTATATTATTACCCTACACAGAGCTAGTTAGATTTATGCTAGAGCAGGATAGTGACAAGAGGAACTGACACTGCTATGAGAATGATAGTAGTGAATTTGAGTGAGAAAGTTGATGCAAAGCAGTCCGTCATACACTGAAGTAATTATGCATTATCAAATTATTCATGATTAAATCAAATGATAAAGCATGTAATCAAAAAATCATCAAGTAAATCATCAATAAACTAATTAATATCACTAATTAATGTGATTATTAATTCTACAGTGGTGAATGATGTAAATTAACTCATATGATATTATCCATTATTAACTTTTTAACAAGTTATTTAAATTCTACAGACTTCCCTAGAAACAAATTCCTAAGTTAATACTTAGTAAATGTAATGGGTGAAGAATGAAAGAATGGTTTATGAAAATCAATAGTCTAGAATTTATTCTCTGATTCTATCATGGATGAGAAGTCCTAATGTGTCAAAATCTTGCCTACAATCAAGCAAGCTATTACATTAGAAATAAATTATAACTAACTAATGCTGCTAAGAATGTAACGAACGAACGAACGAATGAACGAACGAACAGACTTTATTTTCAAAGGGTAACAAATTGGGCACGCAGGCCCGTCTTACATTCGGCCCTTCCACTCACTCATCTTTCTTTCATCAACAGTGCATAGGAAAAAAACATTGTCACGTGAATTTTGTAAACATAAACAATGCATATTACTATGTTATGAGACACATCCACCACCCACCCACACATCCCCCATTCACTCCAACTCCCCACCCAACCACACACACATACAATACATTCCCCCACCCATCCACCACATCCCTACACCTACACATCTCCCGCCCACACACACCTCTCACCGACCACACATCCCATCCACCAACACCCCAAGCACACATACATTCAATAACCCACACACCCCCCACCTACACACATCTCCCCACCCACTCACATATCCTCTACCCGTCCCATTTCCCACCAACAATCACTCATCCAATATCCTCCTCCACCCACACACCTCCAACCACTCAACCAAACACATATTCCTCAGCCACACACACATCTCCCCGTCAACTCACATATTCCGCACCTACCCACACACAAATTCCGCACTCACCCACATAATCTCCCATCTCCCCCAGCCCACTCACAGATCCCGAGCCCACACCTGCAAACATCCCCCACCATCTCCTAACCTGCACACACTCACCCACCCACATATCCTCTACCCACCCACACATCCTCTACCCACCCATCCCCCAACCAACATCCCTTAACCACACACCCTTACTCATATACAATCACCCACCCACACATCCTCTACCCAACCACACATCCTCCACCCAACCACACATCCTCCATCCACCCATTCCCCCAGCCACACATCCCTTAACCACACACCCCTACCCATATACACACACATCCCCACCCACGCACAATCTCCCACCCATACAAACATCCCTCACACACATCCCCACCCACCAACACATTCCCCATTCACAAACACACACCTCCCATCCACGCACACACAACCCATACATTCATCCCCTCACACATCCCTAGACACACGTACTTATCCCTCAACCACTAACACCCACACATCCCTTACCCACTCATCAACACATACATCTCCTATCTACCCACCCACACTCACACATCCTAACCACCCATCCCCCACCCTCGCACACATCCTTCACCCACCAAAAAACCCAACCACACCTGCACCCACCCACACAAACATCATTTATCCACACCCAGCTCCCCTCCCACACAATACCACACCCACACACATCCCAAAGACCCATCCTTCACCCACACACACATCTATCCACACATCTCTTACCCATCCACACATCCCCCAACTACAATCACCCTCACTACCCACACATACATCCTCCATCCAGCCACACACACCCCCACCCAGCCAGACATATCCGCCACCCGCACACACATCTCCAAAGTGGGCCAGAGAGTGAGAGAGTGAGTGAGTGTGAATGAGAGACAGAATGAGTGAGCGTGAGAGTGAATGAGTGAGCGTGAGAGTAAATTAGTGAGAGTGAATGAGTGAGCGTGAGAGTAAATGAGTGAACGTGAGAGTGAATGAGTGAGCGTGAGAGTGAATGAGTGAGCGGGAGAGTGAATGAGTGAGAGTGAATGAGTGAGCGGAAGAGTGAATGAGTGAGAGTGAATGAGTGAGCGTGAGGTGAATGAGTGAGCGGGAGAGTGAATGAGTGAGCGTGAGAGCGAATGAGTGAGCGGGAGAGTGAATGAGTGAGAGTGTCTGTGTGTGTGAGTGAATGAGTGAGAGTGAATGAGTGAGCGTGAGAGTGAATGAGTGAGCGTGAGAGTGAATGAGTGAGCGGGAGAGTGAATGAGTGAGCGGGAGAGTGAATGAGTGAGCGGGAGAGTGAATGAGTGAGCGGGAGAGTGAATGAGTGAGCGGGATAGTGAATGAGTGAGCGTGAGAGTGAGCGGGAGAGTAAATGATTGAGCGGGAGAGTAAATGAGTGTGCGTGAGAGTGAATGAGTGAGCGTGAGAGTGAATGAGTGAGCGTGAGAGTGAATGAGTGAGCGTGAGAGTGAATGAGTGAGCGTGAGAGTGAATGAGTGAGCGTGAGAAGGAATGAGTGAGCGTGAGAGTGAATGAGTGAGCGTGAGAGTAAATGAGTGAGTGTGAGAGTGGTGAATGAGTGAGCGGCAGAGTGAATGATTGAGCGGGACAGTGAATGAGTTAGCGTGAGAGTGAATGAGTTAGCGTGAGAGTGAATAAGTGAGAGTGAATGATTGAACGGGAGAGTGAATGAGTGAGCGGGAGAGTGAATGAGTGAGCGGGAGAGTGAATGAGTGAGCGGGAGAGTGAATGAGTGAGCGGGAGAGACAGAATGAGTGAGCGTGAGAGTGAATGAGTGAGCGGGAGAGTGAATGAGTGAGCGGGAGAGTAAATGAGTGAGCGGGAGAATGAATGAGTGAGCGGTGGTGAATGAGTGAGCGTGAGAGTGAATGAGTGAGCGTGAGAGTGAATGAGTGAGCGGGAGAGTGAATGAGTGAGCGGGAGAGTGAATGAGTGAGCGTGAGAGTGAATGAGTGAGCGGGAAAGTGAATTAGTGAGAGTGAGAGTGAATGAGAGAGAAAGAGAGAGAGTGTGTGTGTGTGTGAGCGTACGCATGCGTGTGAGTGTGTGTATATGAAAGAATACAGAGGGAGAGTGAGAGAGAGAGAGAGAGAGCTGAGCAGATGCATGTCATGTAACACGCATGTTATGTAACACGCGAATCCATATGTTTGTGTATTCTCATCTGTCATATTATAAGTTAAATACCATTTGATTTTATCATGTATAATCTAAACTTATGTTCATTACTGTAGTTTGAGTGAGAGAGTGAGTGAGTGTGAATGAGAGACAGAATGAGTGAGCGTGAGAGTGAATGAGTGAGCGTGAGAGTGAATGAGTGAGCGTGAGAGTGAATGAGTGAGCGTGAGAGTGAATGAGTGAGCGTGAGAGTGAATGAGTGAGCGGGAGAGTGAATGATTGAGCGTGAGAGTGAATGAGTGAGCGGGAGAGTGAATGAGTGAGAGTGAATGAATGAGCGGGAGAGTGAATGAGTGAGCGTGAGGGTGAATGAGTGAGCGGGAGAGTGAATGAGTGAGCGTGAGAGCGAATGAGTGAGCTGGAGAGTGAATAAGTGAGAGTGTCTGTGTGTGGGAGTGAATGAGTGTGAGTGAATGAGTGAGAGTGAATGAGTGAGAGTGAATGAGTGAGCGTGAGAGTGAATGAGTGAGCGGGAGAGTGAATGAGTGAGCGGGAGAGTGAATGAGTGAGCGGAAGAGTGAATGGGTGAGCGGGAGAGTGAATTAGTGAGAGTGAATGAGTGAGCGG